>JAMXBD010001162.1:0-461270 GCA_024138025.1 Combretum micranthum
GCACAATAATGACTCACTGTGCAGTGCTTGAGATCATTGAAGTTCCTGATAGTGGACATGCCGTTCGTTTGGAGAATTTCCCTCCCGTTGTCCAGGCTCTAAGAACGCTCTTGTTGTGAGTGAAAAGGAACACAGTACAATTATGGTGATTGGTGATGCTTGCTGCATTACCGGGTCCAGATTATATCATGAAATGCAACTGTTGATAACCATTTTTGAGTAAAGAACTGATCTTTATTTAATTTGAGGCTGCATTGTTGCTTGTAGAGATTTACTCCAAGCTGATTAACGACTCTTTCCAAAGTGAATGTCAATGCTGAATTAAGTATCTAATTTCCGAAAATCTTCCAGGGATGCTCCACAAAAAGAGATTATTTTTCCTTTTTTTTCTTGTTTCTTTCTTTTTTTTTCTTTAATAATGTTTGTTGTATTCTAGTATCGTTGTGTAAGTAAAACGGGATTGTGGTATCTATAAATTTGCTGCGGGAAATGGTAATTAATATCAGGTGCAAACAGCAATGGTCAGTTGGTCACTGGTTGCTAATAATACATGATGTGTTTTTTATTGCACTACCATTAACTTTTGAACAGTTTTGAACAAACCTAAGCGTGCCTCACTTCATTTGTGAAAATACATTCAACTCAATATATTTGAAACTCGTACAGCTAAAACAACAAAATTAGTCTCCAACAAATCACAAATTCACAGTCTATAATTTCTATCATGATTATGATCATATTACAATTTGCATCACAATTCTCAGTCAATATGATTCTCGAGAAAAACCCTAATAACAGGTTTGTTTGTTTTATAATGTTTTAGTCATTTTGGCATCATATTTTTATTATTTTTAAATTGATATTTATCAATAAATGATATTGATGAAAAACTGATATTTTTACTCATAAATTGATTAAGCAGATATGATGTTAATATAATATAAATAAGTTATATATGTATATATATATGGATCTAATACAAATATAATACGGATAAAAATCTAATTCATAGTTAACGTAACAATAAAATAAACAAACATAAAAATAAAATGAAGTGATAAAGCATTTGAAACTATTTTCCTTTTATTGATTGACAAAATTCATAGTCCCAATGTCATTTTTCTTGCACTACAAGAAAACTGAGTTTTAAAGATAAAAATTATGTGTCTAAACATAAAATTCTATAGCAAGATCCATTATTGTTGATTCTATTTGTAAAAATAAAACTACTTTTACTAATTTTCATTGCATAATATTTATTTTTAAATGCTAGATTTATTGTAGTATTGATATTAAAGAGAGTAGAATGAAGTGATAGAGTGATTGACATTGCTCTCGTTTGACTTAACAACGACTTGAAAAGACATATCTCTCAACTTATTAATGAAATTATTATTTATCCTTTTAGTTGTCTTCTCAACTTGTTCATTTTATCTTAATGTTACAAAATATTGATGTGAATTTGTCATAAGGTCTAGAGTTTGGAGTTGTTTAAAGAGTTCAAGGTTGTTTGATTTTGATAGGCTTGGACTTTAAATCATTTTAAGAGTTTAGAGTTGTTTGCTGATAGCTAACGTCTACCATCACTTGTAGTTGGAGTTGTTAACATTAGACATAGTTAATTATCTATTTCAATTGTTCTTTAATTTTTTTTTTTAACTATTATTGGTTTTCATTGTTTATCTGTTTGTTTTTACAACAATTGTCGTTGTAAAATTTACAGGTCAAAATCATGTCTTAACGATATGAAATAGTTAAAATGCTGAAATTTCTTCTCAACTGCTATAACGATGGAACTGTTTTTAAAAAAATTTTCCTCTTCCCGTTTTTTCTGTAGGTCTTAATTCTACTCGGCACAAAATTGCCAAACATGTTAGCAATAAAGTTTTTATTTAGTTTAATCATTAAAAAGGACCGTTGCAAAAGTCCTTTTCGTTCTTTATGAAAGCTTGAAATAGGAAATATCAAGCAATAACCAAAAAATAAAATAAAATAAAAATATGAGAGAAAGCAAAAAAAAAAATAAAATAAAGAAAAACAACAAAAGATTTAAAAAAAAGTCAGAAAGTTGAGCAAATAAAAAAATCAAAAACTAGCTATTTGGTTGATTGAGAAGTACCATTATGGAAGGAAACCAATTTTAAAGGTCAAAAATAAATTTCAGGAATTAAATATATGCTATTTTTAGATAAAATTAGTAAATATTTCCGTGTAATCTAAGAAACGTAAGACGCGTCTTCTTTTTTCATCGTCTCCGTTCTCTTTGGCCGCAGTAAAAATATCGTTTTAAGTGTGGGGGCTCCAGTTGTTGACTTTATTTGGAAGTTTGTTTTATAAGCTCGCCATGGTCTTTATCTCCACCAAGTCTTTTAATTTGATGTCCAAAAAAAAAAAGTCTTTTAATTTGGATAAAAAATCATTGTCTTTAATCTTGTAATAAAGATGGCAGCTAAAGCACCCCCCACCCCACATAGAAAATTTCAGAAAAAACAAAAAAATTAAAATTAAAATAGTCAAAAATTGAAAACATAAAGAAAAATAACAATAAATTAGAAAAATAAAAAAAAATTGAAAAAAATACAAAAAGGGAAGAATATATAATGACAAAACAGACTTTTTTTTGTGTTTAAAAAGTGCCATGGACAAAATCAGCAACTATTAAACCAATTTTTTAACTTTTTTCATTTATGTGACATGTAGTAATAATTTATTCGCGGGAAAAAAATGACCAAACAATATTTAAGGCAACAAATTCCTTCCTTGCTGGAAATAGGTGTCATATATGCAATAAATGAATAACTACCAAAATTCCATTTTTCCTTTTTTTTTTTTTTTTTGGCCAGGATGAAAATTCCAGTTGAAACATGAGAATAAAAACATAATTATGTAGTTGCATCTTTGGCATGATGGGAACTTTAGAAGATTGAAAAAAAAATGAAAGCCCTCGGCCGAATTATCGATCAACACAATTTAAGGATATTGATATAGTATATTTATTTTACGTTTGTAATTACTCTCTATTTTATGTAAATAATGGAGTTTAATCAGTTCGTTTAAGGAAACATCAATAACCATTATACGAACAAAAGGGTAGAAATTAAAATGGACTAAATTGATTTCATAATAGAAAAAGAAAAACTATAAATTGAATGTTGTTTGATTTAAATTTTTTTTCCTCATATATGCACAAAATAAATAAATAAATACAAACATATGGTTGGAGAGATTAGAAATATAATACGATGGCCATAACATGAAATGGAAAATTTCTATTGTATTAAGATGTTAGCAATTCCCATTGGTTTTCAATGGTCATCACGTTTATTCTTGTTTTCTTTCCCTAACTTTCTATGACTAATTCAAGTATTCAACGCTGTACAAAACTAATAAAGAGATAGTCGTGCAAGATTTTTTAACTTTTTCTTTTACCATCATAACGTATAATATCAATAATATATATAATCAAAAGACAATATTTGTGAAATTGTATATTACTTCTCCAGCTAATATATTATTTATTTATGAAATTTTACGGATTCATCTTATATTTTAATTATTAAAATAACTAAAAAGAACTTAGGGGATTTGTAAAAAAATAAATAAATAAATAGAATTTTTTAATTTCTCTTATTAATTGGAATCTTCGGTAATATTATTATAGTTCAGACTCCAACACTTTCATCATTCGAACATTTTTCTATAAAGATCAATAGGTGCATTGAAAAAGTGATAATCATATTATTAGGCTACCACAATCTTTCAATTTTCTTTTTTAAAAATCCCCTATCACATGTCTTAAAACATCTATCAGCCTCAACAATCTAAAACCCTATCTCTTTTTTTTTTTTTTTTGGTTTTTGGTTGGGGGGGGGGGGGGGGGGGGGGGGGGGGTGGGCCGGTGGTTGTTGGTGGTGGTTCTGTGGCGGCGTACAAAACCTCTTCCATTTGTTGAAAGAGTGATCTTCATATCATTAGAATACATAATCTTAATAATCAATTTTCTTCTCAAAATACCTTTATATTATTTTTTTTTTTTTTGTCACTCTCAAAAGATCTTCATCAGATATCCCGAAACGCCACCCCTCTCTCACACTATTATTTACATCCAAATGCAAATGTAATTTACTGCAAATGCAAGGAATGGGCAGTTTGAATTATGATGCCATATTCCAAAAACATTTGTGAGTAATTACTCAACTACTGCAACAAAGCGACTATGATAACCATTTCTCCGCCAAAGGTGAAGAAGACTTTGACCGTAAATTAGAGGAAGAGATTATAAAAATGAGTTAGATTCTGTGCCCAAGAGTGCTGCTTCCTTACGATCATTACCACGTCAATAATCACCTATTATGATTTTTTTTTTAATGTAATGGGCTTTACCTGCTTCTACTCAGTAAAAAAAAACGATTATTAGCTTCTGATCGTGTTGGGTCACCCCACCCACTTGGAAAGCAGATGAATCTTAGTGAAACGTAGATGATGATTTTCCCCAGAAATCAGCAATATTTCACCCAAATATAATCAACTGACAGTTCCAAACCCATAAAATAAATAATACTAAAATGAATTGTAATAATTCCATGTATATATATATATATATATTATATATAGAAAGAACTAACATCGAAGTGTTGCTGGTTGACTCGATCGAATCACATCGAAATTGGAAGTTGGTTTCATAAGCTCGCCATTGTCTTTATCTCCACCAAGTTTAATGTTTCCATTTATATTTAGGAGCAACCGAGCAAGTGCGAGTCAATGGTTAGAACCAGATAGTATCTAATTTAAGATATATTTTAAAAAATATTTTGAGCTATTCAAACAGTGCTGGGTTGGATTTCCTGTTATAATGAGACAAAAAAGAATTAATAATATTTTAAGCTATTCAAACAATGTCCTTTAAACAATTTAATAAGCTAATAGTATTCTAGATCTAGTTTAATGTTATCTCTGCTAGCCCTGCTCGAATGAAAGATACCAATTTATTTATTTAAAAAAAAAAAAGCAATTTAATCAAAGTAGTATCTCTTCCTGCCTCCCTCCCTCTCTCCCTCCCTCTCACATATCTATTCATCACCATAATAACAGTGGATCATCATTCTCAAACCGACTTATGCCTCGTTACGGTGATTACTAGGTGATAGATTGTGGATGCTTGAGTTCGGTAATGGTCATGGCCAAAGGAGCATGCTTTCAGTAGCAATATCGAACTCAGCATCCACAATTTATCACCCATCTATCGCCATAACAGGCCTGGAGCCTAGATCAGCAAGCTCAATCACATCACGACCACGATTCCGACCATAATCATGAATCATCTGATAATGATGTGAATCACAATCATTTCTTCCCTCTAACTCTGTAGTTTAAACAACCCATGTAAACCCTAACCCTCTAGATCCACCAGTCTGATCATTGATGTTTGTCCCATGTTTTGAATTTATCTTTTGATATGAAATTTTTGTATGTAGATGCAGTTTGTAGTGAATCAGTCATTAGTATTGAATCAATCTTCTATATAAAGATTTTAGAATAAGCTACGGGTTAGGGTATTAAATATAACCATGACCTGTTCTCGGTGTGTGTGTGTGTGGTATTGAAAATTACAAATGAGTACCATGTATTTGGATTTTTCTTGGATTTTAGGTTCAAATCTTGGGTTTGGTCCTTAATTCCAAATCTATAGTGAAATATCAGTATATATGACATCTATGTGTTTGTCAGGAAACTGAATGAGCTCAATTTCCTGCAGATATCTTGCAAATGATTTAACACCAATAAAATCTTATGGTTTCTTGAATGTTAACGTCAACGTGGAATCATTATCAATGGAATATCCCGCAGGTTTGTGTTACTTCTTCATTCGTCAGTAACTTTACTTGCTGACAGAATCAGTTACGTCAAATTATTCCTTTGGTTTCTGTTTCATTGACCATTGTCGTTTTGGTTAAATTAAATAACGTGCTGTCAGAATAGCTGCTCGTATCATCTTTAATTATCAGCAGTACTGCTATGATGTTGATGTAATTATATGATAATGAGCTAGATGAGCATGGGAATGTTTCTATTTTTGCAGCAATGATAGTGCAGAATGAATCTCCTTGTTGCACATTTGAAGCTGCATTTCTCTTTTTTGAGAGATCTTTATCGCAGGTACAAGTATGTCTATTGTATAGATGATTGCGGCATCATCATTAGTGATGTTCTGGATTATTCAGTTGAAAATAAAAGCACGATAACATTGTTCTTGTTGTCCAGTCAAGTTCATATGCTCCACGGATCATAGGGGAGTCCCCTTTAAAATAGGATCTAGTCTAGGAAGCTTTAATATGGTTGAACATGACTGGGTCCCTGAGGTAAAAGTATCAGACTTTTACTCTATATAATTGAAAAGCCACTTCCATTTCTATAACTATGGTATGCTTCTGTAGCTATACTTATGCTGAATAAGCATTTAATATCTAATGTAACATTTGCATGACATGGATCAGGGCAATATATTTGACTGCAGTAAAGAGCAGCTAACAGCAGGGAAAAAAGGCTAAGAAAATCACATGATTTCGCTCTTTTCATGCTGATCATAAAGGAGTTCCTTAACATTTGATCCTTTTCCTTTTCTACTTAAGAATCCAATGTGCATTGTGCAATATATTGCATCGATAGTTGCACCTTTAACAAATATCGTGTTTCTTTATTAAAGAGCATGTGAAAATGATGCAGTATACTATTTTCAGTCCTAATAGAGGTTCAAAATATACTGAATTGGTTATTTGCGCTGAAAGTGTGGAATCAACTAGGGTCATTTTTTTCTATGTTTTAAATATAAGCAAGACCATGGCTTATCTCTCTATTTTCCATCTTTCCCAAAGTTGAAGGACCAATACTAATTTTCCTATACATCTGCATCATGTGCAGTTAGTTCCATACCTTTGAATTTGAGGATATATTTAGATTGTTATATGACCATTTTATCTTGTATTTTTTATTATGTCAGTAATCCTTTTGCTGTTTTATCTATGCACACAGAGTCTTGGAAGCAACTTTTTTAAAAATCCGAGGCTAAATACTCAATTTTAAATATACTAGATAAGTGCACATGAAACAAATATAAGGTGGTGGATTTGCAATTTACCTTTTTTTTTTAATCTATTACCCTTTTTTTTTTTAATCTATGCATGTAGGGTCTCTCTCTTTCTTTTTTTTTCCTTGACTGGCAAGCTCTTAAACATGAGGAAAATTCCCATGGAGAGGTAATTACTTGAAATTAACATTACATTATTGACTTTACCCCTTTCCTTGTTTGAGAATAGAGTTTTTGGTTGTGTTGAATATTTAGGTAGGCATATTATGTATAACCAATGATTGAGTGGCTTAGGTTTATTATGCAGCTTTAATTCAATGTAAGATCCTTTTTGTGTAGCCTATTTATAGACAATTTTGGTTGTAGATGGGTTTTGAATGACTGCAATAATGTGTCCATTGTCCAAGATATTGATTACAAATTTCATGGAAAAACTATAATTATGATGAAAATTTTGTCTTGTAATGAGACGATCTGTACGTGGGGGTTTTTTATTAGTAGAATCCAAGTGGAAAACTATGCCATCATCTTTTTATGTCCCTTATGCTCTTATTTGTACTTAATTAGATGACGACACTCCACTAATCCATGCTGCTCGGCAAAGGCACAATGAAACTGCTAAATGCCTTCTCTAGCGAGGTACCGACCTAGCAATATCTAGTGATGTAGGTGCTGTTGCACTTCATCATTCTGCTGGAATAGATAAGTTAATTGCTGCTGTTATATGCAGTAATTGGCAAGTTGCCTTATTGTTTATACTTTTTGATGCAAGGAGTCACTTTTGTATTTATTCTCCATTCCTTACATTTAATGGACTTTCCAAGAAGGACGAAAATCAGAATTCATTCCTTCCTCCATTCCTTAAGAGAAATCATTAAGAGAAATGATTTGATTATCAATAATTTGATCATTTATTTATTGATTTGATCATAAATAAAATTTATTCGTTTCCTATATGGTATCTTTAAGAGAAATGATTTGATTATCAATGATTTGATCATTTATTTATTGATTTGATCATAAATGAAATTTATTCATTTCCTATATGGTATCATTAAGAGAATTGATTTGATTATCATCAATGATTTGATCATTTATGTATTAAGAGAATTGATTTGATCATAAATGAAATTTATTCATTTCCTATACGGTATCATTAAGAGAATTGATTTGATTATCAATGATTTGATCTTTTATTTATTAAGAGAATTGATTTTAATATCAATGATTTGATCATTTATTTATTAAGAGAATTGATTTGATCATAAATGACATTTATTCATTTCCTAAATGGTTGTTTCTATCATTTCCTATATAACTTCCTCTTCTCTCCATTGTAATATCCGTGTCCCTCCCTCCTCGTAGCACCTAAACATTCTAATTCGTTTACCCTTTGCTATAAGTCTACTAGCATATATACAGGTTAAAATCTCGACCAACAAGACATGTGGGATGCTAGAGCTGCTTTAACCCAATTGTACTGTAGCTTGATCTCAACTATCAAATGCATCTCAAATTATCTAATGATGCCATCAAACTCCGAGGAGAATAGGCTTCCAATAGCAGTAGTACCCAGCTCAGGCAACCAAAACCAGCGTTCCAACCCTGGTCTTCTTATGCAGATTGTATCTGCTCTTAGCCAAGCCTATTGCTGGTTGATGTCCACTATCAATGTTTTCGTAAAGTTCTTCAACATATCACCTATTCATGACCATACACCTCAAAGCCAAAATCAGCAAGGCCAAGCCCAATCACAGCACCACCAACCAATATACCGAACCCCATCCGCCATGATATGAATCCAATCACCTCTCTATTTCAAAGTCAAGAGTTAAGTAAAGTAGTTTTGAGTCTCGTACCACCCATAACCGGGCTGCTTCTTAATGAATCCAAAAACATTATCTTCCCTCAATCTAGATTTATTACAGTTACACTCTATCTTGGTACCGTTGCGACATTTAACGGAATATTATTGAGAGCTATCTATCCAAGAGCAGCAAGTGTATTAGAGAAACTGGGAGTTGCATTGATATTTTTGGGATTTTTCAGACTCAGTAGCTTATCCCTTCTGTCAACCCCCGAATGGTTTTACTGGCTGTGTTTTGCGTTGTTTTGTGTCCCACTTGTATTGAGCATCTTGCCTTTTAAATTCGCAGATGAAGTAAACCGCTTAGACACTAACCATCCAGATCTACGCAGCATTCCAGTCTGATGATTGACGTTGGCTCCAACATCTATTATTAGTTTTTTATATTTATGTAGAGTTGAACTTTCTACTGAATGTGTTTGCCGTTTGTCACCCGGACAAGGAATAATTTTGTGTTGCAACTTTTAGTACACTGATGTACCTTATATTAAATCACTTATATGTATGAAGTTTTTAGGAGAACATCTGGCTATACGTCGTCAAGGTTTTGAATTTAAAAAGTATGACTCCAATCTCCTTCTCTCTCCTTATTTTTTAATTTCTGTGTGTGTATTTAATTTTTTATACATAATTTTTTATATATGACTGTGGATTTAGAAGATGTCTCGTACTCCATCTAAGTGCTAGAAATTGGAGAAAAAAGTGCAAGTGCAGAATTCTTAACCAAAGGGGGAGGGCATTTATTTTCCTCAGGATCTTCTTCTATATATATATATACACATTTTTTCCAATAATTATTTGCATCAGGCTCTTTGTTGTGTCTGTAAACATATTGTCGTTTCCCTGCTTACTTTCTATACTCCATTTGACTTTTGAGAACATCGTACTTGTCTCCTTAATTTTCATGAACTCAACAAAGCATTGTATTATCACATTAGTTCCGCAGAGTTTAAGATGCACCAAACATACTGTCTGCTTCCATTTCTTGAACAGAGGATCACCAAATGATGCTTCATTGATGAAAAGATGTACTTAAAACAGTGCTGCTTATCATATATTGCATTGTCTGAGAGGTCTATCGTTCCTGTGGGATAATGTACTCCTCTATGATTTTCTTGATTCTGCGGAAGAATGGCTTGCCATAAAGTAGATACTTATTGGGTTGGCAAGATGTATCTCGGTTGATCTTCCTGGCTATGGGGACTCAAACTTTGAATAAGTAAGAGATACGCAGTTCTGTTGTAAATCAATACAAGTCAAATCTTTAATCTGGAACTACGTTGTTGCTCATGAGCGATTTAGATGTAACATTATCTCTGAGCCGATCAAATGCGTCTACCGACTGTTTCCAAAATGAATGTCGATGGTGTTTAAAAAACGGTGTTTTCCTTCTCATGTATAAGTAAGATAATTATATTATTATTTTCTTTCAAGTGCTTGTAGTATTATAGTAATGATGATGCAACAAATATTGTTGTACTAAATATAGCTGGTTTGTACAAAAGCTCGCAGCAGTGGCCAACCAGTGCTTAATACGGTATCCTAAAGCATGCCCAAAAATGAGTGAAATAGTGGTGATGGTGAACCGTATTGTTAATGCATTAGAGACCGGAACTCCTCAGCCTCCTATAACTAGTACTAAGTTAAAAGATAAATCAGACACTTCCAAAAGAGAGAAACTCAAAGGAAGGTTTGTTGATCCGATTATTAGCGAAAACGGGTGGTTGCTTTGGCAGACTTGGAGGCCGAAGTTAGTGAAGACCAGCTAAATGAGGAGTTGAGTAAAAGATGCTTTGAACTTCTTCAAAAGGGTTAGCTAAAAGAGGATGAGTTGAGATCTCAACTTGTTTCCTTTTTGTCTTTTTCAAAATGTATATTGGTTTGTTTTGCAAGTCTAGGAAAGAGAGGAATGTTTGGATTTTTAACGGGTGGTTGCTTTGGCGGACTTGGAGGCCGAAGTTAGTGAAGACCAGCTAAATGAGGAGTTGAGTAAAAGATGCTTTGAACTTCTTCAAAAGGGTTAGCTAAAAGAGGATGAGTTGATCTCAACTTGTTTCCTTTTTGTCTTTTTCAATATGTATATTGGTTTGTTTTGCAAGTCTAGGAAAGAGAGGAATGTTTGGATTTTTAACCGGATGGATTCGTTTTGATTAGATTCCTCTTAAGGATTTTCTTTGCTGTAAGTTTTGAGTTCAAATTTTGATATTATAAGAGTAATGCTAATGAGAAAACAAGAACTAACCTTTTTTGTCTTTTTAAAATTTATTTAGGCCAGCAACATTATTATAGATTACAACAAATATTGTTGTACTAAATATAGCTGGTTTGTACAAACTGCAACGGTTCCTGGGCCGTGAATAGCCAATGGCTTTGCAAAATACATGTCTAAGATGATAAAAAATTTTATGCTATAATAAAATATTTTGAATAACATATATCGGGCTATGGTGGGCTTGCTCTCCTCCATGTGTTTTAGACAATGGCAACCAAATTTTTACGAAGTAATAATTGAATTTTTTGTTTTTCATGTGTGTAAATTTTTTAAAACATTCTTTTTGGATATTATAAACTCTTATAAGTGTTATAGACCTTTTTAGTTGTAAGGTGTATAAATTTGTCTCCATCTTATTCAAAATGTGTTAATGGCACTTGTTAAAAAAAAAAAAAAAGTTTTCCATCCCTATACAGTTTTTTAAGTGTATAATAAATGTCATTGATATATGTATTCCAAGGGAATGAACTAAGTTCAAATCCCACAATTAAAAAGAAAAAAATATATTTAAATAAATAATGTAATGCTTGTTGCTCTTAACTTGTCACATCATCAGACTATTAATGGATGACATTTTATTTATTTAGCTACATCCATTGTTCACTTTGAAAATATTCGAACATTGTTTATTACCAAATGGATGGTAGTTTTGAATTTTTGAAGGGGAACATTGAGATGTCAATTGAAAGAGATGGCGATTGCATATTGGTGTTTTCGTGATATATTTGATAGAGAGAGAGGGGGGCACAGTGTAGTAAAAGGAGAAGGGGGGAAGGGAGGGGACAGTGCGAACCCTAACAGGCTAGGATGGACATTCAAATCCCGTAAAGCCCATTTCATGGCACAACCTGCAGGTGTGGAAGCAACAAATGGGTCTTGCGCTTTATGTGCCCCAAACAACCGGTCCAATTACAATTACGGCCTTCCTTTACCAGAAAAAAGGTTTATTTTCTAGACATTACATGTCTATTTGGATTGTTAGTTTGTCATTTGTATCGTATCTATATCATATATGTATGTATAATTTATCTATATCATATCAGTATCATATACGTATTGTATCTATTTGGTTAGTTTATAAGTAAAATTATCAATTTTTTATAGTCATCTATTTTTTATCAAATATCTGTATGAAAAATGATAAAAATATAATACCAAAACGATCAGGATACGATTAAACAAACACACCTATGTTTATGTGGAAACGAGCATCATTTACCATTTAGGGTAGTGCTTCATATATCAACATGCCCCAATAGTTTGATAGGAACCATCACGTAGGATTTAAGTGATTTTAATGGTTGTTTTTATTTCCTACAAGGTTCTCTCTCTCTCTCTCTCAAAGATATTCCATTTATTTATTATTTTTTTATTAAATTATCTATTATTATATGCATGGATTTAAGTGATTTTAATGGTTGTTTTTATTTCCTGATGGTATGGTTTTGTTTTATGAAAGTTGATCTACTCGTGCAAGTAGAAGATAAAAATGTTTTATATAAAATTTGTTTTTCACCACTGCTAAATCAAGTTATCTCCAGAATCTAATTAAAATTTTAGAAATTAAAATTGGCTAGCAAATGTTCGGTATAAGCATATCTTTTAAGAAAACCTGTGCATATAATACTTAAAGTATTATACGTGGCTGAAGACTAGGCATACCTGAATTTAGATTCGGGGCATGTCGATTCTTTACATTGATTATAAAAGATTAATGTAAAAAAAATTAAGAGTTTAATCACGATCAAAACTCGAAATAGATTTTAGCCATGCAATTAACAAACCGTATAATTTTCATATATGTAACTTTCATATAACGTGAAGTTTGTTAAAGAAAGCCAAAGATACGGGTATCATCTATTAAGATAATGAAAACTATATATATATATATATATATATTATAGGAGAAAGCTAATGAAAATTATTCATGGTAAGCATATATGCCAGCACATCGAAGCAAAGCAATTTTTCAAGAGACTATACAATTCGCTTTTCAAATCAAGAGCTTTTCCATGAATTATTTATTCTACCCATTGATAAAATAAAATTAATCAGATAGATTTCAAATGAATGGATCATTTAGCAAGTTTACTAATCGAATGAGCAATATAGAAGTGAATGGGATTGTAGTTTTTATGAGGATTAAGCCAAATTCTAGACCATACTAATTTTACTATTATCTAAAGAGTTGGAATTTAAATAAAATAAAACTATGCCAAAAACTAATTAAATATTAACATTGCAATATATTAAAAAATCATAGAGAAAACCTTTACAGTTCAATCAAATAAAACATGAGAAAATCAAATCCATCATAAATTAATAATCTCAAGTAAATTATAATTATATTTAGCTAATATGGCTATTTTCGCTAAAGCTTTTAATTTCGTTCTGAGTGCCGGGTGTCACGCCTCGAAAGGGGGCCTAGTAGGATTAATCTAAAGCTATCATATCACGTGTGCACGCGTAATATGAGAGCCATCTTTTAAGTCAGAGTGTACAAGACTATTTATTTATCAATGTCTTTCATATAAATGATATATTATATTGTGGATTTCAACAATGGAATCCGATTGTCGCTTTCTACAAAATTGCAGAGAATCGGTATCCCCTACCAAATAGTGAAAATGGGTTTTAAACTTACGACTTACAAATTTCAAATTATTATAAAAAAATTATTTAATTTGAATTCTAAGTTTACCATATCCTATATTTCTATCTTCAATAGAGTTTGTTGGAGAAACTTTCTTCACACATTCCTATCCAATCCCGCTAGTATAATCCTGCATAAAAACTGTTGGGGGGTGAGTGAACCACGAGCTCAGTGAGATAACCTGACCAAAGCACACATCAAACAATAACAAACAAGTATAATTACTAATCATATGCATAACAATTAATCATATGCACTGTAACAATTAATCATATGCACATTACAAGCTTGTATGATAGAATCCAAAGCAGGATGGAGGTTTATGCCCTCTCATCGGGGTCAAGGATCACGTACTATGACCTACTACCTAGGAGAGACTAAGCATACAGGAATACAGCAATACTCATTTAATTATCTCTTTAAATTAACCATATCTTAAATCTCTCATTTCCTATTTTGCCTTAGAAACTCCACTAAATGTTAGTCATTTCAAAGCGATACCATAAGCGGCGTCCTTCGTTTACCATTTAGTTCCTATAGTACCGACAGCTCAAAGGTAACCTTGTTGATCTAATAGCTTTTAGCCTAGGTCAACCAAGCATTATCAAGAGAGGCGAATACTAACATGTATAGGCTACCATTTGCTCAAATTCTGTTTATGCAAATCGTGTAATGCATGATCATTTTCCTTTATGGTGTCAAAAGTTTTTAGTCAGGTTTAAGGTGATCATACAATTCACAGACAATATCAACATGCTTCATACGGTAACTATCATACAATAAACCTATCACTTATAATAGGATAATTTTGGCAATCAAGCATACACCAAACCTCATGCAGTATACCTAATCCCACACGCATGCCAGTTTATTATATGATTACAGGTGCAGCTATACTACAAGCATAAATAGTATGATAAGGTCAAAGTTACTCACCTGTTCATTTTTGCTTGCTAATCGTCATGATCCTCAGGAAAATCTAGTACCACTCGGTTTCTCCTAATAAAATAAATAACATATAGTTATTATATTGTTATTCAAATAATGGTTTCAATTGTATTATTTTGTATTCTAATTCTAATCTTTTTAATTCCTAATTTATTCTATTTGCTTATTCAAAAGTTTTAGACTTTTCGAAGATTATAAGAATTTGTATTATTACATTTTTTTTGTAAGAGAAGTCTTTTTATAAATTCTAGATGTTAGCTGTAACTGCATAAACTTAAATTGTATCTTTTTTATTTATTCTATGAATGCTAATATTTATATTAGGACATTTCTTTTATTTTATTTACTACCTTCATTATTGAGATTTTGATTTATATTTTTATAAGTCTTTTAGTTTGATAACCTCAAGATAGTAAATTTCGTTTATCTAATATTTGTTTTTATTTTGTCTCTCTTGATTTTATTTTATGTTTATTTCTATAATTTGATGAGATTACGTTATTTAAAACTTATTTATATATTTTATATTCTTTAATACCTATCCTGTAAGGAAATCTCAAATATTTTAATTTACTTGGTTTTCAACCTTATCTGTATATGTAAATTTAAATTTTTCTATCATTCATAATATTCAAAGTTTAGTTTATTTTTTTTAAGCCTTATATATATATATATATATATTAATTCGAGTAATGGTTTTTCTTTTAAGTTTTATTATAATGTATGCATGGTACAATCCATATTTCATATGGACCGAAATTTATTTAAGAAGTCTATAGGTTAATTTAGATGAATATTTGATAAATTCATAATACTAGTTTCTAAAATTTTGATAATTTCCAAGTTTAGTAATGTGTAATTGGTAATATGTTTTCAATATAATCATGGCTAAATTATTAGTATGTTAGAGCATAGGCATGTTATTGATAATAGTTCATACTTTCATCTAATAAACGAGTAATCTTCATTGAATACACTAAGTAATACCTTGCTTATAAGTGCTTTGTTAAATTTACCATAAAATCCAAAGTTGAATCAACTAGTATGATCTATAATTTAAGATATCAAGATTAGTTTCTAACGAAACCTTTATCACAACTTGATATAGGCATAGAGTTAGGTAGAGATTACCTTAATTTTTGTGAAGTTTGAAGTCGATGGCTTTCACTATATTGTTCGTCGATTGTCCTAATGCATATAATAGGTCAAAGTGAGTTTGATCTTTCTTTGATGAACTAAATTTGTTTAGGCATATCCTTACCTTTTTGATGTGGTTCTTCCTTGATAATTCCTTTTATGAAAGGTTTGCTAAAGTTTCCTAATAAAAGTTTTAGTTTGGCTTTGTGTGTGTGGAAGTGGATGTTTTTTTATGTTGATGTTGTCTTAAAATAGCATACGGGGCTCATGGTTTTGGAAGATTTCAAGGTTAAATTGTTTCTATCTTCTTAGAATATTTAGGACATTTATAAAAGTTGAATGGTGAGAAGCTTTATGCACGACAAAGTGAGTAAAGTGGAGTGGTTTTATCTTGTTGTCTTTAATTGTTATAAATGTGATCCTTTTACAACTTCGCCAAGAAAGAAATATGATAGGTTAGACGTGGTGACTCATGGTTCCTATGGGGTCTTAGGTTTTGATTTTTATGCTGGTTTAATAAATGAGGAATCTAGAGTTCTCTTTTGTCAAATTGATTGTGACATGAGCTTTAAAAATTCTCTCTTTTTTTTTTCATTCTATACGGCAAAGAGACTCTTCATGTGCATTACATTCTTAAATTTTATGTCCTAATTAGTTTAAGTCTAATTAGAGAGATTTTCATTTAATTGGGTGATGTTTATCTTTAATTTATGTGTGAAAAGTTATATTACATGGTCTTTATAAAACTTTAAGACTAAAATTTATTAAGTCTTTATACATGACTCATAGATTAATTCTTGCTTCATCAAAAGGACTCATAGATAATAAGAATAATGGAATGAAATTTTCTTTGTTTATTTCTTTATACTCATGGCAAGGTTTAAAATAAAATTTTTTCTTAGATTTGTCTTTTGTTTTAACTTTGATGTAAATAAGTGTTTAGTTGAATAAAATAAAAGTTTTGTTGTTGGTTAAAATATGAATGTGTATATATGTATTTTATATATTCTACGGTTGGAGTTTAATTAAAAAAATTAAATAATTCATTAGTTTTCATCATTTCTTTAATTTAGCTAGAAGATGCAAAGCCTAATTGAGTTATAATTATCAATCCTTGCTCTTAATTTACGGTAGAAGAAGAAGGAGAAGAGTCAAATAATTTGATGATGTAAAACCTATTTAATGCTTATATCATTTCTTGAGTTATAATTATAAATTATTGTTCTTAATTTAGGTAGAAGAAGGAAGGAGAAGAGTCAAATAATTTGATGATTTAAAACCTATTTAATGCTTATATCATTTCCTTTAGGTGGCTTTCTAGATTCTTCAACAAGTTGCAAGACAAGAAACATCCTCATTCATGCATTGTAATGGACGTTTGAGGAGCTTGCAATGTGGTCTTTATTACACATCACTATGATGAATGCATTACATTAACTAGATGAGTCATTGAAAGTGATTTGCAAATTGGAATGCAAGAGGCGGTCTTCTCCTCTTTTCGCAATTTCAAAGTCGGTTTACAATAGTCCCACTTGAAGGAAATATTTTATATGCCACAAATTAATGAGTTCTTGATAATTTTAAGGTTAATATTTAAGTTATCGCGTAAAATATAGAGTCATACACATATATTTAGATGGCTTATTTTGAGTAAACTAAGTTTAAATCATCTGTAATGGTTCTATAATTTTCTTAGATAATTGTGGAGTTGAAATTTTAAATTTTAAAGTAACGCGATTAAATATTTTTAAGTTTTTCTCTTGCATGATTAAAAATTTAGGGCCTGGAAGGGTAGTCAAGATATTATACTCATATGACTTAGAAAATTCTAAGTTTTAAGGTTATGTTTTTAGAATTTTTATTGAGTTCTAGATTTTTAGATATTCATCAGTTTTTAGCTATATCGTGTAGTGATATCATATATACTTATTTTTAGTAATTTGGTGTTTCATCGTAATTTATTAGCCACCAAGCTCTATAAACTTGTTATTATAATTTAGGCTTTGTTTTATAATTTATAAATATAACGTAGTTATATCATTGACTCGTGTCATGAAATCTTGCTTTTGGTATCTATTAAGATTAAAGAATTTTCTATTCGGGTTTTTAAATTATAAATGAGTTTATTATTACTCATAGGTTTATTCTAGATTTTTTATTTGGTTATATGTTTAATACCTATTTTACATTCGCTACTATGTTTATTTCACTAATTATAAATATTCTCGGGTTATAATGGTTAAATTATGGTTTAGTCTCTTTAGACTCAATATTTTCTAACTAAAATATTGGTATAATTAAAATAACTAATTAAGGTTTAGATTATTTGGTATTGAGTAGTTTTTTATCTTTTTGCATATTTTATAATTCTAATAATTTATCTTTAAATTATTTTTATAACCAATAGGTTCTAAAAATTAATCGTCTTTTATTGGAATTGAAATTTAAGGTTAAATATAATTATTTGTTGAATTGTTGATTCGTATCGTAGAGTCCTATTCTAGGAATTTATTTATTTTAATAATGAGTGTTTATAAATTTTCTAAAGATATTTTAAGGTTGTAAAATATTAGGATTAATTCGAAAATAAGTGTTTTATTATTTTATCGAATATAGAATTTATTTTCTATTTATTGAATTTAAGGAAACTGATTTTAAATTTTACAGTAACGATCGGTTTATCATTGATCATTATTTGTTTATACTTTAATAATTTTAATTCGAAAAAAAAAATTGGGAGCAATTTTTACTATTTTTTATTATAGTTCTTTAAGATCTTATATTATATTTTTAATAATTATTACAATCATGTTATGTAAAAATTAGAGGGATTACACCAGGAGTCTTTTTAACAATTTTCTTAAATTTATTTAATCAGATTAACATGAAGTCAAAATTGCAATAATTTATTTTTCAATTTATTACAGCCCATTGTCTTAATTGAGATTTCATAGACTTCTTTTAGTAAAAAATTGTCAAGAACACTGTATAAAGTCTTAATCTTGATATAACAAATATTATGTAATATTATGTTTTGGACACTAGAACACAAATCATAATATCAAGACTTAAATAAAAATAATCTAATTATCTAATCATATTTTGATAAAGATTAGTGATTAAATTTCATGGACTTCTCATAAGAAAATCAGCACTTGATTGAATTAAAGAAACACCAATGCATCTAGAAATAATTGAAATAATAATAAATTGATATGAAGAATGATTTAATAAAAATATTTCTAAAGCGTAGGATATAAGAAGGCAACAAAAATAAATAAATAAAAGAAATTCCGTTCGTCTCCGCGAGAATTCTTCTTTCTTCATGCGATCTCTTCCTTAAATGTGTTTCGTATGTCGACATAAATTACCTTGGGAAAGTTATGGTGTGGCACGTGTGTGTCCGATATTATATAATATGTGCGTGTTCTCCAATGGTCTTTAATGTTGCAAAGGTGGACCCCATGAGTTAAATATGCTACCTCCCATTTGATATTATCATACTAGAAATATTAAAAGTAGATGAAAAGGTGGTCCCTTGGGTGCATGAGTACATGAATCGGCTTGTTTGTCTTGTTTTTTTTCCTTTTTTTTTTTTTTTTTTGGGTGTATTTTTCCTGTAAAAACTATACATGATAGTATTAAAAATATAGCAAAATATATGTAAATTTCTGAATTATTAATTGTCTCCAATTTTAAATTTTAGACCTCCTAACCAAATCATAAATCAAAGAAAATTAAAAAACACCTGTATTTTGTGATTTGGTTTTATGTTGATTCGAACATTCAAAACGAACCATGAAGCACACCAAGATAACACTGCATTTTGCGTTTGGTTTTGATTTGATAAATAGGCTTATTATTATTTTTTATTTAGTTAATAGGTCCTAAATTTCTCAAACTTAAAAATACAAAGTATGTCTCTTTAAGGAGTTTCTATCAGTTGTATGGTTTTAATTTATATGATACTTCATTTTCAATTTATGGGTTTGCAATTATCAAAATTAGTCTTTTGTACTAGAAATATATCATAGAATTAGGGAACTCTAAAATACTGTTAAATTGATTATAAAGATTATATAATATATATATATATAAGAGTTTCATTATGGTAAGAGTAGATTTGAGCCATTTAAATTTTGTACGTAATGGGTCTCATTAAAAAGAGCATGAGATAGTAGAATTTTCCTACAATATTACTTCTGCAAAGTTTGAATAATCTTTCCAACTTTTCTTAAAATTTTTATAATAATCATAGTATGTTTAATCGAGAAACCCGCTATGGAATTTCTTCGGTTTCATTACAAGACTGTCTTACCCATAGTATTGATATTATATTGATTATAAAATATTACTATGGAGAGAATATTAAGAGATCAATCATAATTAGAATAGATTTTAGCTGTTCAATAATCACATGAGACCGATCCATTAAAAAAGTATGAAAAATTTTTTCTAATGCATTATTGTTCCTAGAAGTACTCTTTTCCACTTCTCCTCCCTATGTTTCTCCTTTTCCTTCTCGTTCTACTCTACACCCCACCATGATCTCCATGAATCCTATACTCCATATGTTCCCCGTTTATTTTCTACCATTCGTATACCCATCATTTTGTTTGTTTATCATCTCTACCACTAATCCGACTCGACTCCATTTATGAATTAGGTAACATGAACTACTAATCAACACCATCTAAACGACCCATAGTGCTCACCAACAATTTATTAATTGATTAATAATTGCTCATAGGAAATCCATTCAACAATGCCAGTTTTCTACTTTATGGCTGTTTAGATTGTCATATTTTTATAGGTATCAAATCAGTATCGATCAACATCTGTAATTCATTGGTATCACATCTCTATTGATTTGTTTGGTCAGTTTATAAATAAAACTGTTGATTTTTCATCGCTATCATATCAATATCGATTCAACATCAGTTCGGTTTGAAAATAATACAAGAAGGATACCTATCTAGTGTACCAAAAGGCTCACTTTCCATATGAAACCAATTAATAGCCTTGAAAATTAGGAAATCATTACTTTGGAACTCTTATTCCTAACACATATACATTTTAATCCCACTTAAATGATGTATTTGCAATCTTTCCACAATTTATTATCCATTTCATTTTTCTTCTATTGGTAATTTACTATATAAAATTTTATTTGCATTACATTGCTGTGCTTCCATGTAAAGACATGCATCTGTAAAATCTATAACATGTACATGTATTATTTCCTTTTGTTTCCCCTTAATTTTTTTTAAAATTTTTTGTATATGATTGTTCTTGTCAGTTGATGTGGAATGATAAAAATTGGTACTCAGAATCGTAAAATAAGGAATTAGTAGTGAAAAAGAGCATGCTGCGTTTTTATAAGTTTGAAGAACCTGCTTTAAATTTTTATCTATATTATTAAAGAAGTTGAGGCCAGTTTTATAATTTTAGTATCATATTTACTTTGAACACTCCGAAATGCACCATGTTTCCGTGAAATTATATTATGTACATGTATATACTCGGTAGTTATTGGGCTATAGAGGCGAATCTATTCTCCCAAGGTCAAATTTATGCATTATTTGACTAGAGGGGTGAGCAATTCGCCTCAAATTTCTCTCAGAAGGCCATGTTTTGCTTGAACAGGCGAATGTCGCCAATCACTAAAGGAATGAGATGATATTTGCCTCTTTGTAGCGATGAGGTAACTTTCACTTCATTATCCTAATCAAAGGCAAAACTCGCCTCATATAGGATTTTTTTTCTTTAATAAACGATCCATTTTAAATTTTTAATATAAAATAATTATTTTTCAAATTAAAATAATTGTTTTGTAACTGTATAACTGTTTTTTATTAAATTTATAAAAATTATATTAAATACAAATGTTGAATAATTAATTATAAATAATGAGTTTTTTTTTTATTTTAACTCAATGCACATATCTTATAAACGATGAGTTTACTATATTTCTATTAAAATATTTTAGTATATGTAAATATCACAAATTAGATGTCTCAAACACTTGAAAAATTTAATGAAAAAATATTAGTTAATTGATAAATCATCGAACAAATAGAAGTGAAAAATAAATTACAAGCCAAAAAAACTAGATATCACCTTAAGTTGTCTTTGTTAATACAATAATAATGCATAATCAAATAGTGATCAATACTTCAAAAATCCATACAATAGCATTTGTTCCCAAATTATTACATAGCAAATCAACAAAAAAAAAAAAGAATAATCCGATTTTACGAATTTCGTTATTTGTTTTAGCTTGAATCTTTTTTTTTTAGCCTCGAGAATAAAAGTAATTTTGAGGGTCTATGTTATCTAAGTATTTCAAATGACCATAAATTAGACAATTTAATCTCAATTATGATTCTATTTGGAGCTCCTGCTATTCTAAAATTGTCTAATTTATGAAATTTTAAAATGGGACAAACCATACCAAGTTTGAAATTTTCCTTTTTTTTTTTTTAGTTGAGAGACTTGTATTTTGCCAAATCGCATATGCAATTTAGATTTTTCATTACTATATCATATTGGGAAATTTTGCCCAAACCAATCATTGTTAACAGCTATCTTCAACATGTTGTAATTTCCAAAATAAGTGGCAAAAATGGAATGTCTATAGGGACATGTATTAATTGAAATATTTATATTCAAGAAAGTATTCAACAACTTGTTGTTGTGTTATAATTTGGTATATAAAGAAAACTTGAAGTTTTAGTTTGTATAATATTGGTATTAAAATTTAAGTTTTACTAGCTAGTATTGACTTGTATTCTTGATTTATTGGTTTTATTTTTATTTGATTTGTTGATTTGCAATAAATTTTTAATGCAATTATAAAACAAAAGGCTCTAATTTTTTATGGTTATAATAAAAAATATGGTTAACTACAATTTTTAGTTAACCATCATGTCAAATGGTTAGAAACTGAAAACATGAAAAATTAACAAAAAAATAAAATGTTGCTATTAAGACTATTAATTATTAATAATGGATCAATTTCGAATTAAGAAATTGAAAAACCAGTCACTTTAGTTTTGTTAACCGAACCGTGCCCACCACTAATTCAAAGATATTGCTTAACTTTTAGTTATAATAACCATGTAACTACTTCGTTGAAGGTTATTCCTTGGAATGATGGCTGCTTCGAAAAGAATAGTGGGTGTTATATGAATGACAGAGAAACTATTATTCTTTTTTATTTTTATCTTCATTAGTAATTTCATATTTATTTACTTCATAATGATGGCGTTTTTTTTTTATATACTAGTATTTGTACACGCATTTTTATTGCAAGTGAATGATATGATTTAAAGATTTGTGTGAAGGTTTTATTATGTTTGTCGAAGCTAGTAACCAAAGGTTTTTTTTTTTTTTATTGTGCTATTGAAAAAATTCACTACTAAAATTTATGATTATGTTATTGGAACGAATCGGGAATTAAAAAAATAAAAAAGGATAAGTTTCCGTTTGATGGGAAGTCATGGATTCTAAAAACCTTTTTTTTTCCTAGCTAATTAAATTTGCGAAAATGTACCTAGAAAGAGTTTACTTCTATATAGCTTAAGTTTCATCATTTTAATATTTACTTGGTAAATGATATTTGCTTCCATGTTCAATTTGGTTAGTGCTTAGCAACAAATGTTTTTTATGTAACCATATTACTCGATCAATATTTCGATCGATGCCATTTTTCTATGATCGATTTGTTTAATGCTTAGCAATAAATGAATGTTTTTTTTTTGGAAGCATATTACCTTGATTTGATCATTATTTAGAGAATTGATTTGATTGTTATTCAATGAAAAGGATCTTTAGTTGTCAATTCCTCTCGTCAACTGTATTTTCATGTGACATTCCTTCATTCGTTCCTTACATCTCATAAACTTCCCAAGAAGGATAAAAATTAGAATGAAATGATTAGTATATGATTTGATCATTATTTACTGAGAGAATTGATTTGATCGTTATTTAATGAAAGAGATCTTCGTTCACATGCAATAATATTCATGTCAGTTCCTCTCCTCAATTATATTTTCATATGACATTCATTCATACATTCCTTACACCTCATAGACTTTTGTATCGGATTTGATCATTTATTCACTAAGAGAATTAATATGATCCTATTCCTTACATCTCATAGCCTTCCTAAGAAAGAGAAAAATCATAACGAAATAATTTGTATCCTATTTGATCATTATTGAATGAAAGAGACCTCCATTGCTTACATCTCATAGATTTTTGTATCCCTTCCTTCTTTGTTCCTTACATAATGTTCCTTACATCTCATAAACTTCTTAAGCCACTTCCTCTCACCGTATAGTTCTTTCTATCATTTCCTATATAACTTCCTCTTCTCTCCATTGCAATATTCGTTTCCCTCCCCCCTTGTTAGGGCTGGGCAAAAAACCGATTGAACCGTGAACCGAATCGGACCGGACCGAACCGAAATTTCGGTTCTTTTTTAAACGGTTCGGTTCGCGGTTCGGTTCGTTGAAGAACAAACGGTTCGCGGTTCGGTTCGGGACCATGAACCGAACCGTTTATATATAAAAAAAATTAAATATATTTTTTTACTCTTAATTGTTTTATTAGGTACATATCTATATCACAAAATTTAAAAACAATTAATTTTTTAAATAAATTAATTGTTTTTAAAATTTTTTACTTAGATATGTGTTAGTCATTAGAATAAAATTAGATTTTTCATAATATGTTTCAATTGTTATGTTATCTATAAGTAAGATAGATTTTATAATTTAAAGTCTAGTATTCTAACTTAAAAAAATTAATTGTTGTAAAAAAATTTTACTTAGATATGTGTTATTCATTAGAATAAAATTAGATTTTTTATAATATGTTTTAATTGTTATGTTATCTATAAGTAAGGTAGATTTTAGAATTTAACTTCTAATATTCTAACTTATGCATATTTCTTTTCCATTTGTCTTACTAATTAATCTAGTTCTATTATTTAGTTACTTATTGATTTATATAATTGGTAATATGTTAGTTAGAAGGATACGAATTACATTTTATGGTCTTATATTGAGATAAAGTCTAGTATATCATTATAGTTCAAGATAATTAAAAAAAATGAGACTAGTCATAGTTATAATTTTATAATGGATAAAATCTTTTCCTTCCTATAAGTTTTACATGTTTAGTTGATAAATGATTAATTTTAAATATATTGTTTATATTTGCATTAGTCATAAGAAATATGTAATCGAATTTTTTCGATAGAATATATTTTTTATTTTATGAAAAAACGGTTCGAACCGCAAACCGAACCGTACCGGACCGTTTTTTTTCGGTTCGAAAAAATTACGAACCGAACCGTATAATTAGGTTCGAATTTAAAAGAAAAACCGAACCGTAAATTATGGTGCGGTTCGGTTCGAGATGCAAACCGAACCGAACCGTACTGTGCACACCCTACCCCTTGTAGCACCTAAACATACCAATTCGCTTACTCTTTGCTGTAAATCTACCAGCATATATACGGATTAAAATCTCGACTAACAAGACATGTTAAACACTATAGCTACTTTAATTCAATTGTACTGTAGCCTGATCTTAACTATCAAATGCATCTCAAATTACCTAATGATATCATCAAACTCCGAGGAGAGTACGCTTCCAATAGCAGTGGTACCCAGCTCAGGCAACTAATACCAACGTTCCAACCTTGGTCTTCTTATGCAAATTCCATCTGCTCTAAGCCAAACCTATTATTGGTTGATCTCCACTATTAATGTTTTTGTAGGGTTCTTTGACATATCACCTATTCATCACCATAACACAGTTCAAAGCCAAAATCAACAAAGCTAAACCCAATCACAGCACCACCAAAACCAATATAATGAACTCTATCTCTCATGATATGAATCCAAGCACTTCTTTATTTCAAAGTCAAGAGTTAAGTAAAGCAGTTTTTGGTCTCGTAATACTTATAACCGGTTGCTTCTTAATGAATCCAAAAACATTACCTTCCTTTGATCTAGATTTGTTACAGTCACACTTTATCTTAGTTTCATTGTGACATTTAATGGAATGTCATTGAAAGCCATGTATCCAAGAGTAGTAATTATAGTAAAGAAATTGGGAGTTGCATTGATATTTTTAGGTTTTTTTTAGACTCATTAGCTTATCCCTTCTACCAACCCCTGAATAGTTTTGCTGGCTATGTTTTGCATTGTCCTATGTCCCACTTATATTGTGCATCCTGCCTCTTAAATCCGCAAATGAAGTAAACCACTTAGACATTGACTCTCTAAATCCACCAAGCATTCTAGTTTGATGATTGATGTTGGCTCCAACATCTATTATTAGTCTTTTATATTTATGTGGAGTGGGATTGTATATTACTTTTATTAAAAAAAAAATTTACTTACCTGACTTGAGATGGTGAGCTTGGTGTAAAATTTGGTTACGGACAAAGTATTGAGTCTGAGCCCAGGTGGGGTTGGGTAGGCTGATGGCAGTGAAACTAAGCAGTTGGCGGTGTTGGTTTAGGACATTTCTACTGGCAGTTGAATCACTAGTAGTTCATTGCTAGAGATCGGAGCTGTTTTGAACATCCCAAGTAGCAATTAGAAGCTTAGCATCCTTGAAGATGATTCAAAGATAAAAATTGCTTTGAAAAGCTCACAAATTCATGAACTCCTAGTGAGAAGTTCAATAATAATATACAACCCTATCATAGAGAAAGAAAGCTTTCGAATGTTTTGTTAGAACTGTGATCTAAAAGGATGTTGATTGCTATAGATGTCTTTGGATGCTTGCCCAAGCCCTTTTTATAACATTCATGCATGATTTCGATTTAGCGAGCATCAAATCGGTCAAAAAAATATCTTTACTCTTTAATATGTTCATGGTCGTTTATGATTTAACTTTGTTAATTTGAACGAGATTTTCTCTATTTCTCGTCAAATTATTGGTCAAAATGCTTTCCTGAAAAAAGCGTTAATTTGGTAATTCTTTGACTACCTATGGAGTCAAATGTAGTGTACTACTTGTCCTTAATTAAATCTTATTATTAATTCAAGAAAAAGTTGAAATCTCGGATTAATGGAGCTTAAACAAGCTCGTCTGGAAGAAAAATGAATAACATTTTCTAGAAAGCATCCATCGGAGGAGGAATATGACATGTTTGACTCAGTCAACCAGCTAATGGATATAAGCCACATGGCGCTTTTGGTTAAGCAACTATTTGTTGCTTTAAGTGCTCCTAGCACTTGGAAAAAAAAAGGGGATTAATTATAAAAACATGATCTGTATTTTAATCAATTTACAAACACATAACTCGTGATAATTTTTTTGACAAATAGGCACAAAAATGTCAATATAATTAATTATTATTTGAAAGATATGTGTTGGAGTTTTATTAGTCTAAAAAAAATTAATTTAATAAAAAATATTATTAAAAAAGTTAAATAAATAAAAATATTTCAAATTACTTTTTCAAATAGAGAAAATTGAAAAAAAGTAAAATTATTTTTTATGGTTAATAAAATTGATATGTGTTATTATTAAACTATTAAATATAATGATATTTTTGTCTGAAACATGGGTCAGTTATTTGTAAAGAAAATTATCACAGGTCATATATTTGTAGATTGACCATGATACAAATCATATTTTTGTAATTAATAAAAATAAAAAAAGTGCTTCTAGCACTCCTTGAACCAAGGACATTATAATCAAAGGCTTATATGCAATAATTACTACAAGCCCAAATAAAACGATTTTTCCAAAAACCACAAATACAATCAATTATTAAAAATAATCCGATTTTACGAATCTCATTATTTATTTTAGCTTGAATCTTTTTTTTATTTTCATCAAGAATAAAAATATTTTGAGGGTCTATGTCACCTCGGTACTTTAAACGACCATAAATTAGATAATTTAATTTCAATTGGGATTCTATTTGGAGTTCCTGCTATTCTAAAATTGCTTAATTCATGAAATTTTAAAATTGGAGAAACTGTACCAAATTGGAATTTTTTTTTGTCGAGAGACTCGTATTTTACCAAAACGCATATGCAATTTAGATTTCTCATTACCATATCATATTGGGAAATTTTGCCCGAACCAATCATTGTCAACAACTATCTCCAACATGTAGATTTCCAAAATAAGTGGTAAAAATGGGATGTCTATAGAGACACGTATTAATTGGAACATTCATATACAAAAAAGTATTCAACAACTTGTTGTTGTGTTATAATTTGATATATAGAGAAAACATGAAGTTTTAATTTGTATAATCTTGGTATTGAATTTTAAGTTTTACTAACTAGTATTAGACTTATGTTCTTGATTTATTGGTTTTATTGTTATTTGATTTGTTGATTTTCAAAATATTTTAATTGCAATTATAAAACAAAAGGCTCTAGTTTTTTATGGTGATGGCAAAAAAAAAAAAAAAAAGGTTAAACACAATTTTTAGTTAACCATTTAGGTCAAATGGCTAGAAATTGAAAACAAGAAAAAATAAAAAAATAAATAAAAGGTTGCTGTTAAGATTGTTAACTATTAACAAATAGAAGATGCACCCGCGATGCATGTGAAAATAAAATAACTCAACATATATAAATTAAATAGATATATAGTTTTGACAGGTTAGAAGGGGACAACCTTAATCAGTAATAGAAATTAAGAGATTAATTACAAATCATAATTACAATTATATTTTCTAGCGTAACTTCTCCATATTGGTGGTATATAAATATGTTAAAAAGGGAAAAGACCATGTCTATTCAACCATTATTTAATTCTATTAAAACCCTATTTAATTTTATGATTTCAGGGATACAAAAAAATATTTAACGCCCACATATTAAAAAAGGAAAAAACCATGTCTATTTAACCCTATTTAATTTCATGAGTTTAAGGATACCAAAAATAGTTTACGAGGAAAAGACCATGTCCATTCAATCCCTATTTAATTCTATTCAAACCCTATTTAGTTTCATGATTTCAAGAATACCAAAAATATTTTACGCACGTATGATAAAAAAGGAAAAGACTATGTCTATTCAACCCTTATTTAGTTATATTCAAACCCTATTTAATTTTCATGATTTTAGAAATGCGAAAAATATTTTATACCCATATGCTAAAACATTATAATAAAAACATTAACACTAAAAATATTTACACTAAAGACACCAAATGGGAAGGTTTTACTTTAATAATATAGATAATGGATCAATTTTGAATTAAGAAATTGAAAAAGAAGGCCGTAAGAGTGGGCTAAAAATCCGATCAATCCAAACTGAACCGCAAACTAAACTAAACCAAATTGAAATTTACAATGTTTTTTAAATGGTTCGGTTCCAAAAGTAATCCGAACTGAACCATTAATCCGAACCAAACCGTTCAAAATATATTAAAAAAAATTTAATCAAGTGAAAATTAAAACCCTCCATCGTCTTTCAGTCTAACTATCTATGCTCTCATGCTCTCACCTCCTAGTCACTCGCTCTCTCAATCTCACATCTCTGTTTTTTGCTTACTCTCTCTCTCTCTCTCTCTCTCTCTCTCTCTCTCTCCCCCTCATCTCATTTTGCCTGCTTGGGTTCACAAAAACTCTATCTCAGTTGGTGATCTCTAATATCTCTCTTTCTCTCTCTTTTCTCTTGAACATTTTGATAGTATATCCATTAAGGTTTTGATTTAGGGCTAATAAATTTTCGTTAAGTTTTTGTGTTTTGTTGTTGTCGTCGTGATGTGTGTGTGAGTATGTTCAATGTTTAGTTTTTATTTTGGTTTGTCATTTTATTTGCATTATCGAAGGTGTGGTGTTACTCGATATGTTATGTTGGGGTATGTTCACCTGAGGTTCATGGGGTCGTGGATATTGAAGGTAGTGTCGAAGTTGAACTAGGTTTGGTTTCACACTGGATTTGGATTTAAGTAGCATGTGTGGCAGCTGATGGCGGTTCTGTAGGAGTGTTTACTATTTAGCATGGTGGTCTGGTGTATTTGAGTTCGTGTTTGTTTATCAAATAGTGGTTCTATTAATCTTTATGAATGTTATGTTTCTTATCGCTAGTGGTGCAGATTTCATTTTTTATGGATTCTATTGATTAAAATTTTGAATTCGTCATTCTTGGTCTGTGGAGCACATGAGCTAATTCTTGCGAAGAAGCTTCTGCAAGTATTATTGTGATAACCTTATATGGTGGGATCCTGGTTGTTTCGTACGAAGCACCAAAAGTTGAAAATTATTTTCCAAATCATTTAATTTCTACCAAATCTTTATTTAAATTCATGGGGACAAAATTTTTAAAACTTCCTTCACTAAATGCAGCACTAAAGTAGTTTTCTTTTAACCATCGATATTGTGTAACATGCATAGATGCTACAAGATAATTTAAAAAATAAAAAAAATGGAATAACGTTCTCTGTGTTTTAGAATTGATTCAATACTTGTTTGATTTGAGAACCAAAATGAAATGGGTAAGAACCAATCCAGAAAATCAAATTCAATTTTAGAGGCACTGTTCTTGGTGTAAGTTTAGGATATTTAGATGCCTTTTATTGCCCTATGAAATTTTCCTAAATAAATGAGGGACTAAGGTGGATAATTGCCCTTCATAGGTTGTCCCTGTTTTGTTCTGTATCAAGATTGTAGAGACCTCTAAATTATTAATTTTATTAGTTTAGCATGGTAAGACATAACAATAACAATTAATAGAAGCATATTAGTAGAGATCTTTGGTTTATTTTCCCTTTTATTTTTTTGCTTTAGCATAATAGTACATGGGGCATCTGGGTATGGACATCAATATGGTTTGGATCAAAGACGGTCTTCCATAGCAAAGCTTAACAACCCAAGGACAAGTATATACGAAAGTAACCAGCAAGAAACTTAGTCAATATCTAGTTTAGAGCATTGAAGGAGATCAGGTTAGGGTGACGGCTAACGTTGTTATTGATATTGTTAAGGCTGTTTTGATTTGTTTTGTTTAACATGATCTCTATTGGAGAAATGACACAAGGTTGATGAGTTTGGTCGACAAGTGAATTGGCCAAAGGTATATTGGCAACTAACAATGGATTTTTATAGAGATGTAGGATTACAGATAATGGGACAAAAGTGCTCATTCAACACTCTCTTTCCCTGTTTGTCGTGTTTGAACGTGTCGACAATGAGTTGAAATATAATAATAGTAATTGAGTTCGAATTATCCCAATTTTTCTTTTTTTCTTAAATTCATTAAAATCGTAAATTGATAATTCATTACGAGTTATGATCCAGCTCCATGCTTCACGACCAATATTCTATTGGATTTAAAAAAATAATTAAATCCATAATCAAAACTGAACCAAAATGTTATTTAAGGGTTTGAAAATTTTTCAATTTGATCTAAACCGTTATTTAATGGTTTGGTTTAAGAGGAAAAAAAAAAAACAAATCGTAAATTATGGTTTGGTCGGGTTTTTGCAAAAACCGAACCAAATCGTTCCGCGCCCACCCCAAGGGAGATATAAATTGGTTAATCGAACCGTGCCCACTACTAATTCAAAGATATTGCTCAACTTGTTAGTTGTAATAACCATGTAATTATTTTGTTGAAGGTTATTCATTGGATTAATGGCTGCATTGAAAAGAATATAGTGTGTGTTATATTGAATGACGTTAAAAAAAATAGAAACTATTTTTTTTTTTATTCTTGTCTTCATTGGTAATTTCATTTTTATTTACTTCATAATGATATGTTTTTTTCCCAATATTAGTATTTGTACCCACATATTTATTGCTAGTGAATGATATGATTTGAAGATTTGCGCCGAGGTTTTATTATGTTTGTCAACGTTAATAATCAAAGGATTTTAATTATGCTGTTGAAAAAATCCACTACCAAAATTTATGATTATGTTATTGGAAGGAATCAGGAATTCAAAAAATAAAAAATAAAAAATAAAAATGACAAGTTTCTGTTTGATGAAATCATGGATTCTATAAACTTTTTTTTTCCCGCCTAATTCAATTATGTGAAAATGTTCCTAGAAAGAGTTTACTTCTATATAACTTAAGTTTCATCATTTTAATGTTTTCTTGGTAAATGCTATTTTATTCCATGTTCGATTTGGTTAGTGCTTAGTAACAAATGTTTTATATGTAACCATATTACTTTGAAATTATATATCGGTCAATGACGTTTTTATAATTGATTTGTTTAATGCTTAGCGACAAATGAATGTTTTTTTATGGAAACATATTTACTTTGATTTGATAATTATTCAATGAGAGAATTGATTTGATCATTATTCAATGAAAATGATTTCACTTGCATATGAAGATATCCGTCTTAGGTCCTCTCCTCAACCATACTTTCATATGACATTTCTTCCTCCATTCCTTACATCTCATGGACTTCCCAAGAAGGAGAAAAATTAGAATGGAATAATTTATATCCGATTTGATCATTATTCACTGAGAGAATTGATGTGATCATTATTCGATGAAAGAGATCTTCGTTCGCATATGACAATATTCGCATTAGTTCATCTCCTAAACCATATTTTCATATGACATTCCTTCCTCCATTGTTTACATCTTATAGACTTTTGTATCTGATTTGATCACTTATTCTCCATTCCTTACACCCTATAGGAATTTTAACATATGGCGCAAACATCACCTTTCCCTAGTAATCTAGTCATGTTTATTAAACTTTGGTAAATGTACACTATTAGTCATGTTTCTTTAGATTCACTCTACATATGAAAAAAAAAATAAAAGGAACTAAATTTGAAAAGAAAATTTATTTTTTTAAGGAACTAAACTTAAAGAGAAAATTTATTTCTTCCTTCAACACTAATTTAATTTATGACTATTAATCTTAATTTCTTAAAAAAAAAAACTGTTTCAATTTGTGATTATAGTATCGGGTCTATATATTTAAATACCTGTTTTAAGTTTAGTTATATTTACCTATGTTCAAAATAATTATAACATGATTTTAATATCAAAGATTTAAAGTTAAACAATGTAATAAATTATGTCATACCATTTAAATATTATTGAATTTAAGTTTACCTTTTGAAAAAGAAAAATAATAGATATGAAATAATACGAAAAAGAAAAGAAAACTAGGGTTACTTTTCTCTTTCTCTAACTCATTTTTCACGTTCCCGCCTCCCTTCTCCCTCTCCTTCGTGTCTTCAACAGATGGAAACCCTAACCCTAGCCCCAAATTAATCTCCATATCCACCTTTACCACTCTCGTTCGATTTTGGGACCCATGATAATACCGACAATAGCAACTATAGGAAGCCAATGGAAGCATGGCTGAGAAGAAGCCTAAAGTTGTTTTTGTATTTGGTGGGTTCGGTTTCTCTTCTTTTCTTTAATGAATTTTTGTATCCTCACTAGTTCTAAGAGTCTTGATTTACCTTTTATGTGGATGAATTTTGTTCCTCGGAAACCTTCTAGTTTCTTTCTGCTACATATTGATTGTTGTACTATGCCACTGACACTTGAAGCATATATGCAGTGTGTTTGTAATAAAATTTTGAGTGTGGTCACCTATTCTCTAATCCTCAAATCCATGGATGCAGATCATTCTTGTAAGCATGTTTCTGATTGCCAGATTTTATGACTAGATTTCTTGGTTTTTTTTTTTGTTTTATCATAGTGATCTGGTTTTGTTTGCATTATAAAAATGACTTTTGATTGACATGAAGTTTAGAATGCATTTTAATGTTTGAAGATCGGTTTAGAAGCTTTTTTTACAATATTTTTATGTGCAATTGAGTTTTCAGGGGTCCCTGGCAGTAGAAAAGGTACCGGTGTGTTAATATTGTTCAACACTTTGGATACCCATCTCGGTGCTGGTGACCTTTTGCGAGCAGAAATTGCATCTAGGTCCAAGAATGGGTAAATGATTTTTTTTTTTTCTATTTCTTTTTGGGATAAGGTTTAGCATATTTGTGTGAATGATAGAAAATGTCATAACTATATTTCCAGCATGTTTGTTGATAACACAGTCGTTGTGCGAATGATATTTTCAGTAGATGCAGAGACTGCTTTGATTTGAAAATTGAGGGGATAGGCTACATTTTAATAATCTCTTAAAGTTAGGCATTATACGATTTTTCATAAATAAAATTCGTAAACTTGATGATATTTCGAGAGATCAAAACCTATTTGAAACACTTAAATTATTTTTTGTGTTTTTATGAAGTTGTTACATAGCAATATAGTTTCAAATCTCTGCCCTCACTTATCAATTTATGGAAACATAAAGAGGCTCTATTTTTATTAGGTAAAAGGGACTCCCTTTTAATGTCCATTCCATCATTCGTTTATGCTTTAATTGCTTTGAGAAAACGTCCATGATCTCATAGACGGACACTCTTGTTGACCATCATAATCAAGTCAGGAAAATGTTTACTCTCAATCGAAGCCTCAGATCATTCGTTTCATCTTTACTGATATTTAGTCAAATGTTATTATAGCGACCAGGAATGGTTGCAATTATTGGAAGCTTTTAGCAGTAGGTGGTAGCTGGAGTGACGGTAGCAGCTGGTGGTGTCATTTATAATGAATTTAAGAAGATTTTTTGGGGTAAAGTGGGGTTTTCACTTTTGCACTTTTCGTAAATATGTGAAAATTGGGAGTATATCCTTATAAAAAACAATATGTCCCCACGATTTTTTTTTTTGAAATAATGTTATATTGTTGTACACATTAGGTAATAACGGTGTTTTCAAGATATTTGGAAAATTTGTTTCTATGAAACAACATTGTTAATTTAAGCATGTTATTTTAAATAAAAAAAGTAACGCATTTTAAATATTAGCTTGCAGAGTATATCAATGATCAGAAGATATTGTTTTGGGCAGCTTCGGCCTAAAAAAGCGATCAAGACAGAATGAGTTCAGCTGTAAGCCTATTTTTCACATCATTTTGTTTTCTAAAACTGAATATTGCATTTTAGCCATTTATTCAAATGTTGTCATGATGAGCCTCCTATAAGTTATCATAGTCGTATTGTTAGATTGTTATCCATCCATAATATCATCACATTATATGCTGTATAATGTAATAGATGCGAAAAAACGGTACAGGGTTTTACATTTGAGATACATTGCTAGATATAGTTTAGAAGCATATAAAGGCTTCCTGATTGTCTTACCATTGAGTTTTCTTGTCTTTTTTTCAATTTTAATTTTGACATTTTGAGCAAACGCTTTTTATAGTCCCAAATAAATATCTACTATCCCATTTCATTTAGTTAGCTTGCTGGTTGTTTAGTTATCTGCAAGTGATTTGTTGCACAGGGAAATTTCTTGACTTCCTTTTTAGATTTACGAATGCATTTGCTAAGTAATCCAAAAAAGCTTGCCATTAGGAATTTTGAACTTACTCAATTGTTGCCTGGGTATAAAAAATCATTTCATCACTGTCTTTAAAGTTGATTGTGGTAAATATTATTCTTTAACCATTTGAGAGAGGAGAATTATAAGTTGTTATCTTCTACAATAATTTTTACCCCTAAAATTTTATGGTTATTATATATTTTTTAGTACTCTATTATCTATATTGCTTAATTTAGTAATAGAGAAATGAAGTTGTTCCCTTTGCATGCATTTTATAGCATGATGTCTTCTCCCTCATATATATCTCATAGACACAAAAATAGGTATTTATTAGTGATATCTTTTATGCACACAGATTATGGCTTTGGAGATCATGTTACATTTCATTCCAATGCATTTCAAATTAGAAATTAGCACTCTAGTTATGAAAACAATGCAAAATAACCATTTTCCTTTTTGTTGTGGATGATTGTTCTGCACAAACAATACTCTTCTATCCCACAAGATTATATATTTATTTATTTTTCTTGGTTGCTGTGGAATCTTTGGGTTGTAATTATCTTGATTATGAATTTTTTAGATGAAATATTAATATTGCTGGCATCTGCAGTTTTTTATTGTATATAAGGCGACCTTAGCTAGACTAAAAGCAATGCTACTTTCATTTATTTAATTGATCAGTATAAACTTCAAGTTGTTCGTAGCTTGCTTGTACAACCTTTTTCTTCTATTTCCATATGAAAAATATCTATACAATGCACGTGTAACAATGTTAGAACTTTGACACTCAGTCGGCCTAAGAAGGATGAAATTACTGTCGCTGAGGCAAAAGTTAAAGTTAGCTTCTACCATTAAGGGGCAAGTATTATTTACCACTATGATCTACCTTCAGTGATAACATTCTGATAGAAAATTTGCATTAATGACAGTAATTTGTTTGAAGTTGATTTCCAACTTGCCTGGTTGAAATAGCAATGACAGACAGAAAAAGATTGCCTTTATTTTCTCTTTTGAAGTTAACTGCAGAGTCTATACATGTGTTGCTCCTAAAAGGTCCAGCATTGCTAGGCCTATGCTAATTAGTTTCCTTCCATACCTCTCATATAGAGTTGATAAAAAAGGAGAGGAAACATTCCTTCTAGCATTGCTAGGCCCATTCTAAAATTGCCTAATTTATGAAATTTAAAAATTGGACAAACCGTACCAAATTTGAAATGTACATTTCATAGACTTCCCAAGAAGGACAAGAAGGAGAAAAATCAGAACGAATAAATTGTATTTGATTTGATCATTATTCAATGAAAGAGATCTTCATTCGCTTTCATACTCTTGTCTTGGTATAGCGGCAACACTCAACAGAATGATGTTGAAAGGTATGTATCACAGAGCAGCAAGTGTAATGGAGAATGTGGGAGTTGCATTGATAATTTTAGGTCTATTTGGACTCAATAGCTCATCCTTCCCCCAGCTCTAGGATGGATTTGCTGGCTCTGTTTTGTGCTGTCCTGTGTCCCACTTGTATTGGGCATCCTGCTTCGTAAATCCACAAATGATATAAGCAGCTTAAACTCTGATACTCCAGATCCACCCAACAATATGATGATTGATGTTGGCTACAGTATTCTGCTATCTTAGTCAATAGAGTTGCATTGGATACTGAATTTGTTGTTTGGTTTGTACTGAATAGTAATGTTTGTCTGCTGTCAAGTTTTAACTCGCCAGGAAGTAATTGATGTTTGGCACCTCATATAACGCAATAATATCCTTTGGATTAGGAGGGTTAAATAAATCATTTTATAATACATCATTTGTGTATTGGAAATTTTAATATTCAGGTGCACTTTGTATTGAATCAGTCGTTTTTCAAGAGGCTGAATGATCTCAATTTCTCTGCATGTACCCTACAAATGATTCAATACCTGTAAAAAGCTTATGGTTCTTTGGATGTTAATGCCGACATGGAAATATTGTCAATGAAGCACAGGGCAGTTTTTCGTTACCATTTCATTCCTCTAGTAACTTTGCCTGCTGACAAATGAGTTATGTCAAATTACTCCTTTGGAGCTGTTTCATTGCCCGCCCTGTCCTTTTGGTTGAATAAAAGCCCACACTATCAGAATAGTTGTTTGTGTCCATCTTTAGTTATAAGCAGCACGGGCTTTGATATTGGTGTAGTTATATCATCAAATTGAGCTAGTTGGGCATGGGGATGTTTCAATTTTAGCAGCAATGATGGTACAGAGTGAGTGCATCTCCTTGTTGTGCATTAGATTATCAGAATATTTGTTCATGTTTCTTACTTTTGAGAGATCTTTATTGTAGGTATAATATGCCTATGGATAGATGCTTGTGGCTTCGTCTTGATTGGCTGTCTATATCTTTCAGTTTAATATAACAACATGATCGCATTGTTCTTGTCGTCCACAGACCAGACAGAAATTCCCCTATGAAATATGATCTACTCTAAAAGCCTTAATATGGTTGAAAAATCAGTTGAACTCTGAGATAAAAGTTTTTGACTTTTGCTCCATGTTCTTGCAAATTTTTAACTAGATGTTGGATTCTCAAAAATTAAATTTGTATTGAATTATTCTTTTGTATGAGGAATTTAGAATAAGATTAGGCATTACCCTGTTCTTTCCCTTTCTCTCTCTCTCTCTCTAATTGCGTAATTCAAATGAGTATGATATTTATATCCATAATTCACAATCATTGCATTTTGGTCTTTTGAATTTTAGCTTCAAATCTCAGATTTATTAGTCCTTGATTCCGAATCTATAATGAACCATTAGTATGACATCTTATGGGTTTCTCAAGAGGCTGAATGAGCTGAATTTTTTGTTGACACCTCTAAAAGCTTATGGTTTCATGAATGTTAATTTCAACATGGAATCATTGTCAGCAAAGTGTGAAGCAGGTTCTTGTAACGTTTTCATTCCTCAGTTAGCTTTTCCAGCTGACAAAATCAGTTATGCCAAATTTTTCCTTCCATTCGGTTTCCTTGTCCCATGTCCTTTTGCTTTGAAAAATCCCATGCTGCCATAATGACTGTCCATGTCCATCTTTAGTTATAAGTAGCTGGTTTTGATATTGATGTAATTATATGTTTCTATTTTAGCAGCAACGATGGTATGGAGTGAATCTCCTTGTTGCACATTTGATGCACTTCTTTCTTTCAAGAGATCCTTTATCGTAGTACAGCATGTCTATAGACAAATGATTGTGGGATCGTCGTTATTGACTCTCTAGATCTTTCAGTTTAATGTTAAAACATGATAGCACTGTTTTTGTTGTCCAGGCAATGCTTTTATTACATCTTTGTTAGAATCATTGATTGATGATGGCTACTACTGGAATGCATACAGAGTATTTGATCCTTTTTTTTTTCTTGGTGGTTAAGTTTGATGCTAATATATAAAACTATGGAAGGTTAACTCTGGATTCATAATACTAATTCTGTATTCTTTCAAATCTCAGTATGATCCAGCTACTGAAAGGACTTATTCTGCATGGCCTTTCCAATACAAATACTCTATGGACATCGCTTATTATTGAGAGTCTTGTCACCTTGGCTTAATGGTAAGAATAAGATCAAGTTTCCTTAAGCTAACCAGTTTACGTTTTGGCACACTAGCCGAGGTATTCTTCATCCAATGCTTTTGTATTGCTCTAGAATCAAACTCCTTTTGCTCTTGCATTATTGCATCATCCGCTGATAACTTGAATGGCTTGCTTTGATGAGCCTTCACTTGTACATTATGCATTATCAAAGAGGTTATCATAGACCAGCAGTTCTGATCACAGTCAGACATTCTTCTGGTATAAGTTTTCTGGATATCCTGTGAATTATTTTAGAAAGCTGCAATTCAATGAGTGAAGGCAATAATTTTGTTGAGCTTTTTCACATGATTTATCTAATACAATGAAAATAATTCGCAACTTGTTCTTTTTATTAGTGTACTTTTTTGCTTTGTCTTCTATTAATCTGGGATATTTTGCTTAATACCCAACTATCTCCGTAACACTATTATCCTATTTTGACAAGTTGGTGTGAGTTGGATGTCATTAAGACGAACTGTAGTAAGTTCCTTGGTTAGTTAATGGATCTAAATGCAGAATGCATGTGCAAGTCCAGTCTATCAATTTTTAAATTAAGCATTTTGGCTAATGTCTCTTACCTTCATATATTTCTGTTTTAATCTGTGCTCTCGAGCCAAGTATTAACTACTTATTATGTACTTGATTTTGGATCATTAATCACAGTTTGTGCTTATTGGAAACTCTGAATGCAAATGCCTAATGTTGTTGCATTTGCTGATCTTCTGCTCTGTTAATTGGGCAGCCTTTGAACCTTATTTGTTTTGCTTTTCTGATATGCTGACTAGTTTGCCTTCATTGACCATGACATGTTGGTTACTAATCTATGCCATGTAATATGCATCTGTGAATGTGTAGGTGGTAGAGACCAGCCAAGATTTTGTTCTACATCTATTACTTACTGTTAATCGTCCTTTAGAGTTACAGGATGCTGGAACAAAACAGTCAATAAACCTGGTATAGGCCTTGGTGACAATTTGCATAGTTTGATAAATTTAAAGCTTTGATCTAGATTTGATTATTGGAGCTGATTAACAGATGTCTTCCAAGATATCTATCAGATTTAGATCCTAAACCATCGTAACTAAAAGCTTAAACTTGTAATATAACTTGATTTTAATATTTATACTCCCTCCCATACTAAACAACCACATGAGCATACGCATTGACTAAGATCCATCGCATAGAAAAATTAAAATGGGCAATTATGATGTGGCCTAACATTGACTAAGGTCCATCCCATGGTTTTGTAATAAGGATCTACGTGTACAACATAATAATAACCTAATATAGATTTACTGATTTTGATACTTTTTCTTCTAATGTATTTTTCATATACCGCTCTGGATTTTCATTTATAATACTTAAAATGACCTTATGCTGCATGGAACAATGCATGCTCATTCCCTTTTATCAGGAGTGACTGTATATCATGAAGTTATCTCGAACTCTAATTTGATTTTATTCCTTTGTCCAACATAATTAAACCAAGCGTGCTTGATGGATTTGAAAGGTCTGCTGTTGTGGCTCGATGGGCTCAGCTTCAACAAAAGATAGCTGTCATGAGCTCCACATTTGAAAGTGGATTAGGTTTATCCAAACTTGTGATGTTTTCAAGTTATCTTGATTTACATCATGCAAAGTTGTAAAAGGTAACGAATAATCTTAAGGGGGGGAACCATAGTACACAGTCTTGGGACCTACCAGTGGCTTAAGGAAGATGTGGCAAGCAAACTCTGAAGGTTTGTTGTTTTACGAAAAATGGTTTCATAGAAGCATCTACTGGTGATGCCAATAGGCCACTTCAGAGATGCCAGCCTAATGAACACATCACAATTAAACAATCCTCAGACAAGGAAGTGTCTATGATATAATTGTAGATTTAGAGGATGTCTTGTTCTTCATCGAAGTCAGTTGGGAAGAAAAACTGTGAGTGCAGAATGCTTGACCTCAAAGAGAGAGAGAGCAATACCTTAGGATCTTTCTATATTCTTTTTAATAATTATTTGCATCAAGTTCTTTGTTGAGTCTGTAATCATATTGTCATTTTCCTGTTTACATTTTTCACTTCATTTGGTTTTTGAGAAAATTGTACTTGTCTGAGTTGTCTCCTTAATTTTCATGAATTTAACAAAAGCATTATATTAACACACTACTTCTGCAGAGTTTAAGCTACCCCAAACATATTGCATGCTTCCTTTTGTTGAACAGTGTTACCCCAGATGATGCTTTATTGATCAAGGATGTAGTTAAAATGGTGCTGCTTATCATGTGCTCCATCATCTGAGAAGTCCAACATTTCTGCAGGATGATGTACTCTTGTTTCTCCATAATTTTCTTGGATCTGCCAAAGAATGGCTTGCCATAATGAAGACGCTTTCTGGAACGACAAGATGTACCTCTGTTGATCTTCCAGGCCATGTGGATTCAAAACTTGAAAAAGTAAGAGATAAAAGAGTTTGGGAACAAAGATTTGTCCATTAATGTTTTTGCAGATCTATTAATGCAATTTTTACCAGAAAATAACATTTAAAAATTTACTCTTGCAAGATATTTAATGTGAGCATGAATAGCTCCATGCAATTCACTAATCAGGTATGCAAATGATCTAGGGACGCTTCTCTTTTTTTTATTGACACATTTGTAGCTAGGAAGATTAATGTTGATATGAAGGTTGATGGAGTTGCTCTAATATCTGGAAGCCTAGGCTTAAAAAATGTCTTTGAAAGAAAAATTCACAGGTCAGTAGATGATTAAAAAATACAGAGCATCATGTCTTCTTTTTGGACTCCCTAGTATTCTGGCCAATTGTGGAAGATGCAATTTTAGTCTGATTTCTGTATGCACTAATTCTTTTGCGAAGGTTACTGTTTTGTGTAAAATCACAATAGAGATTTTGTCTTCTTTGTAGCTTGAGAAGTCATCCCCAATATAATCAGGTACTCATCACTAATGTGCAGTACAGTTATGTACAAAGCCTTGTGAAGTATAGCTAGACAGTGGTAAGCTCTTTGAAAACTCCCTTTTTTAAAAAAAAATTATTCTCTTCTTTTAGTATTACCGTCTTCCATGCATCCTTGGATTGCAAAAATTGAAAAGGCTGAGATTCTATAGGAATTTGTCAACAAGTTGCCAATTGTGTGGCCTAAAGCTATGGGTATACCAAGAGCTTTTGTTGAGTTGAAAATTCCTAGCTAGTGAATGAAACAAGTTTCTGGTTTTAATTTGTTGAGTTCATCTCTCTAGCATAACCTCAGTGACCCCTGTAAATAGCAGAATAGTATGTGCATTTCCAAAGCGAGGCTTGAGTCAAAACTTCAGTATTTTGGTACTTCAAGTCATTGTGAGAAGATTTGAAGCAGTTTAGAACACCCATTATACTTGTAGTTGGAAAAAGAGACGAGATTCACAGCAATTGCTTTTGCTTAGCATATGTACAAGGAATGTTGTAGCATAAAGAGCACAATGATGACTCACTGTGCAGTGCCCTTGAGATCACTGAAGTTCGTGACAGTGGACATGCCGTTCATTTGGAGAATTTCCCTCCCGTGGTCATGCCTGCTGCTTTACAGGGTCCAACTATCATGAAATGCAACTGTTAATAACCATTTTTGAGTAAATAACTGATCTTTATTTAATTTGAGGCTGGATTGTTGCTTGTACAGATTTACTCCAGGCTGATTACCGACTGTTTCCAAAGTGAATGTCAATGCTGAATGAAGTATCTACTTTCAGAAAAGTCTTCCTGGGTTTGCCCCACAAAATTTTTTTTTTTTTTTTCTTTTTTTTCTTTTTAATAATGTTTGTTGTATTTTAATAGATATAATGTGACAAAATATCGCTGCTAAATAAAACGGGATTGTGGTATCTATAAATTTGCTGCAGGAGGTGGTAATTAATATCAGGTGCAAGCAGCAATGGTCAGTTGGTCACTGGTTGCGAACTGAAGCTCCACATAACATGGAAAAGAAAATGTTAAAGTTTGAAGATATTTGAATAATAAATAATAATGTTTGTTAATAAATTCAAGTGTATATGCCATGTAACATCAGCGGATTATAAATGGATCTGTTTTTTTTTTTCCTTTTCTTTTTCTTTTTTTAACGATTCATCCATTGTTATAATTACTATTATTATTATTTATGACGAGACAAGACGCTTATTTGTGGAATCGGTGATCGTCCACAATTAGGTCAAAATATTATTCCGTTAAAGTTACTTTTTAACAAAATGGTTCGAGTGAGCTATTGCTGAGGTGTTACTGCAAAGTCGCAGTTGTAGAACACAATTTTTCTTGGAGGGTCTCGCTGTTAAAACTTGTAAAGAAAAGAATATGCTGTATATAATTGGCACGTTCTACAATCAATATCTTTGATGATTCAACTATATAATCGCAGTTTATTTATACAATAATTAATAAATCACATGATGTATTTTTTATTGCACTAACTTTAACCTTTGAACAGTTTAAACAAACCTAAGCATGCGTCACTTCATTTGTGAAAACACATTTAAAGCAATATATTTGAAGCTCGTACAACCAAAAGAACAAAATTAATCTCCAAAAATTCGCAGATTCACGGTCTATAGTTTCTATCACGATTTTGATCATATTACAATTGGCATCACAATTCTTAATTAAAATGATTCTCGAGAAAAACCCTAACAATGAGTTTGTTTGTTTCATAATATTTTAGTTATTTTTATATCATATTTTTATCACTTTTAAATTGATGTTTGTCAATAAATAATACTAATGAAAAACTGATGCTTTTACCTATAAATTGATCAAATAAATATGATACAAATAAGTTATATATATAGATCTGATACAGATACAATATAGATAAAAATCTAATTTATAATTGACATAACAATAAAAAAAAAAAGATAAAATGAAGTGACAAGACATTTGAAACCATTTTCCTTTTATTGACTGGCAAAATTCATAGTCCCAATGTCATTTTCTTGCACTACAAGAAAAGTGGATTTTAAAGATAAAAATTCTATTTAAATGTAAAATTTCATAACAAAACCCATTGTCGTTAATTCTATTTATAAAAATAAAACTACTAGTACTAATTTTTACCGTAGAATTTTTGTCTTTAAATGCTTGTTTTCTTGTAATATTGGTATTAAAGAAGTAGAATGAAGAGATAGAGTGATTGCAATTGCTCTCTTTAGCTTCACAACGACTTGGAAATGCATACCTCTCAACTTGTTAATGAAATTATTGTTTATCCTTTTATCTATCTTCTCAGCTTGTTCATTTTATCTTAATGTTACAAAATATTGATGTGAATTTGTCACAAGGTTTAGAGTTTGGAGTTGTTTAAAGAGTTCAAGATAGTTTGATTTTGATAGGTTTGGATTTTGAATTATTTTAAGAGTGTAGAGTTGGTTGTTGATACCTAACGTCTACCATCATCACTTAGAGTTGGAGTTGTTAACATTAAACGTAGCTAATTATTGGTTTCAATTGATCTTTAATTCTTTTTTTTTTTTTTTACTATTATTGGTTTTCATTGTTTGTTGTTTGCTTTTACAACAATTGTCGCCCTAAAATTTACAGGTCAAAATCGTGTCGTAATGATATGAAATGGTTAAACGCTGAAATTTCTTCTCAATTGCTTTAATCATGAACTGTTTTAAAAAATTTTTTCTTGTTCTCTGTTGTTTTCGTAGATCTTAATTATACGATGAAGGAAAATTTCTCCAAATGGGATTCTCGTCAAAGATTAATCGTTCCATTTATATAGCTAGGAGCAAGTGCATGTCAATGGTTGGGAACAGTTATCGCGGCTTTTGGAGTTCTGAACGCCCCAAGTCATGCCCTATCGAATCTTTTTATTTAATAAAAGCAAAAAAGAGAAGAAATTATAAAATAACTATAATTGAAAAACAAACATTCAAACTATTTTTACATGATTGGGCAAAAAAAAAAAAAACTATTTTTACATGAAATCATTAAATATTTTATAAGTTTATGTTGTTGACATGACAACTAAAAAGCATAAAACTATAAAATTTCTTTTAATTAATGAGCTATGAACAATTATTTTAAACCTAATATTATTTCAAATTAAAAGTTTATTTTACATTTTTTTCTTATTTTATTGATTTTTAAAATTCTAAAAATAGGCAAGTTAAACATGTCTTTTGAAGAGACGAGGTTGTAAGTGATCAACCTCTTTTCTTCAAGAGACAAGGTTACTGTAAATATAATAATCTCTTGAAAAGACTAGGTCAGTCACATATGACCTCGTCTTTTTAAGAAATGAGATTAACTTGCCTAATTCTTGGATTATTTTCATTCCAATGGCATTTTTATAATTTTTTTATAAAATATATATTAATTTCCTTTTCCCTTGAAACTGAAATTGAGTTATAGCAACTAGACAGGCTCCTATGAGTCCGATTTCATCAATTTCGGAATTGATTAGATTCGAGCAAACCCGTGATGATTTCTACTTGAATAAATATTTAATAATATTTTGAGCTATTCAAACAATGTGCCTTCGATTTTAACAACATTTTTTGTACTTGAAAATACTAGGTTGGATTTCCTATTATAATGAGAATTATTTTAATAATATTTTAAGCTATTCAAATAATATCCTTTACACAATTTCATAAGCCAATAGTATTTTAGATCTAGTTTAATGGTATCTCTCAATGTTGTCAGAACCGGATCGAGATTTGATTCGGACAAGCTAAGGGATCAAAGGTTGAGGGGTCGGATCGGGTTCAACCAGGGATCGAATCAAGGTCACAAAAAAGTAAAAATATAATTAATTAATTATAAAAGATCAATATGTGTATAGTCACTCAATTAAATCTATATTTATCATATTCATCAATTAATTATTAAATAAATATGATTTAATGATTATATTTTATAAATTTATAATAAAGTATGAATAAATATTTAAATTTTTAAATTTTGTTTTATTTTTTTTTTTTGGATTCGGATCAACCGATCCGAGTCGACCGGGTCAATCCGGATCTCACTGGTTCGTTGCAAAAACGAGTTTTAGATAATACTTAGCCCGACATTAATATTGATTCTGATCGAACCGGATTGAATCGACTGATCCGGATCGATTTTGACGACCATGGTATCTCTGCTATACTCGCTGGAATGAAAGATACCGTTTATTTATTTAAAAAAAAAAAAAAACAATTTAATCAAAGTTGTATCTCTCTCCCCCGCTCTCTATCACATATCTATTCATCACCATAATCACAGTGGATCATCGTTCTCAAACCGACTTATGCCCTGCTACGGTGATTACTGGGTGATAGATTGTGGATGCTTGAGTTCGGTACTGATCATGGCCAAAGGAGCATGCTTCCAGTAGCAATATCGAACTCAGCATCCACAATTTATCACCCATCTGTCTCCATAACAGGCCTGGAGCCTAGGTCAGCAAGCTCGATCACATCACGACCACGATTCCGACCATACTCATGAATCATCTGATAATGATGCGGATCACAATCATGTCTTTCCTATTAAATCTGTAGAAGAAACAACCCATTTGAACCCTAACCCTCTGGATCCACCGGTCAGACCGTTGATGTTTGTCCCATGTTTTGAATTTATCATTTGAACTGAAATTTTTGTATGTAGATGCAGTTTGTAGTGAATCAGTCATTAGTATTGAATCAATCTTCTACATAAAGATTTTAGAATAAGCTACGGGTTAGGGTTTTAAATATAACCATGACCTGTTCTCTGTGTGTGTGTGTGTTCTTGTGGTATTGAAAATTAGAAATGAGTAGCATGTATTTGGATTTTTCTTGGATTTTAGGTTCAAATCTTGGGTTTGGTCCTTAATTCCAAATCTATAGTGAAATATCAATATAAAGAGCTCATTTTCTCTGCAGATATCTTGCAAATGATTCAACACCAATAAAATCTTGTGGTTTCTTGAATGTTGACGTCAACGTGGAATCATTGTCGATGGAACTTCAGGCAGGTATGTGTTACTTTTTTATTCCTCATGTAACTTTACCTGCTGACAGAATCAGTTATGTCAAATTATTCCTTCGATTTCTGTTTCATTGACCTTTGTCCTTTTGGTTAAATGAAATCACGTGATGTCAGAATAATGCTTGTGTCCATCTTTAATTATAAGCAGTACTGCCTGTGATGTTGATGTAATTATATGATAATGAGCTAGATGAGCATGGGGATATTTCTATTTTAGAAACAATGATAGTACAGAATGAATCTCCTTGTTGCACATTCGAAGCTGCATTTCTTTTTAGAGATCTTTATCGCAGGTACAAGTATGTCTATTGTATAGATGATTGTGGCATCATCATTAGTGGGGTTCTGGATCATTCAGTTTAAAATAAAAGCCCGATAACATTGTTCTTGCTGTCCAGTCAAGTTCATATGCTCCACAGATCATAGGGGAGTCCCCTTTAAAATAGGATCTAGTCTAGGAAGCTTTAAGATGGTGGAACATGACTGGGTCCCTGAGATAAAAGTATCCGAATTTTACTCTATATTATTCAAAAAACAATTCCATTTCTATAACCACGGTATCTTCTGTAGCTATACTTAGATTGAATAAGCATTTAATATCTAATTTAACATTTGCATGACATGGAGGAGGGCAATATATTTGACTGTAGTAAAGAGCAGCTAACAGAAGGGAAAAAAGGCTAAGAAACTTATGTAATTTTGCTCTTTTCATGCTTATCATAAAGGAGTTCCTTACCATTTGATCCTTTTCCTTTTCTACTTAAGAATCCATGTGCATTGTGCAATATATTGCACCGATAGTTGCACCTCTTACAAATACCATGTTTCTTTATTAAATAGCATGTGAAAATGATGCCGTATTCCTTTCCTCTACTATTTTCAGCCTTAATAGAGGTTAAAAATATACTGAATTGGTTATTTGCACTGAAAGTGTGGATAAGCTAGGTCATTTTTTTTTTATATGTTTTAAATATAAGCAAGACCATGGCTTCTCCCTCTATTTTCCATCTTTCCCAAGGTTGAAGGACCAATACTAATTTTCTCTATACATTTGCATCATGTGCGGTTACCGGTTAGTTCCATACCTTTGAAATTGAGGATATATTTAGATTGTTATATTACCATTTTACCTTGTATTTTTTATTATATCAATAATCCTATTACTGTTTTATCCATGCACAGTGTCTTGGAAGCAACTTTTTTAAAAATCCGAGGGCTAAACACTCAATTTTAAATAGATTAGATAAGTTCACATGAAACAAATATAAGCTGGCGGATTTGCAATTTACCATTTTTTTTTTTTTTATCTATGCACATTGGGTCTTCTTCTTCTCTCTCTCTTTTTTTTTTTTTTTTTTGGGAAAATGCTGTCACAAGCTTTCATAAGTTTTTATGATAATGCTGTGCATTCAGCAGTGAAAATTGTAAATAAAATCTATTTTGTCTCTCTTTCCTAATAAAAATTTACTGATCTTGATACTTTTTTCTCTTGTCAAGTATGTTTTGATTGTGCTGCTCTGGCTTTTGACTAGTAGTGGCATAATAGGGTCTTATTATGCGCAGAATAATGTTTGCTGATTCGATTGTATCAAGAGTGGCTGTGTTATTTTGTGCTTCAATCACTCATCATGAACTTGCAAAGAACCATGCTCTGCTAATTCGGAACAGCATGGTCATTCGTGATGTAGATGGTTTGGTTAGACTCTAAGCTACCATGTTTGCAGATACAAGCTGCTGGAGATAGAGGAGAGAGTAGCATAAATGGTTTGGTTAGCTCCGCTGCTGGGTTTGCAGTTGGATGCAACAAGAAGGTAAGCTTTATTTCATTTTAAATACTTCCAAAGTTCAAGCAATTGCTTCTGAAATTTTCGTATTTTGATCTGGCTAGTTGGAAAGTAATCTGGCTTCAAGTTCAGATGTTTATCCGAGGGAGATGTAGTAAGAATAACTCTTTAACTAAGTCTTTCCCAACAATTTAAGTTAAATCTCATTGTTAACCTTGAGAAGCAGTTGTAGCGGTTGAGGCCAGATTCTAACATGCTATGCAGGTTTAAATCCGAGAAAGTTCATCTCATTTACAATTGAGTTAAATGCTCAGTACAATAATGTGCTCCAGTTGTTTGGTAGGAACAGGCCCCTTCATGTTTGGATCAATTTTTCATATAATGGGTCATATAACCAATGTTCGTGTTTCTGTTTGAGGTTGCCTGTACTATGAATTTTGTTCTGTGGCAGTGCTTAATACAAGCGATAAACAGGATCAGTTCTTGTTGGCCAAAAAGAAAAGTAAAAAAAAAAAAAAAGAAGGATCAGTTCTCATAGAACTCTAGTTAATTGCTGCTGCAAACAAGTGCACCTAGCAGGCATGGTCCTTAGTGTCTTTCTATGAAATTGCTGGTAATTTAATATTTTCTGCTTTTGTTTAGGTAGCAAGCTTGATGGGAGATAATTACAGATGAGGTTGCTTGGGTTGCTGCAGAGCTTGTTGAGGAGCGATTTTGGTGCTGTAATGTGAAACTTCAGTTACTGTTACAGCAAATGTTTCTCTGCTTTCCCTATAGTTTTTGAAAAGTATAATCTGACTATTCATTGTAGATGATGTTAATTGGTTGATCTTACAGGGTTGCCCACAGTGGAGATCCCCTTCAAGATGCAAGAATACTAGACTATTAAAGAAGATCGGTAGCCAGTTGAACTCGTGCAGATGCCTATAGGAATTGGACCAGTGAAAAAGCCCTTCAATTTGCCTCTTCCATTAGAAAGTGCAAACTTGCAGACATTGTGGTATTAAAGTTCAAGAGATGCTCGATAATAGCTTCTCTTTATTGCAGAATGTTTTTTCTATTAGAATGAGTTTATTGAGTTTACCATTATGCAACCAGCATGAGTTTACTTTGATACTTTTTAATAAGGGTTACTTGAAAGAACATGACTGAAACTTCATGAATCTACATGTATAACATAACAAAGTTCACTTTGATACTTTTTTTTCTTGAGTATGTTTTAATTTCACAGCTCTGGATTTGAATTACCATGACAATGACATAAAAGGACCTTATTTACGGAATAATGATGTTCATTCAGTTGTATCAAGAGTGGCTATGGTGTTTTCTGCTTCAATCAGTTATTATGAAATTTTCTCAACAGTAATTTGATCTGATTCATTTGTCCACCAGATAATCAGACCAAGTGTGCTTGGTGGGTTTGAAAAGTCTGCTGCTATTGCTCGATGGGCTCAGCATCAAGGAAGTAAGGCTGTTGTGATGTGAGCTCCACATTTGAAAGTGGAATAGGTCTATCCTCATATGCGATGTTCTCCGGTTATCTTGATTTACATCATGCAAAGTTGTACAAATTAATGAAGAATAAAATGAAGGGAATCGTAGCACATGGTCTTAAGACCTGCCAGTGGCTTAAGGAAGATGTGGCAAGTGAACCTCCGAAGATTTGTCAGTTCTAGGAACAGTGGTTTCATAGAAGCATCTACTAATGAAGCTAATAGGCCACTTCAGAGATGCCAGCTTTATGAACATGTCATAATTGATAAATCCTCAATAAAGGAAGTATCTAAGTATAATATAATTGGAGAAAAAGGTGTAAGTGCAGAATGCTTAACCTCCGAGGGAAAGAGCATTTATTTTCCTCAGGATCTCCTTCAATATATATATATATATATATATATTTTCAATAATTATTTGCATCAGGCTCTTTGTTGTGTCTGTCAACATATTGTTGTTTCCCTGCTTACTTTCTATACTCCATTTGGCTTTTGGAAAAATCGTCTTCTCTCCTTAATTTTCATGAATTCAACAAAGCATTGTATTAACACACTACTTCTGCAGAGTTTAAGCTACCCAAACATACTGTTGCTTCCATTTCTTGAACAGTGGTTCACCAGATGATGCTTAACTGATGAAAAGATGTACTTAGAACAGTGCTGCTTATCATATACTCCATCGTCTGAGAGGTCTGACGTTTCTGTAGGATAACGTACTCCTGTATGATTTACTATTAACTTTTCACATTATCAGACTATTAATGGATGATACTTTATTTATATAGCTACAAGCATTGTTCACGTACATTGTTTAATTACCAATGGATGATGGTTTTGAATTTTGGAAGGGGAACATCGAGATATCAATGAAAGAGAGGGCAATTGCATAGTGTGTTTTCGTGATATATTTGCAGAGAGAGAGAGAGAGAGAGAGGGTACAGTGCAGAAAAAGGAGGAGGGGAGGAGAGGGGACAGTGCGGATCCTAAAATGCTACGATGGACGTTCAAATCCGGCGAAGCCCATTTCATGGCACAGCCTGCAGGTGTGGAAGGTGCATTGATCCAACAAATGGGTCTTGTGCTTTATGTGCCCAAAGCAACCGGTCCAATTACAATTATGGCCCCCTTTACCAGTACATTTCTCGATCTTTCCCAGTACAGCCTGTCATGTCGGAGCAAATTGACATGCCCCCCCGGTTGAAGTAATTTATATGTTTATGTGGAAAAGAGCATCATTTACAATCTAGGGCAGTGCTTCATGTATTAACATACTCCAGTAGTGGTCTGGAAGAAACCATCATGTAGGAATTAAATACTTTCAATGGTTGATTTTAATTTTTGCAAGTTTCTTCTCTCTCTCTCTCTCTCTCTCTTTCTCTTCTTTCCTCAAATATTCCATTGGTTTATAATTTTTTATTAAATTATTTAATTAGATATCTTTAGTAACATTGTTTTTAATATTTTAATTATCATGAACCAATTGGAAACTAACACATCTACATTAACTGATCATGATAAAACAGGTGTTTGTTGAAAAGAAAAACATAGATGATGAGTTTGTAGAAACATTAAAGAATGTGTAATATTTTGTAATTTTCCCCATAATTAACCATTTTATATGTATATAACATCTTATATATGTATATATATGATCCAATTCTTAATGAACTACTTCAATATGTTAACTAGTTGCTTTTAAGTGTTGGATGGATAATTTAGAAGCACGCATGGAGAATATGATAGAAACAAGATTTAAAGACTCATTACATATAAATCAAGTATATAATAATATACTTGTGTAAAAGTTTAGTACATCTCTAATACATAAATATAGGGTAAATTATATAAAAAGGTATCAATGTTTGGTATTACGTTCATTTAATATATCAACATTTTGAGTGTTAAAAAAAGAAATCATTTGATAGTAAATTCATTTAAGGCATCAACATTTTAAGTGATTAGAAAGATGGATCAACGTTTCACAAAATAAATCAAATAAGATAGTCATGATTGACTGTTGATGAAAATTAAAGAAAATCAACTAAAAATCAATCAAAACATTGATACTTTAAATGAATTTTGCGGAACATTGATACTTCATTTGATTCGCTTGATAAAAAGTTTATTCCTCTTTTTAACAACTTCAAACGTTGATACATTAAATAAAATTACTCTCAAACATTAATACTTTCTTTAGTGTAATTTACTTGATATATATGATTCTTTATCTATATTTGTTTATATTATCCTTTGATGTGGAAAATCTAAAAAGCTCATTTTTTCAAATGAAAATTGAAACTGACCACAACAAAATAACTTGCAAAGACGTTAACGTTAGATTCTGTTAAAAACATTTGAAATGAATTACTAAAAGTACTTGTTGGGATCTAGACATTATATTTGTAGGAACTTCTATCGTCTTACGACATGAACATCCACCCATAAGGCTAGTATTTAATGCTAGTATTAAATTGTTTATAAAAGATTAATGTAAATAAAATATAAAGAATTTGATTATGATTGAAATAGATTTGATCTGTTTAATTATGATGTGTGATCAATCTTGTTAGTAAAAAAGTATGGGACCATAGAATTGTAACTTTCATATGAGGTGGTGTTTGTTAAAGAAAGCTAAAGTTTCATCTATTTAGAAAGAGTGGAAACTATTTATGATAAGCATATATGCCGGCATATCGAAACGAAGCATTTTTTTAAGAGACTATATGAATTCGCTTTTCAAATCAGAATTTTTTTCATGAATGATTTATTTTAGATATTGATCAAATAAAATTACTTAGAAAGATTTCAAATGAATGAACAGTTAGCAAGTTTACTGGTTGACTAAGTAATATAGATGTGAATATATCAAAACGAAGCATTTTTTTTAAGAGACTATATGAATTCACTTTTCAAATCAAGAGTCTTTTCATGAATTATTTATTTTAGACATTGATCAAATAAAATTACTTAGAAAGATTTCAAATGAATGAACATTTAGCAAGTTTATTAGTCGATTGAGCAATATAGAAGTGAATATAAGTTTGTTGTTTTTATGACGATTAAACTAAGTACTAAACCCGTATTAATTCTACTATTGTCAAAGTAGTTGAAATTTAAATAAAATAAAACTACGCAAAAAACCAATTAAATACTAACATTAATCGAACAAAAATATCATAGAGAAAACTTTCATAGTTAAATCAAATAAAACATGGAAAAGCAGAATCCATCATAAATTAATAATCTCAAATAAATCATAATTATATTTAACAAATGGGCTATTTTTGCACCAACGTTTAATTTCCTTCTGCGTTGAGAAGTCTTTTCGACCATCTACATTAATTTCTTAAATTTATTTAATCAAATTAACATGGAGTCAAAATTACAATTATTTATCTCCCAATTTATAATGGCTGGTGTGTTAATTAATTTTTCTTAGATTTCTTTAATAAAAAATTAACAAAAACACCGTATGAAGTCCTAACCTTAATGAACCTAAATCCTCTTCCAGTACATTCACATATTCTATAATATTATGTTTTGGGCCCTAAAACATAAAATCATAATATAAGAATAATCCAATTATTTAATCATATTATGTTCAAGAAACAATAACAAGTTAGTGATTAGGTTTCATCAATTTCTCATACAAAATATTTAGCATACTTGATTGAATTAAAGAAACATCAAGGCATGCAGAAACAATTTAAATGATAATTCATTGATATCAAGAATAATTTAATAATAAATATTTTTAAAGTGTAGTATATAAGGAGTCAACAAAAATAAATAATTAAAAGAAATTCCGATGCTGGGGCTGTAAATTTATCGGCTCCGTTTGCCTCGGCGAGAATTCTTTATTTGATCTCCTCCTTGTTTGTTCCCTTTTTTCATTCATCCTGTAGCGGCAGTCAAATCAAATTGCTTAGGGATAGTTATGTTGCTGGCACGTGTGTTTCACACAAATCGAAGACACGTGTGTGCGCGCGCGTCTTCTCCCATGGTCTTTAATGTTGCATAGGTGGACCCCATAAGTTGAAATCTGCTACTTTCCATTGGACATTTCCATACTAGTAATATAAAAGCAGGCGAGAAGATGGTCCGTTCAACATTCGAGCAATTGCATAGGTTTGTTTGTCTATTTTTTGGGTATGTTTTTCCTGTGAAAACTATACATGCTTGTAATAAAAATATAGTAAAATATATATGTCTCTGACTTATTGATTGTAACTTTAAAGTGTAGACCTCCTAATCAAAACATAGATCGAACAAAATTAACCAAAAAAAAAAAAAGCCTTATATTTTGCAATTTGATTTTGTGGCGCATTCAGGCATACAAATCCAACCATAAATCATACTGAGATAACACTGCATTTGGCAGTTTGGTTTTGATTTGATAAATAGTCTTATTATTATTTTTATTTAGTTAATAGGTACTAAATTACTAAAACTTAAAAATACAAAGTTTGTCTCTTCAAGTAGTTTCCAGCAGCTATATGGTTCCAATTATATGATACTTGATTTGCAAGTTATGAGTTTGCAATTACCAAAATCAGTATTTTGTACTAGAAATATATTATAGTATTAGGGAACTTCTACGATCCCACAACAGAACTTCCTCCATGATGCTACTATTAAATTAATTATAAAAATTAATGTAATACACACACACACACACGCATATATATATATATATTAAGGGTTCGATTATGATTAGAATACATTTGAACTGTTTAATAATCGTATGTGACCGGTCTCGCTAAAAGAGTATCAGATAATAGAAGTTTGAATAATCTTTCCGAATTTTCTTCAATTTTTACAATAATCATAGTATCTTGAATTGTGAAACCCTCTAATGAATTTTTACGGTCTCGTCATAAGACCATTTCGCCCATTATAATGATATTCAATTGATTATAAAATGTTAGTGTAGAAAGAATATTAAGAATTCAATCATAGCTAGAATAGATTTGAGTTGTGAAATATATATAAGAGATCGGTTTCGCTAAGAAAAGGACGATCAATAGAATTTTTTCATCCTTTATTGTTTATGGGAGTACTCTTTCGTACTTCTCCACCTTATGTTTTTCTCTTTTCTTTCTCCTTTAATTCTATACCCTACCATAATCTCCATGAATCATATTATCTATGTTTCCCCATTTCTTCTCCGTCATTCCTATACCCATCATTTATTGTTTTGGGTATTTATATCATCTCTCTCTCCACCAACCTCTACTCCATTTATGAATTGGTATCATCAACCACTCATCAACATGATCATATAACTGCTTATTTTATTCGGCATCCCATAGTGCTCATCAACAATTTATTAATTGGTCAATAACTACCCACAGGAAATCCATTCAACAATACCAATTTTCTACTTTAATCCTACTTCCATATGAAACCAATTAATAGCCTTTGAAAATCAGGAAACCATAACTGTGGAACTCTTTATTCCATTAACACATTACATTTTAATCCCAATTGAATGATGTACGTGCAATCTTTCCACAATTTATTGTCTATTTCATTTTTCTTTTATTGGTAATTTATTCCATAAAATTTTATTTGCATTGCATTTGCTCTACTTCTATGTAAAGCCATGCATCAGTAAAATCTATAATTTATTCTATAAAATTTTATTTGCGTTGCATTTGCTTTGCTTCTATGTAAAGCTATGCATCAGTAAAATCTATTAACATTCGCACGTGATTCTTTCCTTTCGTTTGCCTTTGTTTTTTTTCTCCTCATTATACGAATTTTCTTTTGATTGATGTGTAATCATAAAAATCGAAACTATAGAATAGTGAAATAAGGAATAACAATCAACATGATGGTATTTGATTGAAATAGAATAGAACATATAAGGATGATATTTGATAGAAAAAGTATTGAAGTAGAAAGCATTTTATAGAAATTGATAGAATAGATTAAAATATGTTTGGAAATGGAGAAGTATTTATATATTTCTTAATTTTTTTTTTACTTGGTTACAAATAAGGGATGACCACCTATTTATAAGTCTTCTCTCAATAGAAGGTAGAGATTGGTCCAATCCAACGGTTATAAATTATTCTCTAGAAGGTTTCAACTATCATCTAGAAGATTGCATCCATTCACTGGAACAATATATAGAAATATCTAAACTAACATGTTCTAGAACTCTACTTAATATATTCTAGAAATTCCACCTAATTCATATTTTAGAATATTGGAGTTATAAAAGGCTTGGGCTTGCATTTGGACCAAAGTAGATCAATTTTAACACTCCTTCATACACTTTGGCATAACCCCAAGCTTGTTTCATAACATCTTGAACTCTACTTATGGGAGTGCCTTGGTGAAATGCCTGTAACTTGATCTTCTATCTTGCAATGACTTATGATGATTTCCCTATTGGTTGCAGCCTTAAATCTTTTCAGCTTTGCAACTAAGAAATTGCAGCTTTCCTATAAATGCATACATACATATATATATGTGTGTGTGTGTGTAAGAAGCTTTGTCTTTCTAGGTGGTGATTCTTGAGATAACTCTCCTTCTTCTGATCAAGTTGATGTGTCAGAAGTCCTCTCTTCATGTTATTTGATTTTGGAGAGGATTGTATTTGTGGCATTATTATACTTTGCTTCTCTATTTTCTCTCCATCCCAATTCCAAGTTGCATTTTCATCAAACCATACATCTTTACTTATGATGAGTTGCTTGGTCTTGAGATTGTATATCTTGTGTCCTTTAGATTGTGTGGTAGCCAAGGAAAATTCCTTTTTCAGTCCTCTTTTCTAGCTTATGTCTCTTTATTGGTAGGATATGTACGTAGCAAATGCTTCCACGCTTCAATAGGTGTTTTATCTTGCACTACTTTGGTTAGACATCGGTTGAGTAGATAGACTGCTATATATAGTGCTTCATCCAAGAACATCTTTGGCATTTCCTTCTCTTCTACCATGGATTTAGCCATCTCCATCGCTATGCGATTCTTTATTTCTAACACATTATTTTGTTCTGGTGCATATCCAATTGTAAGCTAATTTTTGACTTCTTCATCTTCACATAATTTGTTAATTTCCTTGATATATATCCTTTATCTCTATCACTTTTTATTGTTTTGATATTATATCCACCTTGTTTTTCAACAAATCTCTTGAATTTCTTAAAAATTTCAAATACTTTAGGTCTTTCACGCATGAAATAGACCCATGTCATCTTAATGTAATCATCAATAAAGAGGGTGAAATACTTACAATTCCCAATTGAAGGTGTTCTCATGGGTCCACATACGTCTATGTGTATAAGATCCAGTGGTGCTTTGGCTCTCCTTGCTTGACTAGAAGGAAATGAATTTGGTGTTTCTTCCCAAACATGTAGCCTTCATAAGCATTTGTGACCTCTTATATGATCGGTAGACTTGACCTCATGTTCTTTTGTTATAGAATCTTCAAACCTTCGAAGTTGAGATGACCAAGTCTCTTGTGCTAAAGTAATGACTCTTCTCGATCTACCTTCATATGACTGGGGAAACTTCTTTGCTATTGCATCTTGACTTTTGCAATATCATATATAGTGCAACAGTTTTCTTTAAATAGTAAAGAGTATCCTCTTTCCATCACCTATCTAATATGGAGTAAATTTGTCTCTAAACTTTGTATGAGCAAGACATTTTGATTAGATGCATACCTTTCTTTATCTCGATGACAATGGTATCTTTTCCTTCCACAGACAATAGCTTTCCATTGCCAAGCTTTACTTTAGACTTGACAAAAGTGTCTATGTCTCGAAAAATGTTTTTATTACTTGTCATGTGGTTGCCATAACCGCTATGTAAATACTATGTCTCACCTTTTTCCTCAGTAATCATCCTTTTCTTCAATGTAGTTAGCTTAATATTTCTCCTTAAGGTGATAATCTCTTGTAAGATGGTTGAATTTCTTATAATTTTGACATTGTCGCCTTCCTTTAAACCTATAAACTTTTTCTTGGTGATTTGTCCTATTGCAAATTGACATGATGGGTACTTTCATCCTTCTCCTCCATCATCTTTATTTCTAAATCTTCTATCTTCATTTTTCCTTTCATCACTTTTGGAGTTCTGAGACCTAAAATTTAGTTTGAATTAAAAGGTATTCTCCCATGCAAAGTCATCATGCTTATTCAATCTCTTTTCATATGCTTCAAAAGAGCCAATCAATTCAATAATCGATAAGGTAGCTAGATCTTTTGTCTCCTAAATAGTAGTCACAATTTAGTCATATTTTTCTACAAGTGTGATTAATATTTTTTCAACTACCCTTTTATCAGTTATAATTTCTTCATAGGCTCTTATTTGAGTCACCACATCATTAATTCTAGTATAATAATCTTTTATGGTCTTAGAATATCTCATTCTAATATTGTCAAAGTCCCTTCTAGCGATTGAAATTTCACAAAATGTACCTTTTCACTGCCCTGAAACTCCTCCTTTAATATATATCATGTCTGCTTTGTACTGGTAGCACCACTGATTCTTGGAAAAATTGGATTTGCTAATGCTAGCTAAATATCATAAAACGCCTTCCAATTCTATCTCTGATAGGTAAAAGTATTTTCAGGTATGGTAACACCACTTTCTATGATGTCCCATAAACCTTGTGATAGAAAATAGGCCCTCATTTTGATAGACCAATAATCATAGTTTTCCTTAGAAAATATCGCGAATGGAATTTGGTTATTTGATGTAATATTTGATGCAATATGCCTAGTGGATGATTGGACAAGGCTTCGATACCACTGATGGCATCGAATGAAATTGAATAGAAAATGTAATGATGATATTGGATAAAAAAGTATTGAACCAGAAAGTGATTTATAGAAATTGATAGAATAGATTAGAATATGTTTAGAAATGGAGAAGTCTATGTATATTTCTTAGTTTTTCTAACTTAATTACAAATGAGGGAGGATTGCATATTTATAAGCCTTCTCCTCTTTAATGGATGATAGAGATTGATTTAATCTAATGGTTATAAATTATTCTTTATAAGGTTTTAACTACCATCCAGAAGATGACATCTATTCTTAGTGCAATACATAGAAATATCTACATTTATATGTTTTAGAACTACACGTGGATCCCTTTTAAGAGAAGAAAAGCATATGTAGTTTTTATAAGTTTGTGAAGAATTTGCTTTAAATTATTTTCTATATTATTAAAATTGTTGAGGTCACTTTTGATAATTTTAGTGCCATGTGATTCTTTTTACTTTTGAACACTTCGAAAAGGCACCATGTCTTTGTAGAAAATACATAATGTATATGTATATATCTAACTATTAGTATGAGGTTGTCATTGTGACTATTGTCTATATTAGACAATTTATTTTACTTTGTTTCACCAAACTTCACTACTAGACAATTTCTTCTACTTTATTTCATTAAACTTGAGCTTATCCATATGCGCTCTTCGAATAAGAATCCAATTATTGAAAGATCCTAGCTTCCGTGCTTTGGTAGATCTTTGAGATCCTTACGATGACCTATGTTGTGTTGAAGAGATATGTATATGATCCGATCGATTGCGTAAAGCTCGGGATAGCAACGGAACCAGGAAAAGTATACAAAAATCAAGATTTTGGAATTGGATTTGTCAATCAGTTCATAACCTTTTGAACACAATTGATATCTATTTGAACCATTTTACTTGTAGGAGTACCTCTTGGGTTTGTCGATTATGTTATGGTAGGAGTCCTACTCATGGCGACTTGGTCGAATTGAGGAAAGCTGTAAGTATTATTGCAAGTCAATCTATTAGATAACCAGGACTCAACTAAACCACGTTTAAGTAATGAATAATAAAACTTTTTATAAAATTTAATTCAAAGATATTGTTGATTATAATAGCTGCCTAATTATATTCGTTGAAGGTTATTCATTGGATTGATGGTTGCTATGAAAACAATATATTTTGCGTCATCAAATAATATTATATTCGTTGAAGGTTATTCATTATGACTATTTATTATTTCCTATTTTGCCCATCATAAAATAGGAAACAAAATATTTGGTCTCTACACATATAATATGCATTTAAAGCCCATAACTTTATTAGACCACTTTAATTGGACTTTATATGTTACAATAGCCTTATTACACAATTAATTTAATTCACACATATAAGCCCACAAAATTGGTTTATTAAATATAAACCTTACATTTGATTTTTATAGGTTTCTTGACAAATATATATTTAAAAACAATGAAATGACTAGAATATGATGAAATAAACTGACCAACCCTAGTCGGTTGTAACATATGTATATATGCACATATTCCTTTCTATGATTAAAGATCGAGCCTTTCTAGAAGCAGCTAAATTGTCTAGGGCGTTTTATGTATTGTTTGCTTGATTATTGTATATACAGAGGAGGAATTCTTCAGTAATGTTCAATAAGGTAAATAGAAATGCCGGCTGTGGCTGACTGGGTAGTTTCAAGCGGGAGTGGTAAATCCTGAATTTTATATCCAGCTAGATTTATCATAATCTTCCAGTCCTTTCTTTCTGATCGTAAAGGTTCACTAATTGATCGAGTATTGATCAGTGAATCCCATCTTTTAGCTAACGTAATACGTAGGAGGAATTCATGTGGCAATTAGTCTTTTTTTCTTTGTCGTACTTGATCAGTTATGAGTTTTGAGAAAATAGCTATATGTTGTTGAATTGTTTAATTTAGGATCTTATTGACTCTATTGGATTGGATTGGGTTGTCATAATTCATTGTATTTCACTCCTATAAGACGTCATCAATGTATGAAATTGTATAAATAATTTACTACAAACAATTAAAAGCCAATACGCAGAAGTTGCCACAAATTTCGAAAAATCTTTATATAATGCGTTGTTGTGGCAATGTCAACCTAATAGGCAGAGAGGAATTAATTATATATTTATTACTTTTAATCTGGTATGACGATCAAATAACTAGTTTTTGGAAATGAGATTTTTTTTACTATTAAATAAATAATAAAACTAATTATGACCACTGAATAAGAAACAATACTCGACTAATATAGGACCGTGTGGTCTAAGTTTATGCAAGATATGATTAGTTAAATTAATCATTAATACCTTAAATAAATTTTATAAAATATAGATACTACTTATAATTTTTTTAGAAACATTAATTCATATTTTTGACCAATCAAAATATTGATTTCTTAATAAATTTATGCCCGAGCATTATTATATTTTTAACCTGATAAATTATAAAAATTAAGAGCATAGACTTTGGCCATACTTTCGTCATGTCAGCCCCCGCCGCGCCCCCACTCCCCCTCCTTTGGTAACATCCCAAAATTGGGTTTTCTCTAGATTTAATCTTTGCGGAAAAAAATTTGCTGTGCTTTCCTAGGAATCTTCCCCATCTATCTTTGTTTTTTATTTTTCTCTTGTTCCAAAAAATAATTTTATACAATAATAAGCAGGTAACAACTTAACATGTCTGTCTGTATGGACACACGGTCTTTAGTCAACAAATTAATTACAGGGAAAGGGACAACAAGGTTGAATGTTATTCTTGTAGTTTTTTTGTCGGTTAAGGTTGAATACAAGGGCCGGGTTGTTTATTTTTTTATTGAAATCTTAATTTTATTGATTTTGAAGTAGATATTTATTAAAACATAAATGTAAACAAGCGGACCACACACACGCAATGCGTGTGCAAATATAATAATTCAAAATTTATAAAAACCTCAATGCGGAACAATAGAATCATGTAATTATATGTTGATGTGTGACGTAATATTAAAATATATTTATAAAGAAAGGTCTATATGAAAAGTTATAAATAGATATGTAAAAGATAGAATACTATTTTTTTTTTCGTTAATGGGGTTGATAAGGTCAACCTACATTAGACACCTGTTAGATCGGCATATAAAAGTACATGCTTAGGCTAAAAAAGGAAAAGACTATATTTGTTCAAACCCTATTTTATTTCATGATTTTAGGGATGCTAAAAATATTTCACATCCATATTTTACATCCTTAATTAGTCTTAGAAATTAGAAAATTAATTACAAATCATAATTACAATTGTATTTTCCACGGGTAACTTCTCTATGTTGGATAACTGCCATGCATAAATATGGTATCAGAGTTTTAGATCGGTATATAAAGAGGTTAAAAAAAAAAGATTATGTCTATTCAATCCTTATTTAATTTTATTCAAACCCTATTTAATTTCATGATTTCAGGGATACCAAAAATATTTTAATGCTATAAAAAGGAAAAGATTATGTGTATTCAACCCCTATTTAATTCTATTCAAACTCAATTTAATTTCATGATTTCAAAGATACCAAAAATATTTTACGCCCATATGCTAAAAACATTATATTAAAAACATTTATACTAAAAATATTACACTAAAGATACCAAAGTAGGTGCTTTTGCTTTCATAGTACTAGCAGTCGACGCACCTGCACTGCATGTGCAAAAATAATAAAGATTGACTCTATTTTGTTTTCCAAATATTGGATATTAATATAAAACTATTTTCTATTCTTTTGTTAGTAATAACATTTGGTCACCATGCTTATATCAAAAAATATAATCAAACACGCATTGAAAAACTGTAACGTGTAATCTATGATATTCAAAGTTATTTTAAAAATTACATGACGTTCCATGGAAGTGAGTGCAATTACAGAGAAAGAACCAATTGCAAAAAGTAAGAGTATTAATCATGATTAAATATGAACCATTAAATAGTAATAGTAAATAGTGCACTTGCATCAAGTGTGCAAATTTAATAGTACCTATAAAAAGATTTTAAATATTTTATAATAAATATTAATTTTCGACTCTAAAAAACTCTTTCTAAATTTTGGATTCAATCTTATAATATATTTAAATATTATAATTATTATTTTACATTAAAATGCAAATTTTTAAAAGTAAAAAAAATAAGGAGAGTAGTTATGGTTTCAAAAAAGATTAAAAAGGAAGTAGTTTCTATTTTGGAAAAAAAATTATGAATTTAAACTGCAGGGGTCATTTTTATCAAATTATATATTAAAAATTAGATCTACACAAAAGATGGAAGAAGACATTTCAAGCACAACTATAACTTTGGCAAAGAAGAAGAAGAAGAAGAAGAAGAAAAGCAAAACTATAAATTTAAAAAATAGAAAATAGGAAAAAAAAGAAAAAGAAAATTTTTCCCACTCAAAAAAGGAAGTTGAAAGGGTGAGATACACTTGTTTAGAAGAAAGGAATGAAAATAATGAAAAGGGATATTGGTCTTGAATATGTGTAATGGTTTTTTTCTCTTTTTTTCTAAGAATATATATGTTTTGTTTGAAAATGTGAAAATTTTAAATGAATACTAAAAGAGAAATTAGAATAATAACAAAAGTGATTTTATTTATATTAGAGTACAAATAACATTTTTTAGAATTGAAAAGACACAATAATTAAAAAAAGTAAAATTAAAAAGACACCACCAAAGATCTTAAGAAATTATATATTATAATATATATTTAAAAGTTAGCTCAAAAAACACAATACTTAAGAAAGGCTTCAGAAATTATATATTATAAATAGATTGCCCTCTTTTTTTTTTTTTTCATTTTCATTTCCTTTTTTTACTTCATTTCTTTAGATTTCGACAATTTTTTTATTTTCTAAAATTTGCAAAACATAATGGAATCCTTGTTCTCCTTCTTAGCAAGTGCAAAAGAAGAAATCGATATAGGAATGCAAGCGAGTGAGTCGTTTACCGTTCCATTCAACCCACTAAAAATCCTATAAGATTTAGTGTTGGGTTTTTTTTTTATCGTTTTATCGGATTTTCTTTTCTTTTTGAGGAGAGATCTCACTTCCTAAAATTGTGAGAGGTGATTTGAAGAGGATTTGATAGCTCCTATTTATATTAGTGGAGAAATACGATTTATGGAAAAAAAAATTATGACTACAATGGCATTTTAATCATAATAATGAGGATTGATGTGTTATAATGGTGATTTTGACTATAATAATGATGATTGGTGACAATTTTCTATGTTGTAATGGTCACCATAATAAAATATTTATTGCAACATTCTCTTAAATATATAATGACTTTTTGACAAAAGAAAAGGAATCATATAAGAACTTGGACCAACTCTGAAAGCTTGAGAAGGAAAAAAAATACATTTACATATTAAAAAAAAAGTGCCTATATGTGCTTGAAAAAAAAAAGGAAGAAGAAAGCATGGGTCATTTTCGTCAAATAATATATTAAAAATTATATCTACACTAAAAATACCAAAAAGTGAACCTTTTGACTTTAATAAAATAGGTAACAAAAAAATTATAAAAAGGCATAAAAAAAACCTTAATTTTAAGGTTTTGGCAAAGGATCCAGAAAAATATAAGGATGTCCCATTCCTAAGGATTTCAAAACATGAGATAATTCACAGAGGTCTTGTATCAAAGACCCAAAATAGAGATGCTCTAAAATAGCTATGCACACTTTATTTTATTAATGCATGAGCACCTACAGCTAATGTACGTGATTTGGGTTTTTAGATTAAAGAGATGGATTTAAAGAAATTCTTTAACTTTTGGGACTCTTAGCAATGATTCAAAAAAGTGAGTTTCATTATATATTTTATTTTTTATATATAAAATTAAAGGTATTATATAAAAGTAAATAAAATTTGTAAATACTTAAAATGAAGTAAAGGAATTTATGTAAAGAATGTTATAAGTCAAATAGTAAATGCTTGAGAAGGAGACACATGGCCTTAAAGCATCTGATGCTCACAACCAATACTTACCGCAGTTGATGGCATGTCACCATCACTTGAGCACAACCCTGTCCCTGAAGCATCTAATGGTGTCAATCCTATGGCATTGGCAGTTTAGTGTTTTGCGTGCCACCATCCAAGTCGCTGCAAAACCAAGAGACAGTGCTATTACTGATCCTTAATCAGCACCAGGGTCATACAATCCTCAGAGCTAAATTGGCTATAATAGCACTGTTTCTTGGTTTTGCAACGACTTGGAATGGTGTGTTGTTGAGAAATTTGTATCCAGGATAGCGACCGCAATGGAGTTTATTGGTGTAGCATCGGTTCTTGTTGCATTTTTTTGGACTGGTTGGCTCATTTCTTCCATCTCCTCTGGAATGGGTAGCCTGCTTGTGCTGTTTTTTTATCATGTCTACCCCTTGTCCTCAAATCAACTGGATGAATTTCCATCCTCTTGAATCTAACCAGTCTCTCTCCAGGTACAATTGGACATTCAGCTGGAAAATAAATACCATTTAGTCATCCATATAATCCATTACAGTACTTGAAGTTGGCATAGGCCTTGACTTTCTTCATTGTTGTCCCTTTGTTTTTGCTTCCATTTTCAATATAGGACATGTTGGGCAAGAAATATATTTGTTGCACTTGGGTTTTGATTTATGAAATAACTTTTTGCTTTCTTTTATTTTTATGATTTTTATTGATCTTTATAATTCGTATTCATTTAATTATCTTATCTATTTTAAATAATAATTTGGATGTATAAGATTGTGCCATGTATTTTTGGTTTAAAAAAAAAACTAATAATGTTAAAAAATATCCTATATTGCAAATGCTTGCAAACTCGAGACTTGAATGTAAAAGATAAAATACTTTGAAAAAGAATCAAAATTAAGAGCTAAAAGTGAGATAAAAAAGAGTCAAACATTAAAAGTTGCTAAGATTTTTATGTCCTTATAAATAGGTCTGCTTATGTATTCAATCATAGATAAAATGAATGAATTGATTTTTTTATTTGACATTTTATGTTTTAAATTTAGTGAAATAGATTTTTTCTAATTCATATAAGTATTGAGTAGATTATCTCTTCATTCTTATGGTGTTCTTATTAATTTTAGGTATATTGTGATGAATGTGTTGATTGGATCTTTTAATTCTTTCAATATCGTACAAGTTCTACGATTAGTAGATATTATTGAAGCAAACCAATTCGTTTTCACTTTTCAATATTTGTGATTCTATCAAATAATTAATTTGCCCATACACGAAATTTTTCATTGCTTAAAATAAAATATAGAAAATAAAAGGTGCATTTTTTTTAATATATCTTAAGGTGTTGGAAACTCCCTATCTAAAATCAATATCAGTTTGATATCAAAAGAGCACAAATCTCCATTCTTTGGTATTAGAGTCTAGGTTCTTCGCTTTGAACAATTTAGATTTAAATCTTTGAAGGAAATTGTCTGATTATCAACTTGTTGGAGTAAAATCTATGCAAATACAAATTACAAATCATATCAAAATAATGGCATAAAATCATGTCTAGTAAATGTTATTTATATACTTGCATGTACATCACATGTTATACATGTGATATTCCCATGGATAGGTAAATCATATGAATAAGATGTGATTTGTGTTGTATTGTAGTAAAACGACTAAATCATAACTTGTTTATGCGATTTATTTGTAAAAAATAAAATTGCATGTAATAGGTGCAATTTTGTATTGATAATTATATAATTAAAATTATCTCTTTTGTATTTAAATAATCTTTTTTTCTATGATCCATAAATATGTGATTCGCCTAATGAACTTGTTGGTGACATCATGGAGTCCTGGGCAGTGATTGACCGTATAGCTCAGCCCATCTTTCCTCCTTATTGTCATAAGCACAAATGAGAAGATAGGCAATTGAGCACCGAGGATGTTACAACCCAATTACAAAGATAAAGGGCTAGAACAGGTGGTTACAAAACTTCACTAAATAGATAATTGTTGTAGATTGTGACTAGCAGAAGTTAAATAACTGAAACACAAGTAAATATAACAAATCTTATAACTACACTAACAGATCCACCAGATTTTGATATAAAAGTAAACAGCAAGAAAGGGAAAACCATTTTGGCCCTTCAAGAAAGAAATAGTGTCTCTAGTAGACTACGAGTTGACAAACTCGAACATGCACTTAGAAGACCTGAAACACAAATCAAACATTGATTAAGTGTAGTATAAATTCTTAGGCCAAAGAGAAAGCAAGAAAGTTAGGTTAAGAGAGTGAGAGCGCTTACCAATTGAGAACAGAGTGGGTTGAGTGTATTCTGGAAGCGTCATTAGGGTTTGATTTTCATAAAAAACCTGATGAGGAGCGTGACTATTGCTACATTTGCATTGGAGGATAAAGCTTTTTAATGGTATCAATGAATGGAATACTGGGCAGCATTCAAGAAAGCATTAGAGGAGCGTTTTGGTCCATCAATTTATTCCTATTCCTATTCCCCTCTCTCTGAGATATAAGGTCCTTGACTTTCCTCCTTCGAATCCGCCCAAATGGCTGGATCTTCTACTGCTTTTTAAGTTATCTCTTTGAGCAGTTCTCCCCTGTGCAAACACTAGATTCTACCTCTTCGCTGTCTATGTAACAAACTTCAGTTGGTAATACTTTCGTCCTTTTCCTAGACATCCCCAAGTATTCCTTTATAATTATATCATTAAATTGTTTAATTTCTGATTCTGCGTTTTATGTGTCATCATGGTCTGTTCTGTTTCTTTGAGACTCTTCACTTGGTCTCTACATGACTGCCTATGGTTCATCCCCTTTGTCAAGCTAGAAAAAGTTTCCAAGCTTTTGAGAACCATGATGCATTTCTCTCCTTGAGGAAGATGGGGACTTTCATTTAGTGGTCTTTATGCCATGTAATATGCATTTGTGAACGTACAGGTCATGGGGGACCAGTCAAGATTTTGCAGCGGTAACATGCTTAAAGGAAATGTGGAGCTGAATGCAGCTCAAATTACAACAACAATTCACTCGAATGCAAGTGGAATTGAAGATGTACAGAGGAATTTGTATTCAATATTTTTCGTATCCTTTCTGTATTCTACTGTAGATATTTATAGCTGTAATGCAGCTAATTGGTTACAACAAATTGTAACTAGAATTGTAATACATGTGCTACCATAGTTTGTTATAACAGTATGGTCCCTACACTATGTATGCTAACTGTTTACTAATGGCCTGTAATATTATTGGCCCACTCTTATTCCTCGGCTTATCCTAAATATCACTGCAGCCCAGGGCCCTTTATCCAAGCCCAGAACCTTCCTTTACTTCCGACAGAACTAATCTTACTTTCCCAAATTACATCCACTTCCTTACTTCCCAAATTACTTCCTGTTCCTCTTCTGTCACGAACCCTAACTTCGCACCTTAACTCAGCATCCTCATTGCATTGCCTTCCCCATTTAAATCCCTTGACCACAAGGGATTATCGGGAAATCGTAGTCGTAGATCATGATAAAACTCCCAGGTGGCTTCACTAACATCTTTACCAGTCCACCAGATAAGCACCATTGTTCTTGCTTCATTTCCATATTTCACCATCTTTCGTTCCAAGATTGCATGAGGTGTTAACTCTTCTTCATTATGTACTGCAGGTAGTGTGGAAGACACATCTGATCTGGGGTCGTGGTAGCGCTTAAGCTGGGAGACATGGAACGTGGGATGAATGGTTGCGTCTGGGGGAAGCTCTAGCCGGTAAGCAACTGATCCCACTTTGTTGATGATTTTATATGGTCCATAATAGCGTGTTGTGAGCTTGTTGTAGTTTGAGACTTGGATAGATTTGCGTCTGTAGGGTTGTAGTTTGAGGAGCACCCAATCCCCAACCCTAAACTCCCTAGCACTTCGTGTCCTGTCCTCCACCTGTTTCATCCGCTGCTGAGCCCGTTGAAGATGAAATTTTAGCAATTTCATCTGATCATCTCGGTTGGTCAGTAGTCTGTCCACCACCGCAACTCTTGAATCCCCTGGCACGTAAGGAAGGTGTAAAGGGGGTGGATAGCCATACAGGACTTCGAATGGTGTGATTTGGCCGCTGGTGTGGAAATTGGTGTTGTACCACCATTCTGCCAGTGAGAGGAATTGAGCCCATTTATTAGGAGCTTCCCCTGTAACACATCGGAGATAAGTTTCTAGGCATTTGTTAACTACTTCGGTTTGCCCATCCGTTTAGGGATGGTAAGCCGTGGACAAATTCAAACTAACCCCTTGAAGTTTAAAAAACTCCTTCCAGACACTGCTGACAAATACAGGGTCTCTATCAGAAGTGATAGACTCTGGTAGACCATGCAATTTGTAGATAGTATCTAGGAAAGCTTGAGCCACTGTAGTGGCTGTATAAGGGTGAGCAAGAGCGATGAAATGAGCATACTTGCTTAATCGATCTACAACAACTAGGATGACTTCTTTCCCATTGGATTTAGGCAATCCTTCAATAAAATCCATGCTAATTGCTTGCCAACACTCCTTAGGAATAGATAGAGGTTGTAACAGCCCAGGGGTAGCCACATTTTCGAATTTGCAGCGTTGGCATGTGTCACACTCTCGGACAAATTGTCTGACATGTCGTTCCATTTTGGGCCAATAAAAGACTGTGGAAAGTCGTTTGTAAGTGGCATTTGCCCCCGAATGACCCCCCAAGGGTCCACCATGATATAACTGTAGTAACTTGTCTCTGAGAGTATCTGATGGTCCTACTACTACTCGTCCTTTCCTCCTGAGGATGTGGTCATCATAGGTGAAGTAACCCACATTCTGTCCACCTTCCAGCAGCTGAATGTTTTGTTTATATGTGGCATCCATATCCCAACTGGCTTTGATCTCGTTCAATAAGTCTGGAGCAAAGACTTGTACACTCATTTGAGTTAGATGAGTGGAGGTCCTGCGAGAAAGTGAATCAGCAGCAATGTTAGTGTGACCTGACTTATATTCAATAGAGTAGTCGAGGCCAAGTAGCTTAGTGAGCCATTTTTGCTGATTAGGAGTCACCATTCGTTGCTCAAGCAAGTACTTGAGACTGTGGTGATCAATTTTGATCACGAAATGTCGGCCTAGGAGATAGTGTCTCCATTTATCTATAGCGTGTACTAGAGCCATTAACTCACGCTCATAGACTGATAAGCCTTTGTGCTTTGGCGCTAAGGATTTGCTCATGAAGGCAATTGGGTGTTTGTCTTGCATTAAGACAGCCCCAGTACCGTCGCCACTAGCATCAGTTTCAATGACAAAGTCCTTGGAATAATCTGGCAAGCTAAGGACAGGAGAGTTAACAAGAGCCTGTTTGAGTTGATCAAAAGCCATTTGAGCCTCAGGGTTCCATCGAAACTGATCCTTCTTCAGCAGTTGTGTTAGTGGTCTAGCAATCAAGCCAAAACCTTGGATGAACCTCCGATAGTAGCCTGCTAATCCAAGGAAGCCACGTAATTGCTTCAGGGTCTTTGGAATTGGCCATTGTGCCACAGCCTCAACCTTCTTTGGATCAGTGGCCACCCCATTCTTAATGATAAGATGCCCCAGATATTCTATGTGTGTGACAGCAAACACACATTTGGAACGTTTAAGAAATAGACGTTCCTGTGCTAGTATTTGAAAAATTGCTTTCAAATGGGTAACATGCAAATCAAGGTTGTTGCTGTACACTAGGATGTCATCGAAGAATACCAACACAAACTTCCTCAAATAAGGTCGAAAGATAGCATTCATGAGCCCTTGGAATGTGGAGGGTGCATTAGTCAAGCCAAAGGGCATGACTAGGAACTCATAGTGGCCTTCATGAGTTCGGAATGCCGTCTTATACACATCATTGGGATGCATCAGAATCTGATGGTACCCAGATCTGAGGTCCAATTTGCTATAATACGTTGCACCACTGAGTTCATCGAACAAATCATCAACTATAGGAATAGGGAAGCGATCCTTAACTGTTTGTTTGTTAAGATCCCTATAGTCCACACACATTCGCCAGGTGTTGTCTTTCTTTTTAACCAATACTACTGGTGAAGCAAAGGGACTATGACTTGGTCTGATAATTCCACTCAGCATCATTTCCCTAACCATTTCCTCCAAAACTGATTTTTGTAAGGAAGAATGTCTGTATGGTCGGAGGTTAATTGGGTTAGTCCCTTCTTGTAGATGAATCCTGTGATTGCAATCTCTGTGGGGGGGTAACCCATGTGGTTCCTCGAATAAGTCATGGAATTCCTCCAGTAAATCGAGAATCTGTGGAGAATTTGTCTCAGATGAATCAAGGGAATTAGATTCTTCTGTCTTGATCATCCAACAATGTAGCTCAATTGGTCCAGTAGTACCAATTAGGATATGGTTCAGTTCTTGTCCAGAAATATTTTGGACAGTCTCTCGTTCTCCCCACAAAATGCAAGGAATTCCCTTCCATAGGAACTCCATTATGTGCTGTTTGAAGTTCCAACTCACCGTTCCCAGCGTCATCAACCATGGCATTCCCAAAATTAAATCACAGGATTGCAGTGTTAAGGTGTAAAAATTAGAATCAAATTCCTTGCCATCCATAAACCAACGAAAATCCTTGACAGTACTAGTACTATATATCTTAGTACCATCTGCCAATATGACAGCAACAGGATCCAAGGAAGACAAAACACAATTTAATCCCATAGCTAGGCGTTCATCAATGAAATTAGATGAACTACCTGTATCAATAAGGATATTCAAGAGTCGGTTCTTGAATTTACCCTTGATACGCATGCTGTGCTCATTAGTACTTCCTTCTTCATCCACAACACATAAGGTCAATTGAGAGAGTTCAGCTCCCAGCTCCTCCACCACACCTTCATTCTCTGATTCCACTGCATCTGTCTCATCTGAAGCGATCACAAGACAGTTCAACCTCCTATTCTTACAACGGTGTCCAGGTCCAAATGGATCATCACACCAGAAGCATTGCTTCTTTCTCCTTCTTTCATCCAATTCCTCAGGTGTTAAGCGTCGAGTGGTTCTGTTTCCTTGGAAGTGGGTTCCTCGGTTTGGGTTAGAAGAGAAGGTGTTTGGGGTCTGGTTAGTGTTTGGTTGGGGGTAAGTGTTTGGTTGTGAATAAACGTTTGGTCTGACTGCTCGGTTAGTGTTTGAGTTGTGTGGGTAGGAATAAGTGTATTTAGAATTGGAGGGTAAGGTATTGATGGTGCTTTTGTAAGATTTCAGGTTGTTTCTGGAGGAAAGCAGGGTAGCTTCTTGAAGCTTGGCAAGGGTATAGGCCTGGGTTAGTGTTTTGGGTTGAAACATTCTAATGGGATACTGAATTTCGGTTTTTAACCCACTAAGATAACAACTAACTAAGTGTGATTCTGATAATTGGACCTGAGTGGATAAGTGTATAAATTCATCATTGTACTCTTGTAGTGGTCCTACTTGCTGTAACTCTTTAAGCTCTGACATAGGGTCCTCAAAACCCCTGTCATTAAATCTAGCATTCAGAGCTTGGGTAAGTTCTTCCCATGTTAATGGACTTACATCTCCTCTAGTCCTAACATAGGCACTGAACCACTCATAAGGTTTAGTGTCTAAATGCATGGTTGCAATCCTCACTTTGAGGTGTTCAAGAGTTTCATCCAGAGCAAAAAACTGTTCTGCTCGTGAAATCTAACTCCTAAATCCCTCTCCATCAAACATAGGGAATTCAATTTTGGTATTTCTGGTGGGTACCTGGTAAGCGGTTGTAGGATCAGGGTTAACCACTCCAGGTGTCATTAGCAGCGAACTCCCCTTGTTGCTGGACTCAGCTTCAGTGGTCATGTGATCATTGTAGAGCCCTTGCTTTGCAATTGTTGTTTGAGAGTATCAATGGTTTGATTTTGTTTTTCAATCAATGTTTGTTGCCTCTGCAGGTTCTCAGAAAACAGTTTAATCCAACTGTCCTGTTTCTCTGATTGTTCCTTAAGAAGCTTTTCCTGCTGCTCCACTTGTTCTTTGACGACTCCTCTCAGGGCTTCTTCAAATTTTTTAAATTCACGGGTCTCCATAGCTATTTAGCTCTGATACCAAATGCAGCGGTAACGTGCTTAAAGGAAATGTGGAGCTGAATGCAGCTCAAATTACAACAACAATTCACTCGAATGCAAGTGGAATTGAAGATGTACAGAGGAATTTGTATTCAATATTTTTCGTATCCTTTCTGTATTCTACTGTAGATATTTATAGCTGTAATGCAGCTAATTGGTTACAACAAATTGTAACTAGAATTGTAATACATGTGCTACCATAGTTTGTTATAACAGTATGGTCCCTACACTATGTATGCTAACTGTTTACTAATGGCCTGTAATATTAATGGCCCACTCTTATTCCTCGGCTTGTCCTAAATATCACTGCAGCCCAGGGCCCTTTATCCAAGCCCAGAACCTTCCTTTACTTCCGACAGAACTAATCTTACTTTCCCAAATTACATCCACTTCCTTACTTCCCAAATTACTTCCTGTTCCTCTTCTGTCACGAACCCTCACGAACCCTAACTTCGCACCTTAACTCAGCATCCTCATTGCAGATTTTGTTCTACTTCTATCACTTACTACTGACCGGCCACCAGTTACAGAATGCTAGAGCGAAATCAATTAATCAGGTGTAAGCCTTGTTTACGCATTGAAGAGTTTGAGAAAAATAAATCTTTGGTCATGATTTGATTAAGCTGTTTGGAGGGATCAGATTCTTGGTTTTCCAGTGTCCTGCCATTCACCAAATACATTAAGCTGTGCCATTCACTTGCATGTGTTGAAACTTGTGGGCAATTAATGGAGGTTCTCAAACTGATAAAAGCTTTTGATCAAGGACTTTTCTATCTGGTGCATTCGAGTCTGCTGATGATATACGGGCAGCTCTTCTCTTGGCAAAACAACTTTTATGTCCTGTTGTTGTAGATAGCCTGTCTGGTTTATGAATAAGGAGGCTCTTAACTTTCTTTCCTAATCTTAAAGGGAACATCTTGTTCAACGATCATCTTGATACTGCCTTGTTCTCACGTTCCTTTTCTTAATTGGTCAGATGTTGAAAATCTAAGGTGTTGGTGGCTTCTCTAGCAGCTTTTACAGGCATATTGGAGTTGTATTTATTTAGTTGCAGGAAACGGAGGAGCTAGTAGCATATATGGTTATAGTTGTGTTTGCAGTTGGATGAAACAAGCGGCTAATCCTTTTTCCATTTTAATACTCCCATAGTTTAAGTAATCTCTACTGTGAGTTTCGTATTTCAGTCTGGATATTAGTTTTTCATGGCAAGTGATTTAAGGAAGATGTATTGAGAATGGCTGGAAATAGAGGCACCGCTTCATGTATTAACATGCTCTAGTTGTCTAGTAGGAACAAGCCCTCTCTTGTTTGGATCAACTTCACATTAAAGTGTCCAGACTATATCATGAAATGCAACTGTCGATAACCATTTTTGAGTTTTGGCTCATTTAGTATGTTATTGTGGAAGCCACTAACTTTTCTTCATTAATTTGAGGCTGCATTGTTGATTGTAGAGATTCACATTTAGAAAATTAGATTGGCATACAAATAAAATGGATGAAGCACAAACTATCGTAATTTTGAGTCAAAATTGAAAATTTCGGTCATTTTATGTATAATACACAATTATGTAAATTATATAATAATAATTACTTACTTATTCCTAAATCCACCTGTTTTTTATTGTAAAAAATAATAATTTAAATATTGAATAGCTAAAAGATAAAGTTAAAATCAAAATTACGCGGGTTATTTTACTTGTTGGCGCATTGGAGTTTTATATCTCCTTCGACCAAGCATTCATCATATGCTCTTACTCGCGATTCTCCTTTGTTTATAATTGGGGAACACCAACGCACTATATATGCTTTTTCTCATGTTTAGCCATTTGGTTTTTTTAATCTTGTTCGCAAAATCCCTTAACCGTTTTTGTTTTGTCCTTTTATTAGCTTTCCTTTTGCCCCTTGAACTGTTACCTCCGTTGTCGTGATTATCGCCATCGCTACGATTATTGTAATAGCGTTGATCTCCCACTTCCTTCCCTTTCGATCCGTACTTTCTCTCCACCAATGTTCTCTGTCGTGGCATTAATATTTGTTGTCTTTTATGGGCTGGTTAGCTTGTACCTTCCACCAGCTCTAAAATGGGCATCCTGGTTGTGTTGTGCATTTTTGTGTTTGCCCCTTGTACTAAGCCTTCTTCCTCTTAGATTTGCAGAAGGAACAAATTCTGTGGGTGCAGTCAACTTACCTGTGTGATGATTAGTGTTTGTTTAAATAGTCTACCCCAACATTAAGGGTCTGTTTGGAAGATCTGTTTTCATCTGTATCTATATTTTTTTCAAAATGATATGCGTAAATATGTCTGATTTGCATCTATATTTGATCTTTTGATTAGAACTGTCAATTTTTTTTTATCTATATTTATTTTTTGATAAATAATTTATTAGAAAAAAATTTAAAAAAAGTATTTGTATCTGTCAAAAAAAGCCAAAAAAGCAGACCCTAAGTTAGGTTCATGTCTCTATTTTGTGTCACAATCAAATCTTTGTGTCGTATGTGTGCTCTGCATGTATTGTATTTGGTTTGTGTTGTGTCTACTATTTTCAGCCCTAATAGAGGTTCATTTTATACTGAATTTGTTATTTGCACTGGTTTTTCCTATGTTTTAAATATAAGCAAGACCATGACTTATCTCTGTATTCTCCATCTTTCTCAAAGTTAAAGGACCAGTACTGATTTTCTCTATACTTTTGCATCATGTAAGCTTAGTTCGATACCTTTGAAATTGTGAATATAATTAGATTCTCGTATGACCATTTTACTATGTATTTTTCATTATCTCAGTGTGTTTGTATGTAGATCGTATCAAGAATAATAAAATAAAACCTATTGTAATCCCACAATCTAGCATAGGCAAGCGTATCTATCTTGCAATATAGAATTAAACTCAAGTGTCATCCTTAAGGATCTATAGGTAAGTACTAGTATTTCCCTTTTACTACTATCTAGCCTAACTATCAAAGTGATTATACTAATTCTAAATTACTAATTAAACTAATGACTGATGGATCCTAATTAATGATATGAGTGCTTTTCTTTGTTTTAAATCAATTCACAAATGATGCCTCCAGTTTTGATCCACTCTAACCTTTACTTCTTATGATAGGAGTCAATTAATGATAAGCTAAGTCTTAAACTGCCGGGTTTTTTTATTAAACCAATTATTCTCTTTAAGTCATTTGATTCCTAATTCTACATAAGATAGTGGGAATGTCTTCCTTCACTAACGCTAATGTAAAATTGCATGAGTTTCATAAACCCTATGATAAAAATTAAATATCTATTGTAGAAATTCGAAATCTCCCTATGTCTAGGTAAAACATGCAAATTCTTCATCCATGGATGGCCTATTATATTAGTTGAAATCTCTTTCTAACTAATAAGAATCAGATATGCAATAATCTTGACTGAAAATTATCATAAGAATAGTAAAATCACATGAATAAACTCAAGACATAAACTTTTCATTGATTAACAAAGATTCAATACATAGGTTAGGGTTTCACAAGACTTAGGGTATACAAAATCTACTCTTCCATAGAATAAACAATAAAGACCAAAAATCTAGAAGAGTTTAGAGGTGTTATGATCGATTAAGCCTTTGAAAATAATCGTTTATGACTTCGGATGTTTGTGCGGCAATTCTCCCTTGAAAAGTTCTCAAAGATACATCCTTTAGGGTGTAGGAATAGAATACAAGTGGTTGGATTCATCAAAAAATGACATAGAGTAGCTATATATTCATTGCCATTGTACACGTCCCTCCCCCTACACGACTCGTGTATGTAGGTCGTGTACGCCTAGAACAAACGCACAATTTCACCGCTCAACATTTGTACACTACCCATCGTACACGACTTGTGTATACTGGTTGTGTACTCCTAAAACTAAAAATTTTAATCATTATTTGCTCTAGAAATTGTACACTGGTTGTGTACTTCTCTAGTGTACTCCTGATATTGTAATGATAACTCTAAAGCTTCATCAAATCTTCGCTCTTTTCATTATAAAACCTTCAAAAAACTCAGTTACTCCTTGTTGACCCCTGAAATAAATAATTCATTTAATAAGTATCCTTTTTCTTTAGAAGATCAACTAAATAGTGTATAAAATATGATCAACAAAGGCACAATTATCAATAGTCTTTGGAGACTTATCACAGTGGTCCTTTTAGTAGTTTATCTATGGATATAGTCTAGGAAGCAACTTTTATGAAAATCTGAGGGATAAAAGCTCAATTACAAATATAGTAGATAAGCACACATGAAACAAATATAAGGTGGCGCTTTTGCAATTCACCATTTTCTTTTTTCCAACTAACTGCCTTGCGGCATATATTGCCATATAATTTTTTTATGCTGAAACTAAAATTTTAAATGGTCAAGTTTGACAAAACTTGAAATAGTAAGAGATAAAAGGGTTCAGGAGCAAAGATTGATTATTAAAGTTGTTGCAGATCTATTGTGCAAATTTCTCCAGCAGATAACATTCAGAAAAATTACTCTTGTCGGATGCTCAATGGCAGCACGGATAGCATTGTACATGGCCAAGAAATTCTCTAATCAGGTATAAATGTGATGGGGAGTTAGGCTTCTCTTTTGTTTGGGATTTACATGTTTGTATTGGGGGAGTTAGGTATGCATCTTGAACTTGTGTTAATATCTGGAAGCCTGGGGCTTAATAGATGTCTCTGAAAGAAAAATTCACAGGGCAACAAATGATTCAGGAGCATAAAGCATCGTGTCGCAATTGTGAAAATGTTGCCAATTATGTGTTGATCCAATCCAAGGCCATGGGAATTCGTTGAGTTGAACATAATTTAAGAGCTCTCTTGCACGTGTTTTAGACAACAGCAACCAAACTTTTAACAAGTGTATAAATTTATTATAACATTTTTTTTTTTTTTTTACGATAAGTTATTATAGGTGTCATAAACATTTTTTGTTATAAGGTGTATAAATTTGTCTCCATGTTATTCAAAATACGTTCATGGCACTTGCCAAAAAATAAAGAAAATTTTTACATTCCTACTGATGTTTTTTAAAGTGTATAATAAATAGCGTTAATACAAGTCTTTCAAAAGAAAAAACCAAATTCAAATCCCCCTAAAACTCCATTGTAGTGCAAAAGAATATTTAAATGATTAATATAATTTTTGTTACTATTAATTTGTCACTTAATCGATCGAGTAATGGATGATAGTTTATTTATGTTGCTACATCCATTATTCACTTTGACAATTCGTACATTGTTTAATTACCAATGGATAATACTTTAGAATTTTGGAAGGGGGACATGAAGATGTCAACGGAAAGAGGGCGATTGTATATTGAGTGTTTTCTCGATATATTTGCAGAGTAAATTATTTATTTGTTTGTTGCCATGCTGCCTAAAGGCTAACGCCCAAATTCTAGGCGCTTAATTTTTGCAATTGACCATCGTCTCAATTCAGACTATGTGGTGTTTCTTTGGGTTTTTATGGTAATGACGGTTTTCGGCCATGTGGTGTGTTTATCAGTCATAACAAATGTTAATTCTTAAAGTGAGGTATATAAATCATTCTTCTCAATTTTAGAATCATTTTCCATTTTTATATTAAAATTTTCATAATTTTTATCAAATTCCATACCTATTATTAACTGTCATATTATGACTTTCTCACATTCCACGCAGTTCGGTAAAATTTATCCTATGACCCATTCCCTTTCATTCATGACAATTTCTTTTTTTGTTAGAAACAAATGGACTTCAGGGATTTTTTTTTTTTTTGGCCTGTTTAGATCCTTACTGAAAGTACTTATTCATATAAGATTTAATTAAAATTAATTACTAAATTATTGTCGCAAAATCACATGTTTGAAATGACATATCAGTGTAAATCGTGTGGCTTAAAATACATTACATAGCATCAATAAGGTACCATTTCCACCTAAATAAAGAGAGAGTGAAGAAGAAGAAGAAGAGTATGACAAAAAAAAAACCATGGGTATGATTTCATTTAAGGTCAGATATAAATTGCAGTTTTGAATTGCAAATTCGGTACGGTACAATTTCTAGATGCCGCAGTTTTTAGACGTAACAATTGTACAAAATGCTAAAATCGCAATTTAAATGTTTTTAAAGCGTCTATTTTACAAAATTTTACATTAGTTTGATTTTAATTAACTTCTTTTATCAAAATTAAACCACTTCAAATCTTTTAATAATGTTCATTACTATTATACAATGTTAATTAAAAATCCTGTATACCATACTAATACGAATTAGAAGTAAGAAATAACTGGTAGGATTATAATGACAGTTCTAAGCCAGAGAACGTGTTTTAAATTTGGTGCTAGGGAATATGTGTTTTGGTTTTGAGACATTAGTACTACAAACACAAATATCTTATTGTTGTTAGTTCTTACTTAGGATAGAAACAGACTTAAATTAATACTCAGCTAATAAATTGGAAAAAGCCTTTTTGGTAGCTAAATTTTGACAAAGTGGACAATTAAGTATCTAAATTCTTAAAAAGTTTAATTTAATATCTAATTAAATTTTCACTGGTATGGATATGGGATTTAGAGGTGAATTTAATCAATTAGTGGGATGACAATTTGCCTAAATAAGTCTATAGAGGCAATACAATCTCCTAGATTTTTTTGCATACAAAAAGTCAACTTTTTTAAAAAATAAAGGCGAAATTCGCCTGATATAATGGACCAAAGGCGAATTTTCATGTCAAAATAAATAGTGGTGATAGTCGCCTCTCAATCACATTTGAGGCAAGCATCACCACCTAAATCAGAATATTATTTTTTTGGCCGTTTTCTTTTTTTGTTTTTCCATTTTTCCATGTCTGAGGTGACTATGGCCTCAAAGAGTAATTTGAATTTTCTTTTATTTTCTCAATTGAGGCAAAAGTCCCCTCAAAGGAAATTAATTTTTCAAAATAATTCAATATTTTTTAGCTAGTTTGGCCTATAATATTTTGCTACGATTGATTTTTTTAAAAATATTGATTCAGATTGATTTTTAGTAATTTATTTAATTAAATTAAAATTCCAAATTTTAATGGTTGATTTTTTAAATTTGTATGAAATAATCATTTTTTTATAATAAAAATATTATAAGATAATTAATAGTCATATATACATATAAACATATAGTCATTCTAGTTTTAATTCCAATACTTGTCAAAATAACATGAAATATTAAACATGAGTGATAGAAATTATTTATGATGCAAATAACATAAAATAAAAATTACTATAAAAATAATATATTTTTACCATTAAGATATGGATCATATGCCATTCAGTACCTTAAAAATAACATAAAAATAATATTTATACATTAACTTAAATAATAGGAAGGAAAACAAAGATGAATTTTGTAGATGAGAAAATTTTCACCTGAAATGAAGAGATTCTAGACAGGAAGAAGAATGGAAAAATGAAACGCGAGTAAAATGAAAAAAGAAGAAGTAGATAATGGATATATATAGAAGAATAGATGTGAATGTGGCCAAAATATTTGCAATTTAAGGCGAAATTAGCCTCTGATGAGACATTTGAGACGAAATTCGCCTCAATCAAAATAACTGGCATGGGATTTTGAAATTTTATTTTTTCAAATTGAGGGAGTTTTGCTCCAGATGCCCCATCAACTTCATTCACAACATAGGAATATGTGTAAATTTTTTTTTTTTTTTTAATTGAGAGGCAAAATTGACCTAAGATTTGCAACTGAGGCAAATTTAAGACAAATTGAAGAAAAATTCCTCTCGATAAAAAAATATAATTATTTTAAAATTTACATATATACACATAAACACGAGTAGACTAAAAAATTTAAATATATAAGTTTTATTTTTTTAACAAATATTTAATTTTTACGAATTAATATTTAACAAAAAATACATAATATATTATAGTAGATATATTTTTATTCATTATTTTCAAATTATAATTATAAGAAAAAGAAAATAAATTCTATGTATAAATCAAATTCAATTTTTTATAACAAATATTAAAAATTTATATATTAATATTTAATAAAATACATACATATGTACATGTTTTTCTATCATTATATTATAGTAAATTAGATATTTTTTATTTATAATTTTCAAATATATATATTAGACCTAGAAAATAAATTCTATGTATAAATAATATTTACTTTTTGATAACAAATATTAAAAATTTTATATATTAATATTTAGCAAAATACATACATAGTACATGTTTTCCTACCATTATATTATAATAAATTATATATTTTTTATTCATAATTTTCAAATTATATGTATAAGATTGAGAAAATAAATTCTATGTATAAATAATATTTAATTTCTGATAAAAAATATTTAAAATGCTATATATTAATATATAGCAAAATACATATCTACATGCATGTTTTTCTATCATTATATTATGATAAATTATATATTTGTTTATTCATAATTTTCAAATTATATATATAAGGTCGAGAAAATAAATTCTATGTATAAATAATATTTGCTTTTCGATAACAAATATTAAAAATTTTATATATTAATATTTAGCAAAATACGTACCTATGCACATGTTTTTTTTATCATTATATTATAGTAAATTAGATATATTTTTTATCATTGGTTTTCATGTTTTTAAACATTTGATTGTTTAATCTCATGACAATATATGGACAAAATCATATTTTTCAAATTACATAAAATGTATGATAGAAATATGGAAAGACACATATATGGAAATAAATACGTAGTCCCAACATGCAAACAGTAGTCCAAACTAGAGATCTCGGCCAATCAGTTTGCATAATAAAAATAGTGCAAGTCTATAAATAAAAACAACAAAAGTCAACATGACACAAAAAAAAAAAAAAAACAAACAAACACAGCACATATTTCTAGAAGTCTAGCACCTTTTATTTGACTGGCGCTGTAAGACTTAAGTCAATCTTGGATCGCAAGCTATCTGTAATGTGGAGGCAGAAAATGTAGAAGGTGGTGACTGGTGGTATCCACAGGGTAATGGGTAATACTGTTGACTCGATATAGCACCTAATGGTAGAACTGCACTAAGGATTGGGTAAGAACAAAAATGGGGATGCTGCGATGTAGAATGGAAGGCTGATCCTAATGATGACCAGGGTGTGAAGCCCGATGCATGGGGATGCCCCTGTTGCTATCTAAAGCTACTAGCAGTATCGTGCTGTTTGGTAGGGTGCTGAGTCGGTATCCTACGCTGACCAGCTAACTGGCTAGATATCCTAGGCCGCCCAATAATACGATGGTAGAGGCGGAGCTGTTGAGGTGAAAGATGTGAATCTCAAGCTTGGGTAGCCTGGATCGGGCTCACCAGTAGGGCCACTCATGTCAAGTGCAAGTTGAGAGTATGATGTATACTGCTCATATGATTGCATTGGAGTTCAACCCATATACATCTCCAACAAACGCTCCATATGCTCGACTTTGTGCCATAGTGCATCAAAATCCCCATCCGAGTGCATAGGAGTCTCGTCCCGAAGCTGTTAAAAGTAAGAATGTTGCTCTTTCAGGGATTAGAGCACTGTATCCCATGCCTCACTAATAGCTAGGCTCGTGGCGTAAGACTTCCTCAATGATAGCAAAATCACTCATAGGGTCCTTACCTATCGCAGCAACAATGGCATCCTCCTGTGCTCTATGCTCCTCCATCCATGCCTAATTTGGAAAAAATGAACGATTATTATGTCAGCAGTATTAAAATACCAAGAAAATATATTATTTTATACGTAAATATGACATAGACTTACAAAATTGGCAGCAACCTTTGGTGATTGTCACTCATATGTGCGCATCCCATTCTTCTTTCTAATATGGGCGTAAATTCCTGAAATATAAAAGAAAATGCATGTGAAAACACATGTGTAACTAAAAAATCACATAATATGCTATTCCATTGAAATAAAGTTTGTAGTGAACATTATCGACTCACGCTAGTAATCATATGGAACATCATGGACTAATCCCTCCCATGTGCAAGACCTTTTGGTGTGATCGGATCTTTATGTTAACCCCGAGAAAGCCTTCCATTCTTCTACGCCATGCTCATATCCATCTGGAGGGTTGCTCGCAACTACCTCTCATCCACCCTTTGAGATTACATATTGCTTGTGAAAGTATTTATTTCGACTGTAAGATTTTGTCGCTGTAAAATCTAGGCCTCCTACCACTTTGTTATTTTCTATCAATTGGGCAATGTCATAAACTTTTGTTGCACATTGACAAAAATGGACTACGTTAATAAATAGATGACATAATAAATAATTAACGAAAACATGTACCAAATATAAAATGAACTTTTTGTGACTCTTTGGATAATGCCATGGCGGTATGACTCTAGGAATGCTAACCATGCTTTGTCGCTAACACCCTTCATGAACAACTTTGTCAAAGCCTTGCGCTGGATTAGAAACTCTATCTTGAGCGCCCTAGTGGGCTTGCACATAATGTCCTTATACCCATCTAGCATGTTAAGTACTGGCCTCTAGCCGTACTTCTTATAATACTCCTTTACTCCCTTCCCCTTATACATGCCTTATTTATTGCGTGGTGCCCTAAGACTAGCCTCCTCGCAAGCAGCATATTGGGCAGCTTCATCTCCCTCAACTGTGATGGCACATGGGTCCTTAGGTCTAACATGATTCAGGGTAGGTACCACATCGCACTACACATCATCTCCTAGCGATGATTCGTCAACAGCCCACTCCTATGTAAGCTGGTCCCCTAGTCCATTAGAGTCGGAATCAGAATTATCCCCTCCCTAACCCCCACTGGTGAGTAGTGTGGTGCACTGTTTTCCTACATAAATGAGTAATTAATTAATATGTCTATCATATAAGCACATAATAAGGCAAATGAATAAGTATAAACAACAACATTACTAGTATACTACTCTGGTCATACATCAGCATCTTGTAAGATCGCCTCAAGAAAGTTAAGGTTGTTTGGATTCATCCTACACAAACAAAATTTAAATGTTATAAATATCTTTTATCCAAAATACTACAAATTCAACAAAATATACAACACTAAAACTAACACTACATTCTTCTATATTAGTTGTTACTATTGTGTGAGGGGTTGTGAACTTATTGGTTGCTGCCCACACTACTAGTGCCCTCACCAGGGTCAGGTAATCATGCCAGGTTTTCTAAGTCAATAAATATTCGTTCGATTGGTATTGTTCAAGGCCTTGAAACTATCTGTTGGAGAGGTTCGTTGGTTTCATGTCACCCCTTTGAAACACCCATGTCAGTGGGTTCAGTTTGGAAAAGTCCTTGATTGAATATATGGTGGTGGTGTACTTTTTAGACAACCTTCTGGTCCCCAAAACATTTGCATGGGTCTTTAATGTAAAATACTTGTTGTGCATGATCTACAAGAATATACGTACCATTGTTGTACCATGACCTTCGCCTGTTGATTGAGATGAAGTCTTCATCAATGCTCTACATTTTGTCTCAGTTGATATCAAACCTCCTACACTTGAACAAGAACACATGCCTCCACCCCATGTAATTTAACTGGATAACTTCAATGATAATGCCATGACACGTTATCCTTTGCCCACCATGTGCACCAAGCATGCACACACCAGTGTTTTGTGACCTCAAGCACATTTCTCTAGACTCAGTATTATAGTGGACTTCATCGACAACATAAGCTTTGAAATTATATCGGTGAACATTCGGCCCCATACTAGTGCTTCCAGATCTTTTGACACTTGTGTCACATTAGTAGTCCTGAGTTGCATAATCTGCAAAAAGATTGGAAGGAATGGTTAGCGAATTTCCCCCATTTGAGCTTCTTTGTCAATAATTAGTTGAGAAACAACCTTAGTCTTAAACCACTCAGTGAAATGCTTGCTCGCGAGTGCTCTTACATTCCTTGCTCCACGCGTATTTAGATCCTACTCAAACTCTTTGCATATAAACTGGTTTACGATAGATATAATAACTGAACTGATATGTGGTGGTGCATCAATTGATGTAAGTGAGATATCGTACCTGATATATGGTTGGACTTCTTCACAATTGTTCGGTATAGTCCAATGTTTGTTAACTTCAACATCCAACCTCATAAGGGTTGATGCGCCCAATGATTGAACGGGTTGTGTAAATATGCCAAATGATGAGACCAAACCTTCATCTCATGTTTCAGACCATAGCCGATTAGGGCTATCTATACTCGATTCCATGTTCTCAAAGTATAGTGAAAAAAATTGAATGCTCTCTTATACGACATACGATCCAGTGATAGTAACATCTGGTCTTGCCCTATTCTTGACATCTCCCTTAAGTGCTTTTAGGTACCTCTCCATCGGATACATCCAACGATACTAAATAGGTCCACATATTCGGGCTTCCCTTAGCAAATGTACAGCTAGGTGGATCATGATGTTGAAGAATGCCGGTGGGAATATCATCTTTAACTTCCATAATATTAGAATTATATTTTTCTCTAATGATTCTAACAAATTCTCTCAAAGTTCTTTAGTAGTCAAGTCCCTAAAAAATCGTGACACATCACAAATCACATCGTAAATTTGGCTATTGAGAAATCCATGAATGACAATACGCAAAATCCTTTAAATACATGAATGTCATAGCTCTTTAAACCTCTTAAACTTGCTTCATCCGCACTTAGATAGGATGATATGTCAGAAGCATATTTGTTTGGCAGTTTCACATCTTTGATCACATTACATAGCTCCTTCATTTACCGAGACGACAAAGTATATGCAGTTGGTGACTTGAACGTCCAGTCACCTTGGTATTGTAAGTGCAATTCTAGGCAAACACCTATTGCTTGGAGGGTTAATCTCACCTTTTTCTGTGTCTTTTGACTTGCCCTTTAGGCTAAAGATAGTTCTAACTAGATTGTCACATATGTTCTTCTCGATGTGCATCACATCGAGATTGTGGTGAATATGAAGCTTCTGCCAATATGGCAATCTAAAAGGCACACTTTTCTTACACCAGTTTGTACCATCCTCATTTCGTTGCCTACCATGCCTCTCTCACCCCTTCCTAAGCTGAATGTGCTCGTATCGACTCAACTGTGACATAATATTATTGCTGGTAAAATCCTTCAGTGGATACCTCGTCTCTACAATGCCATCCAAAACTTTTATTATCGCGGTACCAGCAGTACCTTGATGGCAAAAACCGTCGGTGGCTTATATAATGGAGCTTACTATTTGCATGTTCGCCTACGCAATCTATACTACATATTAGGCATGCCTTGTACCCTTTGGTTGTCCAAGTGGAAATGTCACCATATGCCGGGAGATCATTGTCCACAGTAACGCAACATGCAGTTGGAATGTTCGATTGTCCACCACATCCAATGTTCTCTCACACCTTTTGTCCACAGTTCTTCCAACTCATCCATAAGAGGTTATAAGTAAACTTCAATATCTTTACCTGGTGATATAAGTCTCGGTATTAAAAGTGACACGATCAGATATAGATCCTTCATACACCTTTATGGTGAAACATTATATACAAACAAAAGAACTGGCCATATGTCATCTTGCTTACTCATGTTAGCATAAGGATTAAACCCATCAATGGCAAGTCCTAATCTCACACTTTAAGGATCCACATTGAACCATGGATATTTGGCATCCAATCCCTTCCACTGATCGGAGTCCATAGGGTGCCTCAGCACGCCTTCCAAACTAACATACTTTTATTTTGTGCCATCTCATCTCCAGTACTATCTGTCTACACATGTATAGCCGTTGCAGCCTCAACACTAGTGGAAATGATGGAGAACATTAACTACCAGTACGGTCTTTTTTTTCTTCGAATGTGGTTTTCATCTCCCTTCACTACAAATTGAGCAGTTATCGAGGTTTTGAAACTCTTTTTGGAATAGTACACAATCTTTAATACAAGCATAAATGATGTTTGCATCCATACCTAATTGTCTAAGCATTGTTTGAACTTCTTAGTATGATGATAGTAACGTATTGCTATTCGATAACAAACTTTTTATAAAGGCAAGCCAATTATTGAAAGGTTTCATGGATTGTTTGCCATCGACTTCCATATTCATCATCTAAAGCACTACGAATAACACTGAAAACTTAGTTAAGCTTGAATACACTGGCCTCTTTGTACATTCGAACATCTTCATCCATTGATTACCATCATCACCACTGCCTTCATCGCTACTATCTGTGTCATCCCCCTTAAAACCACTCGTATTAGCGGCTAGTTCCTCTAAAAACCGATGATAAGCTTGATCTTCAAATGGTTGATACTCATTGGGAATGCTCCCTTGACCACCATCCATATCATCAAGCAACTCATCTTCATCGTCCATTCCAATTGACTCTTCACCGTGATAAATCCACCTTGAGTACATCCAAGTCATTCCTCTCGTCATGAGATGGTATTTGATAACATAAATTGACTGCCATGATGCATTTAGACTATCCCTACATGGACATCTTACTGATCCATCTGCTCTTTTGTGGTTGATCGCTACTTGTAAAAATTCACTAACACCATTTCTATATTCCTTTGATCTCAAATCGCACGCTACATGCTAAGTTCATTCAGACATCTTATCCTAAAATTTAAGAAATGGCATCCCTATTTTGTAAGTTATTTTGAAACATTTTCAACTAATCTATGTTTTCAAGTTTTTTGACAATGCAAATATGTATTACATATAATCATTTAACACATTAAATTTAATACTAGTTTTGCATAAAAAATTTATATTTTTTACACATGTAACTTTTATAAGATATATACACACTTGTACATATGAAAAAAAAAATTCATGTCCAACTCACAAGAGCTAACATAGTGATGATATATTTATTCATATATACAACATATATAATTTATTAATATATAAATAAATAAATTATTAAATTATTAACTAACATAACAACATAAATATCATTTTAACAAAGATTTAAAAAATTTACTACAATATATTTATCTATATATAACATATATAGTTTATTAATATCTAACTAAATATTTTACTAAACTATTAACTACCACAATAATATAAATATATCATTTCAATACACATTTAAAATATATGCTAATATTTTATAAAAAAACTATATATAATAAGATAAATTTTAAAACATTAAAAATAAATTATTAACCCGATAATGATGATTCTACGTTTGAACTTTTTTCTGGCCTCTCGCCCTTTCACTTCAAAAATCCACAATACAAATAAAATAAATAAAAATTATTACACATTTAAAAAAGGGACAAAGAATGAATATGAGAAATAGAGAGAGCATACCTGTAAAAAGAAGCCCAGGGTGGAGAGAAATGAGAGAGGGAGTGTATATATATAGGTTAAGTTTGAGGCAATTATCGCCTAAAAAAAAAACAATTTTTTTTTTGTCTTAACTTGGATGCTCACAGGTTTGTATAAAGCATTTGATGACTGGTAGTTTGTTTATTTGTGTCTACCTCTGTCCAGTAATTTTTCATTTGTGTGTGCCTCTATTCGCATGAGGCAAATTTTGCCTCAATTGTGCACGGAAGAGGTGAAAATCACCTCAGCTTGGCATGCTAAAGGCAAGTTTTGCCTCACATTTTCTGATGAGGTGAAATTCGCCTCCTCCTCTCGCATCTGTATCCAAAATTTTTGCTAGTGTTTTCGTGCCCTTTTAAATACTTGAAATTTTAAAAAGATAAATTTTATATTTAATTAAATTTTTGTGTTTTTTTTACTTCTTTATTTTTTTATTATTTCTTAAAGTAATTGGACACATGGCATGCAACAATGAGCGGGGTGGTGTTTATGCTATAAAAGGTTCAATTAGGTATAAAATTGGACTTTTTAAAAGTTCAAATACCTAATTGTGTATTTCATCAAAGTTTAGGTACCAAAAGAAACATTTTCCCTGATAAATAATATGTTATTTGTGCTAAGTTGTGGTTAGTGGATAGAACTATAGATAATATTAATTTAGTACTCTAATGATCTCTATGTGGTATTATCCTTGACTGCAGGTGCTCGTGGAAATACGAGTAAATTTACATGATTCTAGGACTCGTGGACTTATGAATATTGGAGAGTAATCAAGATCATTTATGTATGTACTATATGTATATATGTGTGTGTGGTGAGATAATGAGTTACCATTGTGTTGTGTGTAATGTTTAGATTTAAAAATAATAAATAAATAACGTATTGTGTTTAGTTGTATAAACACACGTGAATTGTATCGTTTGATTATTCACGTTTGTATGGTATTTTGTATTGGAATCCTAATTATTCTTTATCTTTTTCCTATATAGGTTTGGTGACGTTACTATTAAATTATAACTTGTTAATGGAGGGACTCAGCATGTTCAATGTGTATTTTTCAAATGATTAGAGACCTCGGTCAGTTATGAAATATGGTTTGTACACCATTGGGCTTAGGCCTTTATTTGACCTAATTCGGCTATGTAGTCTAATAGATATGTCATATTTTGTAACTCTTTGATTCACCAATTACATATTTTTTTGTCTAAATATACTTGAAGTATTTGTAGCTTGGATCACTTGCAGAAACATATATTAATGTTTATTGGACGTCATATTTATTATGGAGTCTTATCAAATTCTGAGCAAAGCGAATTATAGCGCCTTGGGTTTTGAGGTGTTACAGTAACCTAGCTGCAACATCACTCCTTCCTGGATTTTTCTCTAATCTAATATTTTCTACTACTTTCCAGAAGGCACGTAAGGTAAACAAATTAAACAGGATGATTTAGCATGCAGTGTAACGTTGTGTAAATCCAACTTGAGGAGGCTTTTGGATAGCTTACTCAAAAGGCATAGTACCCATTAAGTCAAAAGCCTCGTAAAAGTGGTCCACATCGATAGTATATGTCCAAATTACAGTTAAAATGATTAATAGCTGCATCTTACCATATGAATAAGTCAAACTACTCGCCATAGTTATCAAAATCATTAATTAAATATATATTTTTATAAGTTTACAATTTTCTATGTTTTTTCTTAGTTAAAATAGATGCAAGATTGATTAGGTACAGATTTTAAGTTGAATTATGAATTTAGATATACGATTCACATGTTTACGATTTTACCGTTTTGCACGATTTTGTACAATTTTCCTGATTCTATACATTCTAATTAATAGGAAAATCGCAATTTTAACAACCAATCTCGCAACCTATTAAACTCATAAATATTTATTTGAATTTTGATTCAAGCACAGTAAGTTAAACTCGAGCTTCATAATATTTGATTTGAACAACTCATGGGCCTAATTAAGTTTGAGTTGAATATGAATATTAATCAAATTGTTGCCATATTCTTGCCTTGTCATCCACATCCGATCATCCATTCTTGGCTATATGCTTGTTGTGTCATCGATGAATCCTAGTCCCATTGTTGCGAGGCCTCTTTTTTCCATCTTCTTCCCTCTTTCACCTTTACTCTCAGTCCACCGTTGCTCTATCTCAACTTTATTTGAACTTCTCCATGTTTAATTAGCGAAAGATAAAACTATTTCTAAAATTTAATTCAAAGATGTTGATTTTGTCGTTTATAATAGTCCAAAGGTTATTCATTGGATTGATGGCTGCTTCGAAAGAAAATAATGTGATCAAACAATACTTCTTAAAAGAGAGAGAGAGAGAGAGAGAGGAGAGAGAAGAGAAGAGAGAACTTAGCTTATTTTTTTTTTTCCTTTTTATTTTGTATCTTCTTTTGTAATTTCATTTTATTTACTTTGATATGATAGTCTTTGTTTTTCATATATGAAGCCTATTGTGATCAAATAAAACAAACAATGGCAAAAATACCAAAGCAGAAAAATAAAGAACACATAAGATTTTACATAGAATCGCTTGCGGGAAAAACCACAAGTGGAGGAGAGAGCAAAATCCACCAGTGTTGAAAAAGGAATTACAGAGGATGTGTACAAGTGATCACAGATCTCACCAAACTCATAAAACCATAAAAACAACTCACAAAACCCATATATTTTTGGCGCTAGCCAACACAAAAGTCATTTTGCAAAATTTGGGCGTTACAACTTCTAAGCTGGCCAAAAGGCTAGCGGCTTTCCCTTATACTCCAGTGGTGTACCAAATGAAGGCCACCAACATTAAGTCGGCCTTCGCCAATCATAGACTCTAATTTTGTAACGCTGGCTTCAAAACAGATGGGGCACAGGGTTTTAGGCTGGTAACGTTAAAGTATAAGCTAGCAGCGTCGAGCCAGCCTTGAACGACTATAGAAACGAAATCCTTAAACTGGTATAAAGGTTGATGGTATAGATGATGTAGGCGGTAGGCCATCGTGTGAGTCCAAGAGCTATCGTGTACTTAAATTTAGGTTACACACATCAACAATCTCCACCTTGACACAAATTCATGAGCAAAAAAACAATAACGTCTAATCTTCAACACATACAACAGATCATTCTCCTCCTCTTCTACAAACCTCAAAGGGGATCAATCAATAGTCAACACCAACCAAGTCTAGATAGTGCTTAAACCTGGCTATAGGAAATATCTTGGTCATCATATCAATAGGGTTATCCTGAGTACTAACCTTGCTTACAACATTATCACCATCAGCAATAACATTACGAACAAAATGATACCTTATATCAATGTGCTTTATCCTCTCATGATACATCTAATCCTTAATGAGGTAGATTGTACTCTTACCACCACAAAAGATTGTTGCAGTCTTCAAGTCATCACTAATTTCGCCAAATAACCCTTTTAACCAAATAGCTTCCTTAAAAGCTTTTGTAATAGTCATTTACTCAGCTTCAGTTGTGGATAGAGCAACTGTAGCTTGCAAAGTGGCTTTTCCAACTGATAGCCAGCCACAAAGTGTAAAAATATAATCTATTAAAGATCTCCTCTTATCCAAGTCTCCAACAAAATCGGAAACCACAAAATCAACAATTCCATCTCTAGTTCTACCAAACTAAGATTAGTATTATCTCTTAAGTATATGAAAATCCATTGAACTGCTCTTCAGTATTCTATATCAGGATTTACCATATATTTGCTAACAACACTTACAACATATGACGAATTAGGTCGTGTATAGACTATAGCACACATAAAAGATCCTACAACACTAAAATAAGGAACTCTTGACATATATTCAACTTCATCATTTGACTGTGGAGACAAAGCAGACGATAACCTGAAAGTGCTGCTAAAGATGTACTGGCAGCTTACATTCATATATTAAACCTGTAAAGAATCTTCTCAAAGTACGCCTTCTGACTGAGATGTAGTGCACTTTCTTTTCTATCACTCAGGATTTCCACCTAATTATCTTCTTTACTGCTCCCAAGTCTTTTATTTCAAACTTTCTACTCAAATGATTTTTAACCTTCTCAATCTCTCCTCTATCCTCGGCTGCAATCAACGTATCATCTACATATAAGAGTAGTTAAACAAAAGACTCATATTCACATTTCTTGAAATACACACAACTATCAAAATTACTTCTCCAAAAATCATGAGAAGTAATTAATGAGTCAAACCTCTTGTACGATTGTCTAGGTGATTACTTTAAACCATAAAACAATTTCTTCAACATGCAAACTTAATCCTCCTTTCCTGAAACCATTTGCCTCATAATGTGAACATCATGAATTTATGTGAAGGAGAATGTCATGGTCCAAGTCTTGAGGGCCTGGTGGGAGTGTTTAACTTGGGTGTATAGTGTTGTGAATAGCATCAGTAAGATGGTTTATTCGAGGAGTGGGTTAACTTTGGAGGCGGGGTCTGACCTCTCGTGAACAAACTGGTCAGGTGCTAATGATGCTCTTCTAATGAAGCCAAGACAGGATGAAATCAGTTAAAACAGTTGAGCCTTCCAAACTTATGAAGGACTGTGACAAGCCAAGAGGGCGCTCCTAATGGGGTTGATGGGCTTGGAACATACTTGGGTAAATCAAATAAGAGAAGGCTGACTCACCATCTAGAATAGTAGTAAACAATGATATGAAGGATGGTCAAGCGTTGCACTGACACTCCTAGAGGGAGAACCTCCTGTGTCGTGACACTTGCATAATTATATTTATGTTAAAACAATAAAAACATATTAAAGGTTGAGAGAGGTGAAAGGTAAATTTAAATAAAATAATATTTATTATTTCTTTGGTTTCTGTCATAATACCAAAGGTGACATTAATAAATATGTAAATATCGTATATTATGATTTGTAAACATCTAGGAAAGACGAAAGTAATTAGAGGTGAAGAAAAGTTGAAAGAATTAAAAAGGAATGATGACAAATAAATAAATAAATAAAAAGAATTAGTGTGTATATATTTATTTCATTTAAAAGAAGTAAAAAGAAATAAATATTAAATATAAAGTACTGTTATACATCACCAAGGGTTCGTTCTAAATTGAGAATTGATCCGACTTGCCACTAGCAATTCCTAAATCGGGATCAGCTTAGGGATGGCCGGTCAAAACCGGTAAGGACTTATAGGTTTGGAGCGTCTAGCTAGTTTCACCCCAAAACCACTTAATCAAAAGGTTTGGGGACTGTCGATTTAAGAATCATTTACAAAACTAGCTGAATTGGTGGTTCTCGCAATTCCACACCACAAAAATAATGGAAAAAATTGGAAAAGAAAATTACAAAATAATTGCAATTAAAAACAAATATTTTGTAACGCCATGTGTAATACTTTAAGCATTACATGCACGTGTTACCTTAAAGGATTTGTTTATCGTGAACGCTTACTAGCTAAATTTTATATTATTAAATCATTTAATTAGATTTTAAAAACAATTGGATTTACAATAGTAAAACAAATATTGTAAAAACATTTCACATTTTTCTACTCACATGGGAAATTCATTCATCACAAAAACAATGTCATATCATTAAGTATCTTATATACCTTTCTTGATGGAAAAACAAATCTTGAAGGCTTATTACAAAACATAGGCTCCACCAGGCCCTTAAAAAATTACAAACTCAAAAGATAAATCCAATTCTTCATCAATTTAAAATAAAAACAATTACAGCGATCCTGATCCTCTTTACTCATCAACACTCCATTCGAGTCATCCTATTCCTGCAACAATCAACAGTCATCAAAACAACACCTGTAAATTAAGATGAAACAAACAACACTGGAGTACTTACATTTCGAAACAAACTCTAGGAATCTGAGGGTCCTGAGTTACCGCAATTATTCAGGGGTTGATATAAAGTAGTTTGGATACTTATATCTCATATATCTAACTGAAAAAGGGGGAAATAGCTTCATCTAGGGTTCATAACCGTTACACATCTTTGTTTATCTCAATCCATAGCATAATACGACTTAATTGGTCCCATAAACGTGACCCATACTATATTACATCCTCCAGAGCTTAAGTAGATATTATTCTGATACTGTTTATCCTATAAGCTATTTGTTGAGCCACTTATAAATTGTCATTGTAGTATGGCATACCATTGCATCATGGTAGGAGGTGGCTTAAGCGCCTAACTACTGTGTTCAGCTCTGAACAAGGTTACCACTCCCCAAACCAGATTAAATGACACAAGCAAAAACAAACTCATTTTTATGCCGTCTTTAAGTTTTATCCATTTTAAATGTCTAACCTATCAATCAATATGCAAGTTATTGTGTACCTTATTGATTTGAATTTAGTTAGAAGATAATCCAGAAGAATTAGAAGTCAAACTCAAACATTTGTTCAAAGATTAAATTATGTAAACAATCCAATTATTTATTCTTTTGCATTACATTCTTATTAAAAACTCATTTTATGTTTTTATTTAATCAGATATTAAAGTAGAAACCTCGCCATGGCTGCAAAGATCATCCTGCCAAGATACATACATTTCTCTGTTGTCTGTTAAATCATTTTAATTAACTTCATTTTGGTCTATCTTATTTTAGAAATATCTCACTGCCTATATTGTTTATTGATTTATCTGAACATATACTATTTATATCATCTAAGCTAATTCTAAATTAAGTCTATATTAATAGATTCTTAGCCAAGTTGTTTAGACTTAATAAATCTAATTCATTTTAACTTACTATTAAGTCTAGTTGAACTTAAATCCATTAATTAATTCATTTTAACTTATTAAGATTTATTAAGCCATGTTGAATTTAAGATTATTAACTAAGTTCATTTTATACTTAAAAACTACGTTGAGTCAATCAGTTACTAAATCTATTGATTCATTATCTAAATTAACTTAACTTAATTCATTCCTAATTATACAAATACTAACTTATCATAGTTATTGTTCACTATTCATTTATTTTATTTTATTTTATTTCACTTTTATGAAGAACATGGGCAAAACAGGGGATGGTACACAGCCGTGTATAAGATTGTGTTCATTAGCATAGTTAGATACACGTGTCGTGTTCCTTCCATGTTCTTTCGTATGAGAAACATGACAAAAAGAACTTATCATGCTTCTCACCGTGCTCTTAAAGATTAGAGAATACTGAGAAGCACAGCGAGATATTTGTGTCGTGCTTCTCCTATGTTTTTATTAACATGCAATGTGTTTGAGGATTAGAGAGAAACACAAGGAGATAAGGGAAGTCGTGTTTCAACCATGCTTTTCTGGAATTATATTTAATAACGAAATCAAAGAAAAGCACGGTTGAAAAGGCGCAGCCATGTACTAGTTGTGCTGTTTTAGAATTTCGTCTATTAAAGAAAACAGAGAGAAGCATGGTTTGATAGGATATGCCTTGTTCCAATCGTGTTTCTTCTTTGATAAGTAAAATTCAAAAGTTTTCGAGCAAAACAGGGAGCACAACTAATTTGGGTCTCTCATGTATACCTCATGCTCTTAAACGAAAACATAGCATGTTAATTTTGACCTATTTTAACTACTTGTGTTGCATCATTTTTCAACTTACAACATCTTATAATTAACATGTAAGCTATAAACGTAACTTACAACATCTAAATACATATTTTACTTCATGTATTATCACAATCCTAGTTTTAACATGTATGTATAAACCTAGGTTTTGATATTCAATTTCATATTTTACTAATCTAAAAATTTTATTATAAACCCTACGTATATCTAATTCTAATACATCATGAATATGTATACACAACCATTAAAATAAAGAAAACAATAAAACTTACTTGTTTAGCCATTTCTAAGTTACTTGATGTTTTTTCTTGTTGATGAAGCTATCTCTAGTTTGTTTTCCATCTTCTATCTCCATTTTTAACTCTAATTTCTCCTAAGTTTTATTGAAATTGAGATTTTGATGTTGATTTTTGCAAGAGAGAAAAGAGAAGAAAGAAGAAAAAGAAAGAAAGAGAGAAACGAAAAGAAAGCTAGAGATAAAGAAAAGGAAAAGAAAAAAGGTAAAGATATTTATATGTGCGAGTATTAGATTTAAACACTTCTAGTTATTATATTAAGCATCAAAACTAATTAGAAAATTATTTGACAATCTATATATAAGAAATTAATAAATTGATTTAGAAATATATTTTAGAAGCTTTAGTTCACAAGAAACCAATTTTTAAATTGGGTTTGGGTTTAAAACTAATATTTTTAGACAAGTAGGGATTTAATAAAATGAAAATTAAATCAAAGTTTAAGGGTTTATGAGTTTACTAAATATTTAAAATATTTGTTTTGAGATTTAGGAATTTGAATTTGAAGTAAAAGGAGTTTAAAATGAAAGAGTGGATAATAATTGAATAGTTTGATTTATTATGAAAAGTTATTGAGGAAAATAGATGATTTAGAAAGATATTTGAAATCTCAATTTCAATTCAAGTGTATTTACTAATTTGACTATGTTAATCTATCTAATCTTAATTCATTTATTGTTTTACTTGAACTATTTAAGCTATTTAAGTTCAATTTATAATTTAAATTATAATCTAAGTCTAAACTTGACCACCCACTATATGATTCAGCTAAATTATTTCTAAATTTTGTTAGGTGGAGGTTTATGGTATTTCATATTTAAACTATTTTAATGTGAAATCATGTGTTGTTGAGTTCGTATATAATTCTATTCAAAATGGACTTTTTTTTTTTTCAACAATGTAAGACTTGTTTTTGTATTTGTGGGATTCCTTTATATTTTGAATATTTTATAATCTCATGTTGTTAACATGACAACTAAAAGTAAAGTAATTGTATATGAATAGATGTATAACTATAATTTTTTTAATTAAGGCCTAAGGGGCTATAAACAATCATCATTAACCTAATATTATTTCAAGTTTTTTTGTCATTATATTATTTCAAATTAAAAGTTTATTTTTTATTTTTTTCACTTAAATTAAGTAAAATTATTTGATTGATTGATTTATTTTTTTAATTTTATGATTCTTGGCTCTAGAGAAACAGAAACTTAATCATGTGAAAGGCTCGCACGGGCTACAAGTGAGTTTCCACAATTTCGAAACTGGGAAGACGTGGTTCCGGTTCAAGACTCAAACAGATCTATGACTGTGTAATTTAATAATATTTTAAGTAGGGATGCAATAGAGGTAGGTTTGGGACGGGTCGTATAAGACCCGAACCTGCCCCGCTTCCTAATAGGGTTTCCCAAACCCACCTCGCGCCCCTACAGGGTTTTCCATTCAATATCCAAACCCGCCCCTGTAGGGTTTTGACCCTGACCCGCCCCGCCCCACAACCCGCTTAATTTTTTTTTCTCTTCTCAACACTTAGTTAAATTACAAAATTTAATGATAATTTTATCCTATAAGAGCATAATAGTTAGTTACAACTATACTTGAATGAATTTATAAGATATGCCATAACCTTATTAAGAAATATATTGGTTTAAAACTATCATAAGAAGATTTTCAAATATAGATAAAAAGACATTACTTCACTTACATAAATATACATAATACATATGTAGGAACCGTGCCTATAAACATAAATAATATCCATGAAATGTCTGACAATTATAACTGGGGGTTTTTGATGGTATCCCTTAAAATATCTATATAGTCATTTTAATGCGTGTTGAGTAGGAAATCTTTTTACGGAGGTTTTCTTTTTTTTTTTTTTTTTTTTTCCTTTTATAATGATAATACATGTATTCTAACTTTTATTTTATTTTTATAAAGAAAGCGTCTCATAACATTAATAATGATTACATAAGTTAGCCTCTAAGTATAATGTATTTGTATTAATTAGAACCAATATAAGCAAAAGGTTGGATCCATGAATCGAAGTTACGAATACATATTGCCAAAGGAAAAGTGTGAGGCTCGGGGTAATACATAGAAAACTAAATTAACTTCTTCCCCTAAAAAAAGAAAAAAAATAATGGTAGACGATTATATGTAGATCATAATAAGAATAATAATTAAAATTTTTTAAATTATTTATATTATGATGGTTCGGGTTACCCATCGGGTTTTTTAATGACCCAAACCAGCCCCGAAACTCTATAAGGCCAACAAGTAATTTTCCACACCCGTCCCGCACCCAGGGTCAGACCCTATAGGGTTTTTAATGGTTCGGCGGGCCGGTACCCTATAATAACCCGCCCCTGTTGACCTTCCACAACCCTAAGGACCTTTACAGAATCCTTAGAGGGCCACATCATCTTCTGAAGAACTTCACCACTTTATCCCTAAGTTCTTTAAACAAGGTCCTTCACAACTTTTTAAGATTTTATAGACCCCATACATTTTTATATAATACTCCTTTTTTTCTCAAATAATATCAATATAAATGATAATCTACAAAATTATGTAAGAATAAATTAAATAAAAATAGAAAATACTCGTAAATGTATTATTAATTAATATTTAATTTAGTATTATTTCAAACCATAATTAATTAACTTGAATTTAATAATGGATGTAGCAATATTAAAATAGCCAAAACACAAAAAGAAGAAAATCATTTAGCTCAGACTAATACAACAAGAAAGAGATCAATCATAGACTAATTTGAAGTACATAATGGGAATTAAATAAAAAAAACCACTCCAGAACATATACTTTAATACTACTAATCATCAAACATTAATTAGAATTTCCATATCGCTCCCATACGTGTTTAATTAAGTTGGCCTGCAGCTGACGATACCCTCATTCTATCACGAAGCCGAATATTTTCAATGTATGTCGCATAATTCGCAATGTAATTGCGAGATATAAGGTGCTAAATCACTAGTACCTTCTAGTTCATAATCTGGAACTTCATAACAGAAGTTATAACCATCTCGTTAATCTTAAGTAATCATATTATGTAAAATTGTACATGCTTTCATTATTTGTCCCATAACCTCTTGATCCCAAAAACGTGAAGGCCTACGAACTATATGAAAGCGAGATTGTAGCACTCCAAAAGCCCATTCCTCATCTTTTCTACACCTTTCTTGATGCCTAGAAAATAATTGCTCCTTTGGACTACACAAGTATGAAATAGATTTGACAAATGTTGACCATTATATATAATACCATTTGTAAGATAGTATACCATATCATAATTTTTACCATTGATGTATAGTTATTAGAGGATCTCGTCTCTCTAAAACATCATCAAATAGGGGAGAGCGCTCGATCACGCTAATATCATTGTTTGATCCTGGAACACCAAAGGATGCATGACATATCCAAGTATCATACAAAGCAATAGCTTCAAGCATGATTTTTGGACAACTGTGATCACCTTGAGTATACATACCATGCCATGCAACCGAACAGTTCTTCGACTCCCAATGCATACAATCAATGCTCCCCAGCATGCCAGGAAATCCATGTTGCTCAGCAACAGCTAGTAAGCTTTGGATATCAGTAGAATTAGGCATGTGTAGATATTCATCACCAAAACAGGCAATGGCACCTCCAACAAAATGCTTGACACGCTCCACGATTGTACTTTCAGCCATACGCAAATAGTCATTCAAAGTATCACTTGTTACTCCACATGCTAACATGCTGTGGTGCACTTTTGCAAAGATAAAGTGCTAAGTTTACCAACAGCATCTCTTGTTTGTTTGAAATAGGAGGAGTAATCCTCTAATGCTTGCATGATACGAAGAAATATAACTTTCCTCACGTGGAATCTTTATCGAAATTGCTTATCTGTATATACTGGATTATCTGAGAAGTAGTTGTTATACAAATGATTTTGACCTTCAATATGACCTCTATCTATATATCTTCTCTTTCGTCTTGTTGTGGAAGAACTCCACTTAACTGTGGAAGCATCTGATATAAAGACTTAATAAGCTCTATTCTTGTGCTACTCAATGACGGAAACAATTCTTCAGCTATCTCATGAGCTGCCTCTTCGAACTCAGAATCAGAGCTACTTCTTGATATGATTATATAAGAGGGTGAATTCGTATTGATGTAAATGGAAATGTGAAATGTGAGAATGCTTGGTAAGGATGTGCTTCTCTACCCATATATATAGAAGATAAATGGATGCTTTTACAACGGCTAGTTCTTCACATTGATTTCATTGACAAGCCTTTACAATGGCTAGTTCTTCACATTGATTTGATTGACACATGCTTTTGCAACAACTAGTTCCTTAAAAGCAATTTCATTAACAAATACCCTTACATTAAACAATTTCATTAAATAAATGCAATACATAATATAAGCTTACTTGTAGAATTAATTATTAATTTCAAATAGAATTAATGATTGTTTTTCCTTTACATTATTTCCTTTCGCATCTCTTCAATCCATTGCCTTACACTTCATCCATTGACAATGTATCAGCAGATATTATTGATTTCTCCCACTCGAGCTGCTTTCGACATTCCTTTTATTCGGTTACTTCATTATATTTACGTAACACATCAACTTTCTGACAGTCTGTATTGCTTAAACCTTCCAACTTCTCAGCTAAATTTGATACTACCCCACTATTTTCAACTTTTTCTTTTGCTCTCCTCTTACTTACTGCTTTACCAAGTGGTCGGATGACAAGTTCAACAACCTCATCATCTCGAGGTATATCATTATTCGATGATGAACTTGTACACATTCCGAATGCACTTACCTTGGTTCGCTTACTTTGACTCTTTTCAGCATTTTCAAATTAAGACCTCCATTTGGGTTCATTTGGCAAAACAACCCAACAATGCTTGACCAGACATTGTGTTTTTTCGTTTTGTTTAAACAAATCATGCGCATCTTTTATATAGTCATTCTTATTCTTTCCGCTTTTAGCTCGTTGTTTTATTTAATCATAACAAGCCCCAAATTTCATTACATCCTTGGAGATTTTCATTCACTTTGATTTGCATTGTTGCCATGTTCGTTTCCATGGATTTTTTCCACCCTCATAGGCTTGGCCTTCCTTGAAATCTCATGAACTCATTGCCAAAGACTCTGCATTGGCTGACTATTTCCAATAATTAGATATTTACTTATCCTTAACCATGCACAAATAAGAAGTTTGTCGTCAATATGCTCCCACTTTTTCCTACGTCCGCCATCCTCTTCGTTTTCGTTGTCCTCCTCATCCTCCTTTGTTTTTGTGTAGAGAATTCTAGATATTATGAAACTGTGCAACTAAGTGTTTATGGTGTTTGATCATTTGTAGGTTTAGAAAATTGTACTCCCATAGGACTAAACTATTGTATGTTTTCGGGACTAAAGTGAGGAGGACATTGAAAATATGTAGGCATCATAGTTCTTGGGTTTTAAATAAATCTGAACGAGGGGTTGAAATTTTGTACGCCTTGACTTATATTTGGCAAATTCGGAGGATTTTGAAAATTTGGGAGACCTTGGAAAAATATGCCATATGAAAAATAAGAGTCATTTTATAAATTTGAGGGTATTTGAAAATTTTGTATGTCTTATGGATGATTGGAAGAGATAACTTTTGAGGATTATTAAGTTCTATACATGGCTCAAGCATAAACGACAAAGTAATTTTTATAGCAAGATAGGTTTTAGTGAATTTTTTTGGTGAATGGTGAATATAAATATTCACATATTTATAATTGAAAAAAATTCATTTGATTTTATCGTTGTTAAAATTCAGAACGATCATATTGATCCCTAGGATATTTTTATCCATTTGCAAGAAATGAGCAAATGAAATTAATAAAAAAATATGCAAATTGAGCCGTTGCCAATGGATATTGAAAAATTACAAAAAAAAGGGATTAATTACAAAAACACGACTCGTGTTTTGATCAATTTGCAAACACATGATCTTTATTATTTTTTTTTTATAATTAGATGATCCGAGTTTTATACAAAAGTGTCAATATTATTTAATAATTTTAGAATGACACATGCCAATATTTTATTGATCATAAAAGTTAATTTTATATTTTTTCAATTTTCTTATTTAAAAAAAATAATTTTAATGTTTTATTTATTTAATTTTATTTTTATTATTTTTGTATTACATTAATTTTTTTAGATTAATAAGACTCTAATATAATCTTTCTAATAGTAATTAATAATACTGATTTATTTTATAAAACTTGAATCATTTAATTATAAAAAGAGATAACACAGATCATATATGCAAATTGGTTAAAAAACCATGAAGTTTTTGTAATTAATAAAAAAAAAAAAAATTGCTGCCATATGCAGCTTCGACAGCGAAGGAATTGATTGAAAAAAGAAAAAAATAAAAATAAAACGCAGGGAGCCACAACTTTTGACCACGGAAGAATTAAAATAAAGGGAAGGAAACGTTAAAGAAGCCATGAGTTTTAGTTTTGGCAAGGCCCGATCCCAATCAGGACCGTAGAGGAGCTCCTTCCCGCATAGGTTTTCTCTCCCACACCCAGTGGATCATGCTCAAACCTACCCATTCCCTGATGGGTGATATATTGTCGTCGCCTGAGTTTGGTACTGATAGCCAAAGTTGCACGCTTCTAGTATGTTCAGTGTATAAGTACCAATCTCAGGCGACGACAGTATATCACCGATCTATCACCATGACAGGCCTGGAGCTAGATCAGCGAGCTCAATCACATCACGACCCCGATTCCGACAATATTCATGAATTCATCCGGTAATGTCGCAACGCAATGATGCCTTTCCTCTTAAATCTGTAAAAGAAGCAACCCGTTTAAACCCTAACCCTCTGAATCCACCGATCTGACCATTGATGTTTGTCCGATGTTTTGAATTTAATCTTTTGAAATGAAATTTTTATTTGTAGATGCAGTTTGCAGTGAATTGGTCATTAGTATCGAATCAATCTTCTGCATAAAGATTTTAGAATAAGCTAGGGTTAGGGTTTTTAATATAACCATGACCTGTTGTCCGTGTGTGTGTGTCCGTGGCATTGGAAATTACAATTGAGTAACATGCATTTTGATTTTTCTTGGATTTTAGGTTAAAATCTCGGGTTTGGTCCTTAATTCGAAATCTATAATAAAATATCAGTATATATGAAATATATTTGTTTGTCAGGAAACTGAATGAGCTCAATTTCTCTGCAGATATCTTGCAAATGATTCAATACCAACAAAAAATCTTGTGGTTTCTTGAATGTAAATGTCAACGTGGAATCCATGTTAATGAAACGTCAGGCAGGTTTGTGTTACCTTTTCATTCCTCAGGTAACTTTACCTGCTGACAGAATCGGTTATGCCCAGTTTTTTCTTTTATTTCTGTTTCATTGACCTTTGTCCTTCTGGTTAAATGAAATCACGTACTGTCAGAATAGCTGCTTGTGTCCATCTTTAATTATAAGCTATACTGCCTATGATGTTTGATGTAATTATATGATAATGAGCTAGATGAGCATTAGCATGTTTTTATTTTAGCAGCAATGATAGTACAGAATGAATCTTCTCGTTGCACATTTGAAGCTGCATTTCTTTCTTTTGAGAGATCTTTATTGCAGGAACAAGCATGTCTATTGTACAGGTGATTGCGGCACCATCATTAGTGGCCGTCTGGATCATTCAGTTTAAAATAAAAGCATGATAACATTGTTCTTATTGTCTAGTCAAGTTCGTATGCTTCACAGATCATAGGGGAGTCCCCTTTAAATTAGGTTCTAGTATAGGAAGCTTTAATATGGTTAAACATGACTGGCTTCCTGAGGTAAAAGTTTCAGACTTTTACTCTGTTTTTCGAAAAACACTTCCATTTCTATAACTATGATATGCTTCTACAGCTATACTTAGATTGAATAAGCATCTAATATCTAATGTTATGTTTGCATCACATGGAGCAGGGCAATATATTTGACTTAGTAAAAAGCAGCTAACATCAAGGAAAAAAGGCTAAGAAAATTACATGATTTCGCTCTTTTCAAGCTGATTGTATATAGATAATATATATATATATATATTTGGCCAGCTTGAGGCCAGATTCTAACATGCTAAAATGCAGGTTGAAATCCAACGAAGTTCATTTCATTTACAATCAAGTCAAATGCTTCATACAATAACGTGCTCCAGTTGTTTGGTAGGAGCAGGCCCTCTTATGTTTGGATCAATTTTTCATATAATGGGTTATATAACTAATGTTTGTTTTTCTGTTTGAGGTTGCCTGTACTATGAAGGTTGTTCCATGGTAGTGTTTAATTCAGGCGATACACAGGACGAGTTCTCTATAGAACTCTATTTACTTGCTGCTGCCATTCAATTAGAATGAGTTTATTGAGTTTACTAGTATGCAACCTTCATGAGTTTACTTTGATACTTTTTAATAAGGGTTACTTGAAAGAACATAACGGAAGCTTTGTGGATCTACATGTATAACACAACAGAATTTACTTTGATATTTTTTTTTTCTTAAGTATGTTTTAATTTTGCTGCTTTGGATTTTGACTTATAATGACCTGACATAAAAGGACTATAATTAGCACGGAATAATGCATGTTCATTCAGTTGTATCAAGAGTGGCTATATTAATCAAATAATTTTTTTTACAAATATAAATGTTCCAGTCCAAAGAGTTTGCTAGCCAATACTATATTAATCAAATGATTCCAAGGCCAATATCAAGATTAAACGAATCCAAAAATTTCAAAATCCATAACAATACCCAACAAACCATTTAAAGATCCCAAAACCAATAATAAGACCAGATAAAATAATATTTGCAATCTTCTATGGCTTCTGGTGCCATTGTTGTGGGGTCCCTTTTTCCACCTTCTTCCCTCTTTGACCTTTACTCTCTGTCTACTGTTGCTCCTTGTCAACTGTATTTCTGAAATTTAATTAAAAGATGTTGATTTTGTTGGTTATAATAGAACTGTAATTAATATGTGTTGAAGGTTATTCATTGGATTGATGGCTGCTTTGAAAAGAATATATTGTGTGTTATCAAATAATATTAAAATAAAAATAGTAAGTAAGAACGTCATTGCATTTTTATTTTCTTTTGTTTTTATCTTCATTTGTAATTTCATATCTATTTATTTCATTATGATAGTCTTTGTTTTCAAATATGAAGCTTTTATATAATTTGTATTTTGACACATAGATTGTTACTGGTGAATGATGTAAATTAGATATTCGTGCTTGCGAGTTTTATTATGTTTGTCAATATGGTTACCAAAGGTTATTAATTGTGCTGTTGGAAGAACTTATTTACGTTATTGGAAGGTTAAACCAAGAATTTGAAGAAACAGGTGGGCTACCTATTTTAAAGGTTGCTCAGGAGTTGTTGTTTCAAATTGTTGTTGAGCGCTTTTTGACTGAACCACAAGTTGCTCTTATGATTTGAAAAGCAGTTTCAAAGGAGCATGCTCTGTTTATTGGGAGCAGCATGGCCATTTGTGATGTATATGTATGGTTATAGTTGGGCAGCATCCAGTGATAGCATCAGTTCTGCCATTTTGGACTCAAAGCTACCATGTCAGCTGATACAAGTTGCTGGAAATAGAGTAGCTAGTTGCATAGATGGTTTACTCAGCACAGCTGTTGGATTTCCAGTTGGATGCAACAAGCGGGTAAGCTTTTTCCTTTATAAGTAATTGCTTCTGAGAATTTCATATTTAATTTGGCTATTAGTGTTTTTTTCTTGGCAAGTAACCAGACAGACAAGTGGTTCAGATGAATTATTTGAGGAAGATATACTAAGAATATCTTATTGTCTACTACTTTCCTAACGAATTAAGTTTTTCTCAATTTTAACCTTGAGAAGTTGCATTGGCTGAGGCCAGATTTTAACATGTCAATACAGCTTTTTTTTTTTTTCGTTGTTGTGGAGAAGGAAGGGTTGGGGGGAGTGTGTGCGGTTGGTTATAAAGAAAGGGTAGAACCCCGATAGAGACAGTGAAGACAATCTTAAAGGTGATACAAATACAAAAGCATGAAATCACAAGAAATATACATATAAAGTACTAGTAATTGCCAGAAGCTGACATACTAGGTCATAAAATATTGTTTACGTCCTCCTCCTCCTCCTTCTTCTCCTCCTTCTTAGCAAAAACAACTCTAGAAGACTGTTAATTAACGAAGCACTCAGGGATGCTTAGATAGATGGAGAGACAATGGTGTTATCAAGGAAATCAACTTACGTAATGCCAAATGAGGAGTCTTACTTTAGAGATTGTTCAAGTTAGTATAATCATCTAATCTAAAAGTTTAAGCTTGTAGATATAGTATGGACTATTATATTTATTTTATAGCACTCCTCCTTACTTATGGGTTGGGACTTTGATTTTGACTAAAGCTCATCAAGTGGACAATTAAATTTTAATGAGGTTGAAATGAGTGCATAGGGAATTGAACTTATGACCTCCTACTCTGATATTATATTCAAGTTAGTACCACGACCATCTAATCTAAAGGTTGAAGCTTATAGATATAGTGTAGACTATTATATTTATTTTATAACAGAGATTCATCGGAATTCAGATATTAACTTGCAATCCAGGCACGATTACCTACGGCGTTAGTGACATTTGTAGCGGTGCTTGCTTCTCTTAGGATCTCAGATGTCGAGCTGAGAGTTTCATTTGAAGAAGGATTAACCTTGGCACCTAGTTAACTAAAGGATTTTTCAAAATAGCTAAAATGCAGGTTCAAATCCCACAAGTGTTTCCTCTAGCAGTAATTCATGTGCCCAGAGAAATCAGTCCAGTTAGACCGTGACACCAAAAAGATCTTTTCCTTTTAATTTTTTCAAGTACAAGCTTTCATGCTGAACCTATTTGATATGGGGTTCCAATGAAGTAATTTAGCTTTTTAGTTGGAAAAGCTTTTCATTTACAATTTGGATCACTGCTCCACATAATAACGTGCTTTGGTTGTTTGGTAGGAACAAGCCTTCTCATGTTTGGATCAATTTTCAGACCTTTACATTGTTGGTGTTGTAGCACTTAATTTCCAGTTACATTTAATCTTCCCTATGAACAAAAGTAGAATCTAGGGATATGACAAAGAATGATACAACTATGCAAGCATGCATTGTGTGCATTATTGTAGAGAGTTTAAATTTCATGTAGAGATCTTTGATTCATGCAGATCAAATTCTTTGCTTCGCAACAATGCTTAAGCTTAGTAACAACATTATATTCCATGTCCCGTTATTTAATATCATTATCTCTATAGCATATATTGGTCAGGATTAAATATTTGATGATGTGTAATGTGAATTAAAAGAGAACCAATTATTGGTATTGAGTGAAGGTTGGTTTATCTGTTTAAGGTTGCCCGTACTATGAAGGTTGTTCTATGCTATTGTTTAACACTAGCAATAAGGTGGATGAGTTCTTGATACAACTGTAGTTACTGGCTGCAGCACATGTACATCTAGCAGGCATGGTCCTTGATGTCATCTTATCGAAATGCTAGTAATTTAGTATTTTCTGCTTTTGTTTAGGTCATATGCCTGGTGGGAGATATTTCTTTCCTTCATGAGACAAATGGCTTGGCGGTTTTGAGCCAAAGGTAATTAATTTCATCTCCATTAGAATAACTGTGTGACTTTCTTGTCACTTTGTCAGTTTATTATCTATCTATCTACCTACCTACCTACCTATCTATATATATATTTTGATCAATCCTCTTTAACCCTAGTGGTGTTATCGGTCAGAGGTGTACTTTTTTTTGAGAAAAGGGAGATCCTTTTCATTCTTTTGCTTTAAATAATATTTGTTCCCATGACGTTTGTTTATATTTTTTTGATTAAATCAGTTAGACCTAGTGATTTTATTGGTGAGGTGTTTATTGTTTCCTTGTGAACAACATTTGTCCCTAAATGGTTCGATTCCTGAAATTTGATGTTTTGAAGGGCATCAAGAAAACCAATGACAATTATTGTCATAAGCAATCGTGGTGGTGCAATATTTAGTCTTCTTCCTGTTGCAAATAATACAAATCGAGCAGTGATGAATGTTTGCTCATGGTTAATTGATGAATCTTACTTGCAAAATGTGTCATATATTTTGTGGGCTCAAGAACTTGACTGCTTTTGCATCCTCTCATGTCGTGATCCATCTATGGCTGGGAAGAGCTCTTAATTGCCCCACTTTCTTATCTTGCATATAGTTTCCTTTATTTTTTAAATTTTTTTTGTTTTTTTCTCTTTATCTTATTAGGAGGGATACTAATTTTCCTTGATTATGGCTCTCATATTTTGTGATAAGCTTGAATGAGATCTTGGGTTCCATTCTTACCAAAAGCACTTTCTTGAAGCTAGGTAAACAACTTTAGTTGTATTTAACTGGTGCATTGATGTTCACTGCCTCATATATGTGGAGGTAGTTGGTTTAACCGACCATTCTCATCTACCACAAAAGAAAGAGGAGGGGGGGAAAAGGGAAAAGAAAAGTTTTGTCTGTTTCAGGTTTCTGACCGCTAGTCAAATATATCCTAGCTAACGCATCTAGAAATGATGACTTAATGGAAACACTTAATATTGGAGCTCAATCTATTTGCTATGTGAAATATGGAGGTGCCATGTTAGGAATGCAGAAATAAATAGATTAATAAAAGTTATATTTTGGGATAATGTAAAAAATTTTGCCTAAACTTTGCTTGAAAATTAAGTTAAATTTATTTTTCCTGCATATACACTAGAATTCTGCTCATATGTGTATTATATGATGTCTTTTTCTAGAACAGATTTAATTTCTGTATATATATATATTGGTGGTCACTTCGTACATGCTGGATTTGTTGAAGATTCAGGAAGAGAGAGAGGAATGGGCAGTGACTTCATTTTATGGATGATGAAGGCTTTTCTCTGATTTAAGCGACTGATGCGATAATACGAGGCCCCATAGATGAGATAAGATTAGGAACTAGTGACTTAACAACATTGTTCCACATGCATGTGTTGGTATGTTGTTTAATGGCCTGACATAATTCCAAGAGACTATTAGCAAGTACTCAATCTACCATCAACGCTCATTAAAGCTGACACGAAATGATAATAGAACACAATAGTGGCAATGATGAGTGTGAATTTGCAATTTATGCCTACTATGAAAACCAAAGTGGACAGTGAATTTTGTAGGCCATTGTGTGGAAATAAGTGTAACAGTAAAGGTACTTGCAATCCCCTCAACACGCCATTGCCCTTATAATATTCCAACATTCTTGGCTCCACGATTAGCCGCACCTGCAACACCCTTATCACCATCAGCAGTGACACCCTTATCGGTAGCTACACCCCCAACCTTCTCATGACGACTAGCCTTAAACTCTCATCTATATGTTTTCCATGTATCTCGTTTGCTTTAGTAGCTTGTTTTGCAACATATGCAAAATAAATTTTAGTTATTGGCAAAGGAATTGAATCAAATATCAACTAGTACATTCAATTTAAAATCCACCCTGTTTTGGCTCTTCCTTTCAGAACATCCCCTATTATCGTGCCACTTCTTGCTTGCATCATGTCCATGTCATAACTTTCGTTGGCTTTGTTTGGCCCTTGCTACTTTTAACTTATATCTCCATGGAAGTTTCTTGATGACCAACTCTAACATCGCTTCATGATTTGCTTTGTGCCAGGATTTAAAGCTTTTTATTGAATCTAATGTATAACTGTGTGCAATTTTCCATTTCTTTGGTATACCCGTACATAGTTCTCCACAATTAAACCTTAAGTATAGGATTTTGCTGCGTGCATATTTACATGAAATCTCACCCAACCCCCACATTCAATTTCAGCTGCAGTTCCTATTCTCCAAGTCCTCAATATACTGCTTGAAAAGGCAAGATTGTCACTGGCTGATGGATGGCAAAATGGCACTAGCATCCTTGTTTTTTCATAGTTTATAGGATGCATGCAGAGTGTACCGCTCTGCCCCATACTAGCTACCTCTCTTTGGCTACAACCCAAGCCATCATTGCCTTGTGAATGCATCACATAATGTAAACGATTGACAGGTGTCGAACTATCAAATTTTGTATTTATTCTATGGAATGCTTGACACTTGGATTTACTCTTATATGATCCTGAGTTGCTAAGCTTCAATTCAATTATCATTGTAGGGATCTTATCTAAGTTTCATGCGTTGTGGCTTTACAAGCAAGCCAAAACAATCTCTGCAACATTGCACCTTTGTGTTTTTCCAATATTGATGCTCTACAAAAAGAAATTTCCTCTTGGTAACCTTTGTAAAGCCTTAGAAATACACAATAGCATTCAGTTATTCATGGTATTTGATTAGTCTAAAACCAATATAAAGGCAAGGGAAAAACATCACTAACCTTCAATGTCACTAATGATTGTCAAACCCGACGTGCCAACATCAACTTAGGATGAAAGTTGATCTAAAACCATGTCTAGCTGTCCATATTTTCAACTTTAATGTTAATGACAACAGGAATGCTCATTTACCAATACAAGGACCTTATGCTCGTCCAAGCTGGATTGATTACAATCACTCCCTCTATCAGTTTTGTGGTGACTTGGAATGGCATGTTATTTAGAGGTACGTATCATAAGATAGTGAGTGTATTGGAGAATATTGGTGTGGCATGAATTTTTGTTGCCTTTTATGGGCTGGTTGGCTCTTTCCTTCCACCAGCTTTAAAATGGGCATCCTTGTTGTGTTGTGCATTTTTGTGTTTGACCCTTGTACTAAGCCTTCTTCCTCTTAGACCGCAGAAGAAACAAACTCTGTGGGTGCATTCGACTTACCAATCTGATGATTAGTGTTTTTTCAACTAGTTTCCTCCACCATTAATTAAGTTAGGCTTGTGTCTCTATTTCATGTTGAATTCTTGTTGCAATCAAATCTTTGTCGCATGTGTTCTCTGTGTGTATCATAATAGGTTTGTGTCGTGTGTACTATTATCAGCCCTAATAGAGGTTCTGCTTATACCGAGTTGGTTATTTGCACTGAAGGTGTGGAATAAGCTCGGATCGTTTTTTACAATGTTACCATGGCCTTTCTCTCTAGTTTCCATCTTTCCCAAAGTCAAAGGACCAATACTAATTTCTCTATACATTTGCATTATGTGCAATTAGTTTGATACCTTTGAAATTGAGAATATATTTAGATTGTTTTATGACCATTTTACCATGTATTTTTTATTGTGTCAGTGGTCCTTTTACTATTTTATCTATGCACATAGAACTTTATTAAAAATCTGAGGGCTAAATACTCAAATTTTAAATATAGTAGATAAGTGCACATGAAACAAATATAAGGTGGTGGATTTGCAATTTACCATTTTTTTTTTGTTCTTTTGGGCTCCACTAACTGCCTTTCAGTATATATTGCCATATAATTTTTCATGCTGAAACTAAATTTTTGAATGGTCAAGTTTCGCAAAATGCTGTCACAAGCTTTCATTAGTTTATTAATAATGTTGTTCATTCAGCAATGAAAATTGAAAATCAAATCTATTTTGTCTTTCTTTCCTAATAAAAGTTTACTGATTTTGATGCTTTTTTTTTTTTTTCTTGTTAAGTATGTTTTGATTTTGCTGCTCTGGCTTTTGACTTGTAATGACATAAAAGGATCTTATTGTGTGCAGAATAATGCTTGCTGATTCGATTGTATCAAGAGTGGCTGTGTTGTTTTGTGCGTCAATCACTCGCCATGAACTTGCAAAGAACCATGCTCTGTTAATTGGGAACAGCATGGTCATTCATGATGTAGATGGTTAGTTAGACTTGAAGCAACCATGTCAGCAGATACAAGCTGGACATAGAGGAGAGAGTAGCATAAATGGTTTGGTTAGCTCTGCTGCTGGGTTTGCGGTTGGATGCAACAAGTGGGTAAGCTTTGAGAAGTAATCTGGTTTCAAGTTAAAATGTTTATCCAAGGAAGATGTAGTAAGAATATCTTTTTATCTTATTCTTTCCCAACAATATAAGTTACTCATTCTTAACCTTTGAGAAGTAGTTGTAGTGGTTGAGGCGAGATTCTAAGATGCTAAAATGCAGGTTTAAATCAGACAAAGTTCATTTCTTGTACAATCAAGTCAAATGCTCCATATAATAACGTGCTCCATTGTTTGGCAGGAACAGGCCCTCTCATGTTTGGATCAATTTTTCATATAATGGTAATGGGTCATATAACTGAGGTTTGTTTTTCTGTTTGAGGTTGCCTGTACTATGAAGGTTGTTCTATGGTAGTGTTTAATACAAGTGATAAACAGGATCGGTTCTCTATAGTTACTTGCTACTGCAAACAAGTGCAACTAGCAGGCATTGTCCTGGAAACTTGGATTAGAATGAGTTTACTGAGTTTATTGAGTTTACTAGTATGCAACCTGGATAAGTTTACTTTGATGCATTTTAATAAGGGTTACTCGAAGGAACATAATGCAAACTTTGTGGATCTACATGTATGACATTACAAGATTTACTTTGATACCCGTTTTTTCCTTTTTTGCTCTGGATTTTGACTTAAAATGACAATGACATAAAAGGACATTATTTAGCACGGAATAATGCATGTTCATTCAGTTGTATTAAGAGTGACTATGACGTTTGCTTCAACCAGTTATCATGAAATTTTCTCAACTGTAATTTGATCTGATTCGTTTGTCCATCAGATGATCAAAGCAAGTGTGCTAGGTGGATTTAAGTGAAGCAAAATAGTTGTTGGCTCTATCAAAACACCTTTTCTTATTTATTTTTTCTTCATTTAGTATTACTTTATACATCCTTAAATGGAAAAGGTGAATAGTCTGAGTTTCTAGCAGGTTGTGAACATGTTGCCAATTATGTGTTGATCCAAGGCAATGGGAATTTAAGAGCTTTCGTCGAGTTGAAAATTTTTAACTTGTGACTGAAAGTAGTTTCCGGTTTTAATCTTTTGAGTTGATCTCTTTCATAACCTCAGTGATCCCTGCAAATAGTCGTATGATATGTTCATTGTCGAAGCAAGACTTGAATTTGTAATGGTAAAGAGCACAATTATGACCCATCCGGTGGTGCCTGTGAGATCATTGAAGTTCCTGAGAGTGGACAAGCTGTTCATGTTGAGAATCCACTTCCTGTTGCCCGTGCTCTTAAGAAAGTTCTTGTTGAGTGTGAAAAGGAACACTAGTACAAACTAAGCCAGAATCCAGATTATGTCATAAAACAGAAACACAACCACCAATAAGTATTGTTGAGTTTTGGCTCGTTAAGTTCGTCGTGTTACAAGCAACTAATTTATCTTTAATTTGAGGCTGCATTGTTGTTCATAGAGATGTAGATGTGACATTATCTCCGAAAGTGAATATCAATGCTGTTTAAAAAAATATACTGTAACAAGAAAGGGATGATATTTTGCTTCCCATATATAAGTAGTTTTTTTCCTTTTTAGTTGTTTGTGGTATTATGGTATTTATAATGCTCAAATACTATGGTACTAAATAAAACAGGTTTGTAAGAGCTGCAATGGTTACCGAGGCTAGCTGAGGCTGGAAACCTGACTCTACAAAATCGAAAAGAAAATCATAAAATTTTGAAGCTAATTGAATAGCCAATGGGTTTTCAAAATATGTTTCTATGCTAATAAAATATTTTGAATAGCATATGTCAGACTATGCTGTGCTAGCTCTCCTGCATATATTTTAAGCAGCAACCAAATTTTTACAAAGTAATAATCGAACCTTTTCTTTTTCAAGTATATAAATTTATTATAACATTTTTTTTTGTTATAATAAGTTCTTACAAGTGTCATAAACATTTTTTGTTATGAGGTGTATAAATTTGTCTCCATCTTATTCAAAGGATGTTAATGGCACTTATAAAAAAATAAAAGTTCCTATATATGTTTTTTTAAGTGTATAATAAGTGGAGGAAAAGGAAAAAATATATATATATATATATATATAGTTTTTTTTTTAAATTATAAAAATACCATTATGATGAAAATAATTTCAGTTTTAGGTAAGTTGACCTCGTTTTTTGAAAAGACGAGATCGTTAGCGCCTGATCTCGTCTCTTCAAGAGATGAGGTCCCAATTTTACATCGACCTTTATTTTACGTATTGACCTCCTCTCTTTAAGAGATGAGGTTGATGGACACTATTTGCCCGCCAACTTCTTCTTCCTTATTTCGCATAGCTCCTTCCTTATTTTTCTCTCAAATCCGAAACCCTAACCCTAAGTTCGTTATTTGCATCAAAGAAAACCCCCAAATCATGGCGTGATTTTGAATTAGATCAATCACCAGACATTACTAAAGTAATCAAATCATGGAGAAGCGAAGAAGGTCTTGCAAGAATTCGCCAAAATCATGCAGAACTCGATAGGTAAGTGTGTTTGAATTTTCGCTTGAATATTCATGATTAGTGATATTGTATTGTTGAATATTGGGTGTTGAGATCTTAAAGTCGTTGTTACTGATATTACATTGTTTCATTTTTATTTTTTTTTGGGTTAAAGAAATGAGGACTTGCCATTTTTTTTTTATGTTTTGACCTTGTCGCGAAATCGTCTTGGAATAAACTTACATTTTTCTTTGTTGATTTTTTTTGGTCAAATGGTGAAAGACATTGTATGTTAGATGGGTAGTGTATGTAGTATTAGATAAGTTATATTGTGAAGTGGGAATATGATTTGTTTGGTAATCGTACGTGCTGTTGATGCTGCGTTGTAGACAATGTCTGATGTAATTTTGATTATACTCTATAGTTTTTAAATTTATGAACCAAATTATGAGGGGAGTGCAATAGATAAGTCATGATGCGAATTTCATAAACTCACCCTATGTTTTATGAGATGACAGGATAGGTGAGGAAATGGATAAGGCCAAATTTGTACCGTACGCTCATGGCAATATTATGGAAGGGAATGATGGTGTTGGTTATGATAAGCGGCCAGTTGCGGTGGTCAATGTTAGTAGTATGTAACATATGAGCAAATACTTGGCATAATTTGTAATAGGCTTAAGGTAAATAGGTCTATACATCAAGTTAAGTTGTATCATAAAGTAGTTATTGGAAATAGGACACTACGCTATGATGTTATTCTAGTGACTAATGATGATGTTGCACAGGAGATGTTGGTGTATATTGAGGGGTCAGTGCTTGTGTATGTGTATGTGTATGTGCAAATATTAGAGAACGAATTGCCACAGACACCTGCAAGGGAAGTGGGTTTTGATGGAAATATTGACAGCCAAGGGTTGATAGATCTAAACTCTACTCCAATTCAGACAATAGGTAGTACACATGTACAGATGGATAACTTTGAAATTACTACACCGGATTAGACATGTGGTCACGATACCGATGTGATGCAAGAGTCATCGGCAAATGAATTCAGTGATGACTATGATGATGATGGAAATGATAATGTAGAAACTTTTTCCCATGAAGATGCTGCAATCGAAGTAAAATGGAATAGAAATGATTGGCACCATTTTGTGTATCCCATAGACGTTGATGCCACAGGGAGCTCAGCACCAGTACCGTTTTTCACTGCTAATGTTGGTAGTGGTTATGTTATATTTGATGAGGAGCAGGAAATGAGTGTTGGAAATTGAAGTTTTAGCGATGAATTCAAGGTTGGGATGTGGTTTGAGACTAAAGAACATCTCATATGGGCAGTTAAAATGTGACATATATCGAATCATTACAATTTCAAGATGGTAGACTCAGACCTGAGGTCATGGGCAGTTAAATATACTGATGTCCACAATAGAAGTTGCAAGTGGAGATTTAGAGGCAATTACAAGAAGTATGGTGAGTGGTTTCACATCACTAAAGATGAAAGACCCCACACCTGCTTGGATGAAATCACTGGATAGGACCACTCTCAATTAGACTCAACTAATATGTCTAGGTGCATTATATTAGAGATTCGTAATTCTCTAGATGTGAGAGTGATGGACCTCCAATTGACCATCTTAAAAGAGTTTAAGTATAATGTTCATATGATGAGAATTCGTGAGACGAAGCGAAAAGCTATCGAACAGGTATACGGAAGTTGGGAAGAGTCTTATGCGGAGCTCCCACATATACTTAATGCGATAACAGAGGCAAATCGATGAACAAAGGTTAAGTGGAGAACTGTGGATTCAAATACACTAGGACACGTCTTCCTTGACAAACTATTTTGGGCATTTGCTTCTTACATTGAAGCGTTCCAATACTGCAAGTATGTTTTGAATACATGATTCAATTTAGTTATAAAAGATTGATATCGGTGAACTAAGTTATATCTATTAATCCTTTGCAGACTAGTGGTCACAGTCAATGGCACCTTCATGTATGGCAAGTACAGCATAAACTGCTCATCGCAGTAGCAGTGGATTAGGCAAATCATATCGTTCCACTTGCATATGCCTTGTTGATGAAGAGAAAGAGGACACATGGAGTTTGTTCCATGGAAAATTGTTGGAACACATTATTAAGGATTGCTCCAACGTTTGCTTGATATCCGATCGACACGCCGGTATTAAGAGTGCAGCTGAAGGTGAGAATGCTGTGTGGCTTAGAGGTTGGCCTTGGTTATGGTGTATTAGGCATGTTGCTAGCAACTTCAACTTGAAGGCAAAAAGTAAGGAATATAAGGAATTAGTTAAAAGAGCAACGAAGTTTGAGAGGTGGAACAATGTATCAAGTACCCATCGAGTAACATGTTTTGACTATCGGGAATGAATATTTGAGGTTTTAACTGCTTTACGCCCTATAATGTATGGCCAAAAGGGAGATCACATTCAAAAAGTAGAGTTGCGAGTAGGCAGATGCACATGCAATAAGTGACAGACATATAAAATTCCATACTTCCATGCAATGGCAGTAATGGGTATCTTGCACATGGATTGTATTGGCCAAGTTGGGTAATGGTATAGATGGGAGAATCAGCTGCGGGTGTATGGGCGATCCTTCATACCTATAGCAAATAAGGCTAATTAGACTTCTCTCGCCATTTCAAAATGGCACCCCATTCCATGACTTATTAGGAGAAGGGGTAGGCCTAGAGAAAAACGATTCTAGGATGAGATGGATATTCCAGATGGCCTACGAGGTTATTCATGTGATTCGTGTGGGTAGACAGGGCATAACATTAGAAGTTGTCCTAATAGACAAGCGGCTAGTAGGATAGTTACAGGGCAGTCGAGTCGTAGTGATATAGTTTTTTCTTTCTTTTTTTTTTTTTTTATGTTCATGTGATTTGTTTTACTGCACTTATGCAACATACTTTATCCGTTGTTGCTCCATTTTGCACTTAAGCATCTGCTAACCCTGTTTGTTACTTTCTTCCTTGCAGATGGATCTGGGACCGGTAGATGATTTCATACTTATGAGCAGCCTATTCATAGATCGAGGCTAGCATGGGAGGGACAGGTAGGATTATTTCCTCATTCAATTAGGTAGATCATTTAGACAATGTTTGTGATGGATTTGTTTTTTGAATGCAAGAGCACGCGGTGTTACACTGTTGCCGTAGAGAGGCGAGGCTGAGACGGTAAGATGACATGCCTACAGTTTTAGATGATCGACTTGTTCCATTGTTGTCTTAAGCCAGTTTCATAGGTGCTGCTCATATACCATTTGTACAACTAGATTGACACCTGATTATAGCTCTAGTAGAGAGGTGGCATCCAGAGACCTATATCCTTCACATGTCGATGAGGGAGTGGACTGTGATATTGCACGAAGTTGTAGCACTGACTGGCCTTCTTGTTGATGGCCAGACAGTTACTAGCACAGCTCAAATAGATTGGTAGGGTTGTGCCATGAGTTATTGGAAGTTAGATCTGAGCCCAATGGGCATATAGTTGGTGGTTAACTGAAGATGTCATGATTGGATACACATTTTAGAGTGCTACCCCACCATATAAATGATTTGATGATTTGACGCCATGCTAGAGTGTACATTTTCTACTACTGGGGGGATTTATTGTTGCAGATAAATAGTCGAATTTGATTATGTGATGTGCTCTGGTTGCTTCATGACTTTAAGAGAGTAGGCCAGTACGCATGGGGAGCAGCTTCATTGGCATGAGTATATAGGCAGCTATGCATGGCCGCCCACATTGATAGGGATGACATAGCGGGATCCCTTTTAGTCCTACAAATCTGGGCCTGTGAGCACTTCCCACACATTGCCCCTTTGTAGCGACAGATCACAATAGTTACTAAAGGGTACCCACTCATCAGTTATTGGGGTGCTACGTTTGATGTCACTCGATCCCTCGCACATAAGTTGTTTAAGTATAGGGGGGGTTTTGACAAACAGATCCATAACTAGGTATTATTTTCTATGTTTTATGTGTTCCATGTGTATAGTGCACTTTTTGGTTGAACAGGTTCATTGGGACCCCTACCATGTCATTATGGATTCCTTGCTTGTCTACTGCCAGGCGGGCAATGATATTTGGCGTGCACAGGCTCCCTTGGTTTGCTTTTACGTTGTCGAGTATTACTATTCAGACAAGGTGCTCAGAGAATTTGGTGATTTCCAAGAGATCCCAGACCCTCCAGTTTATATGAGAGCTTTGCATGAGCTAGACTTACGAGGATGTTTTGAGCAGAATTGATAGGCGGAGCACGCCAGGTGGGTAGCCGAGTGGGATAGTAGATGCGATCGCATAGTCGAGCTTATAGATATCCCTCTGTCACATCTGTAGATTATTTCGACTGGTGTCATTCGATCAAGAGGTGTTGGATTAGTCGTATAGGGTCCATTATTCAATATATGGTAAGTTTAACGACTACATAAGCTATATATGGATATATGTTGTGTTTGGTATCCACTAATTTAAATGTTTGCTCTCTTTTGTAGACTGATTTTTCATTTACAGAGTCCCCACATGCTAGTAGAGAACACTCCTGCCACTGCACGAGATATCATTCTTGTAGTGGATGAGTTCATGGGGCTCAATTTGAGTGATTTAGCACCAATGCCTGTACCAGCACCAGCACCAGCACCGGAGGACCCACAGCCTTAACCTATAGAGAAAAGACGGCCATAAAGAGAGAGGGGAGGGAGGGAAGGGGGTTGGGTGTCAAGATTGAGGGTGGGGCAGTGCTATAGATGTTAGAGATGAGCCATCACCCTTGCATGTATCTGTACTTGATGAGCTTGAGCTTTCACAGTTTCGTCATTTTGAGCCTGGTCCATACTCATCATCATATGCTCATCTAGATGAGACCCTGATGCCAGATGTCTCATACATAGAGTTCCACACTTCTCTTGCTCCATAGAAGAGGTGACCATCACTATCACGTGATATGGGGGAGGGACTCATCCAGGTAGATCCATACACCGTCCCATTTCGTCTTTATAGTGCTGGGGGTGAAGATGGGGATGAAACGATCACACAGGTTAATCCATTTATGCAACATCCCCATCAGGATGTCCATCAACGTACACCATTTGCTCGGACTTTTACAAGGCGGGAACGAGGCAAGCGGGGCACACATTAGTAAACAGTACATAGATTTTCATCTTTTGTGATTGTTGTATATAGATTCTTCTCTTTTATGTTTGTTGTTTATATCATTTCCATATACTTTTGGTGTAAATAACAAAATATTAATGCAATCATTTCATATTATATTTTATGGGTTTTTAATTATGTTTTGTGGTGAAAGGTGAATGGATTGGATGTGAGACAGTGAATGAATGGATTGGGTTTGACACCATGAATGAATGGATTAGGTTTAGAAGTTAGTAGATGGCTAATGAATGTTTTATATAGCTGATTGTGTATGATTTTGACCAGTTATTACAACAAATGTAAACAAGGAGTGATTTATGAGATATGATAGTGGTGGTATGTATTTTTACTGACATCGTCTCTTAAAGAGAGGAGGTGAATACTTTATCTGACCTCGTTGCTTGGCTTGACCTTGTTTCTTTAAGAGACAAGATCAACATGTAAAATAGAGACCTCATCATTCCAAGAGACGAGATCGATGTAAAATTGGGACCTGGTCTCTTGAAGAGACGAGGTCAAGCACTAACGATCTCGTCTCTTTAAGATACGAGATCAACTTACCTAAAACTTGGATTATTTTGATCCTAGTGGTATTTTTGTAATTAAAAAAAAACTATATTATTATTTTCCTTTTCCCTAATAAGTGGTGTTAATATAAGCCTTCAAAGGAAATGAACCAAATTTGAAACCTAACCCTTGAAAAATATTTAAGTAATTAATGTAATGTTTGTTACTATTGACTTTGCCACATCATCAAACTATTAATGGGTGATACTTTATTTATTTAGTTACATCCTTTGTTCACTTTATGGTAATGGCAATTTTCGTCCAGTGTGTTTACCAATCATAACAAATGTTAATTCTTAAAACAAGATATATAAATCATTCTTCTCAAATTTTGAATCATTTACCATTTTCTATTAATATTTTTAATAATTTTTATTAATTTCATAACTGTTATCAACTATCTCGTATGTGTGTGTGTAACTTTTCTCACATCCCACATTGGTTAGTAAAATTTATCTTATGACCTATCCCCTTCCATAGGGCTATAAACAAGTTAAGCTATTCGTGAGCTACTCGAGCTCAACTTGCTATAGGCTCGGCTTGGTTTGAGCTCGATTAGTAAATAAGCCAAGCCCAAGCCCGAGCGCAAAATAAAACTTGTTTATCTAAACAAACCGAGCTTGAGTTTTGATTTAGACTCACAAGCCGACTCGTGAACAGGCTCACAAATAAGCTCGTTAACGGGCTCATTAAATTAATAGATTTGTAATTTTTTATGCACAATATATTATCTATAATTATATAATAAAAATAATAATAACTGGTTTCTATTTAATAATTATATATATTATAACAATACTTATATATTATATTTTAGGTTTTAAAAAATGGAAAACAGGCTATCTAAATAAGTTAAGCTCGAACTTAAATTTTAAGCTCGATTAAAACTCGTTAGGTTCGATAAAAAACTCGACTCTGCTCGAGCCTCAATTTTAGACTAGATAAAAAGTTCGGCTCGAGTTTGAGCTAGCTAAGTTTCAAATGAGGCGAACCAGAGCCTTTAAAAGTTCAGCTTGGCTCGATTCGTTTACAACCCTACCCTTCCATTAATGGAAATTTCCTTCTACATCAAAATCATATGGACTTCAACTTAGAGATTAGTTTTAGACCTTCTATTGAAACTGATATATAGGTATGGAATTTTATATCAAAAGGGCAAATAACATCAAATTTATTAATTATGACTAGGCATTGGCAAGGGTCAGTTTGAACTACTGAATCGGCCTAAACCGATACTAGTGGGCCATCATCGTAGGCCTGGATTGGTCGTATAATTCACGGCCCACCTAATGGACCATAGGTTCAATGGGTTGCTAGTAGGTGCTACCTAACCTACCGGTTCATTGAAATAAAAAAAATCCCACTACCCTGTGGTCAATATTTCATGCATATTTTTCATTAGTACAACAAGGTAAAAGTATTCTATATATCATTATTTTTATCTCTGTTGATAAGGGAAAAAAATTGAAATCCATAAAATACTATATTAAAATAACCGTGATCCATAACTACATCATGAAGCCTTGTTTGTATAAACGTATATAGATATGTGCATACATATATGTGAAGTTGCAATGATGGTTTTATGTGAATTGTAAAGTTTGTATAAATTAATATAACATTTAGTTTCTTATTCTTCTTCTTCTTTTTTTTTTTAATTATTGGTTTATTGCTTTTTTTATATTTTCAATTTGAATTTTTTTTTTATGTTTGCTAGTTCAAAGGGCCATGAACCAGCTCAGATCGGACCGATCCTTGCCTTGAAGGGCCGGTTCCGGGTTGGTCTAAACTCAACCCTTGAACCAACGGTTCAGGGCCAGTCCGAACCATTGCCCAAGTCTAGTTATGACCATTTTAAAAAGTTACCAAATCCATGTAGTCCTAGATTATGTTGAATCTCTTATGTTTGGAAAAAAAAAAAAAAAAGTAGATGTCAACTTTGACGCACAAATGGTGGATTGGATTTTTGTGAACAAATTCGACAAATCGAGTATGTACATGAAATCTTTGCATTAAATTACAAGTTTTGATGTTATTTGTGAGGGAAAGTGTTTAAAGATTATTTTATGCTTGAAAGGGATTCCTAGAATGATGTTTAGAAGTGAAATGTTTTGGGCGAGTTTCTGCAATGTTTTTTTTTTTTGTCGACCAGAGGAATGCCGGCTCATTGACATGGGGAAACACCAGCAAGCTGGTGCAAATCAGAAGTTCACAGAACATGAACTGAGCAGATCAGCTTGCTGGTCCAAAAACCACCGGCTCGCCAGTGGGCTCTATAATTCCGGTTTCCTAATGGTCTTATTAGCCGGTTTCTGCAGTTTTAAAACGTGTTTTTCACCAGTTTTGTCTATTAATTTAAATGTTTTTAAAGTGTTTATTTTACAAAATTTTACATTAGCTTGATCTTAATTAATTAACTTTTTTTTTTATCAAAATTAAACTACATATCTTTTAATGACGTTCATCAAGGTTGTCAAACTCGCAATTCTATGTAGAATCGCTAGGGAGTCGGTAGAATCGGAACGTAGAAACGTAAGTTTCTACAGCCTTTGCAAAATAGTTTTGAAAATTTATAGAAATGCTTATAGAAGATATAGAAAACATAAAACACATAATAGATGTTAAAAAATAAAGAAATTAAGTTATTTTTTTTCATAATAACTCTTAGTCTAAATATAACATATATAAAAAAGAGCAAATAAAATCAAAATTATTTTATTTTCCATTATTTTGTTTGAAATAAGTGATAAATTGAAGAAGAATAAAAATTTTCAACTTATTAAATGTTTAATTATATAAATGAAATAAATAAGTTTTCTTGTAAACTTTATAGCTATAATTTAGCCTAAATGAATTTCATAAATATAGAATAAGGGTTTTTAGGGGAGGAAGGGAACGAGATAGAAATAGCGTGTGGAAACCAAATAGAAACGACAATAAGAAAGATATATCATTTTAATTCTTAATAGTTATTGAGCTTGTAAATATACAGTTGTATTTTTTGTATTTTAGCTTATTTGACTCGAATATGTGGAATCGGTAAATTTGGTTAAAATCGTAAGATTCTATCAAGTTTACATGTAGACTCGATTAAAATCGTAAGATTCTATCAAAAAAAGATTTTACGCACGAGTCAACTCGGAAGGGCCTTCTAGAATTGTAAACTCGTAGAATCGTATAGGTAAAATCGCGATTTTGACAACTATGACGTTCATTACTCTTATATAATGTTAATTAAAAATCTTGTATACCATACTAATATGGATTAGGAGTAAGAATTAATTGATAGGATTATAATGAGAGTTCTAAGTCAGAGAATGTATTTTATAATAGGTATTACGTGTTGAGCGTTGAGAGTTCTAATTTAAAGACATTAGTATTAGTACACAAATATCTTATTTGTTGTTATTACTTATTTATAGGATTAAATTAAAACTCAGCTAATAAACAGTTTGTTACTTATGCTAAGCTGTGGTTAGTGGACCAGGGTACTAATAATAGCACTATAATAATCTTTATGTGATTTATCTATGAGTGCAGTTGCTTTAGGAAATATCTGTAAATCTAGTTGATTATATGGCTCATGGTTTTATAGATATTGGAGAGTAACCAATATCATTTATGTATATACTATGTGTGTGTGTGTGTGTGTGTGGTGAGGCTGTGTTGTATGTAATGTTTAAATTTAAAGATAATAAATGAATAATTTATTGTATATTCACACGTACATATGGTATTTATATTAGAATCTTGCTTAATCTTTATCTTTTTCATATAGGTTTGGTGATGCCATTACTCTTACTAATATAACTAGTTAAAACTTATTAGAGTATCTTCATCCTTGGTTGCTTAAGGAGTCACTTAAAGCATTATGTCAATTGTTAGCATCTAAAGTAACTTTTTCTATTAATCAACTCTCTACTTTAATCTTTGGTTATTTTAAGAGAGTTACTTATCTACTTTTTTTTATATATTTTTGTGGGTTTTATTTTTTATCTTAAAAAATGTTTTTATTTTTTTATAAAGATTAAATAAGTGTGAAAGGGTCAATAGAATGAGAAGTGAGAGGGTTACACTTTATAAAAATTAAAAAGTGTAAAATGATAAATGAGAGGAACAGTGAAAGGATTGCTTTTATTGTATAAGCAATTACCATATTACTTATATTTCTCGGAGTTTTTACCAAGCACCTAGGGATAAGATGCTCTTAGTGGATTAATTAATATTATGGATATTAGTGAATAGGCTTGTATCAATGTTTCTTTTAAATAATTATGGACCTCTGTGACTTAATGACATATGATGTCTACACCATTGGGCTTGAGCCCTTTAGTTGACTTAATTTAAAGAAAGTAAATGAATAATTTATTGTATTTAGTTATATGAATGCATATGAATTATGTTGTTTGATTATTTAAATGGATGGTATTCCATATTGGAATCCTGCTTACTATTTTGTTTTTTTCATATATGGGTTAGGTTATTGAACTCATTAGTGTACTAATAAATATTATGGATTTTAATGACTCAACATGTATTAATATGTCTTTTAAATGATTAGTGACCATTGTGACTTAAGATATATGGTTTGTACATCATTGGCCTGGACCCATTAGTTGAGTTAATTTGATTATGTAATCTAAGAACATTTTTATCCTTAGATTGCTTAAAGAGTTGTTTAAAGTTTGATGTTAGCATTTGAAGCAACTCTTCTTATTAAACAATTATATACTTTATCACTCTTTAATTTAAGATAGTCACTAATCTTTTTTTTTTTTTTTTTATGATGCCAATTGATTTTTTTTATCTTAAAATAATGTTTATATATATATTTATAAAGATAAAATAAGTGTGAGTGGATCAATAAGAAGAAGAGCAAGAAACTTGCCTTCTGTAATAATTAAATAAGTATAATAAGATCAATGGAAAAAGGAGTGAGAGGATTATTGTCACATCACTTATATTTTTTGAAATTTTCACCAAGTACAGGAATAAAAAATTCTCACGGATATGTCATATTTATAATTCTTTAATTCACTAGTTGTATAGATTTTATCCAAGCATATTTGAAGTATGTGTTGCATGGATCACTTGCAAATACATATATTAATGGAGTATATCACATGTCTATCGTTTCTAAAAAAAAATTACCGATATACAAATTAGATGAAAATAATTATTAATATATTATTATAATATCGTGTCTATAAATCAGATATATTAATTTATACATAAATTATATAAATAAAATATAATATAAAATTTAAATACCATTGCTATATTACGAAAATAAAATAGGATATAATGGGTCTGTTTGTTTTGGCTTTTTTTCGGAAGATACAGACACTTTTTCGAACTTTTTGCTAACAAATTATTTATCAAGAAATAGATATAGATAAAAAAAGTTGACAGTTCTCATCAAAAGATCAAATAGAATAAATATAGATAAAATTTAGATGTAGATCGGATATATTTACACATATCATTTTAAAAAAGATACAGATACAGATGAAAAACAGACAATCCAAACAGACCCAATATTTTTATACGTATATCGCGATTATTTCTTACGATATTGCAGTGCAAAAATTTCAAAACCTTCCCCCTGGCACATCTTTCTCTTCCGTCACATCACTGTCCCTTCTACCTTTCTCTTATTTTCTTGCTTTTCTTTCTCCCTCCTTACAGGTTGGTTTTTTACGGTCACTGTTTCTATCTTTTATTTTTTGCTGTTCACGTACTTACCGCAAATGTCAAACCCGATATATATAAGGATATATATTTTTTACATATGCCTGTATAAATCACGATTTTGAAATAGTATATTCGTAATTATGTTTAATTTAACCTTATTTAAATAATTATTATTACTAAAAACTCTAAACTGAAAATTATTTCTATATTAATGCGTGTTGGGCGTTGTATTAATTGTGGAGTGTAACAAATTTTGAGTCTTATACTGTATAGACATAAAGCGAGCTATGGCGCCTTGGATTCTTAGCAGTTACAGTAACCTAGAATGCATCAACCTCTTCCTGGATTTCTCTCTGATAACTCGCCTTCTTAGTTTTTTCCACAAGGCATGGACGATATAGCCTGCAGGGCAACGTCATGTAATCCAACTCGAGGGGGCTTTCGGATAGATTACTCAAAAGGCATGGTGCTTATTAAGTCAAATGCCTCATAAAATGGGTCCACGTCGATAGTATATGTTAAACTAAGTGCTAATTGCATCTAAAGGGTAAATAAGTTAAATAATTCGTCAACTATTTAAATTTAAAAATATGTGGATCTATTTGAATAATTTATTTTTCATCTGTATCTAGATTTATATCGAAACGATATATAAATATGTTCGATTTGTATTTATATTTGATCTTTTCATGAAAACTGCAAACTTTTTTTAACTGTATTTATTTCTTGATAAATAAATTATTAAAAAAATTAAAAAAAGTGTTTGTATTTACCGAAAAAAAACTAGCCCAACAGACCCTTTATTTGAATGTAATTCAAAAGCGATAAAGTTGAATATGAACTTCATAATATTTGATTTGTATAACTCAGAAGCCTAATTAACTTGAGTTGAGTATAAATATTAATCTAGTTCAAGAAAATCTCTAATATATCATAATTAGAATTAAATAAAAAAATAGTGAATAGCTTCATATATGAGAGGTTACGATTTCTAAGGAAAAGGAAAAATTCAATCATATTAAATTCAAAGCATATCTTAATTATCAATAGCACATACATCAAACACGAGATTAGTATTTAAATGTTTAGTTGTAATAAAAAAAATTATACATAAAAAGATGAACACTTAAATCGAATATACTTGTTATATCAATTACACAACACGTTAAATGCTATTTATATCATTTTTAATATTATTTCTTTACATCATTTTATTAATGTTTATATCCATTTTACATTATTAATTTTTCAGCTTTGTATATTTAGCTTCTAAAGCAAAATTGTTAATCTAATTTTCCTAACGGAAAGGACGCTAAATACTCTTGCATTAGGAGTGTTCATAGATTAGTTAACCGATCCGTGATCCAATTTTTTGAACCTAACCATAATGATAAGTTTTTTAATTATCTTAATCCTTAATTGGTCCATTATAAACGGTTAACCGTCTTAATGGTTAACCGTTTTATTCGATTTTTGGTTTTTAATCATCTAACATAATGGTTTTAACAAATCAAAATTAATAATTTTAATAAACCTTATTTTTTAACCTTTATCATAGAGATTTTTTTTAAAATTATTATATATATTACAAGAGCTAAAAAATAAAATCAAATTAAGGAAAAGAGAAAAAACAAACCTTTGGATGTATCATTATCAATAAAATCAAACCAACTCAATTACCACATTATATTTTAAAAATCAAGAAATATTAACATAGGTAAATTATTGTATATATAAATCATATATATTATAATTTACCTATGTAAATCATATATATAATATATTTATAAATATTAAAACGGTTATCGTTAATCATCGGTTTTTTGTGATTACAAACCAAAACTAAAACCGAAAACCAGAAAAAATAAAAACTGTAATCCTAAATCGAAACCAATGGATTGGTCAACCATATTTTTCGGATTGGTTTTACGATTTTGGTTCGATTTTTTTGTTTCATCGGTTTTTTTGCACACCCCTAGCCTGCATAGAGGATACGCATCTTGTTCTAATTTTTTATAGTGACATGCATCAATCTAATTCGACCATGTAGATTTCAAAAATCTATTAGGAAACACCAGATGACGACAACTTTTACATTGGACATTTATGTTGTGATTTGTTTGGCTAACTTTTTTGGACATATACAAATGCTTTTTTTTTTTTTAATTTTTATAATAAATTGTTTATCAAAAAATATATTTAGATAAAAAAGATGACAATTCTCATAAAAAGATAAAATAGATCAAATATAGATAAAATATAGATACAAATTGGACATATTTACGCATACAATTTTGATGCAGATACAGATACAGATACAGATATAGATGAAAAAAAGACTATCTAAATAGACCCAATTTATCATCTTGTAGCCTTGGTTTAAAAAAGAAAATACAACTTTTACCCGTTGTTCTAGTGCTTTTGTTTAATTAGTACTTTTTGATAGATACAAACATTTTTTTCAAACAAATTTTTTATCAAAAATATATAAAAATAAAAAAAATTGATAGCTCTAATAAAAAGATTAATATATTAAATATAGATAAAATATAAATTAAAATTAAATATATTTATATATATTATTTTAATATAAATATAAATACAAATAAAAACAGGCAATCCAGATAGATCCTCAGTTTACATATCCTGTAGACGTGGACCAATTTTATGACGCATTTGACTTAGTAAGCACCATTCCTTTTGAGCAATCTATCCGAAAGCCCCCTCAAGTTGGATTTACATGACGTTACCCTGCAGGCTATATCGTCATGCCTTGTGGAAAAAACTGAGAGGTACGAAATATCAGAGAGAAATCCAGGAAAGAGTGATGTTGCAGCTAGGTTACTGCAACGGCCAAGAACCCAAGGCGCCATTACTCCCTTTATGTCTATACTATACACTATAAGACTCGAAATACATTAATATATGTATCTGCAAGTGATCCATGGAACACATACTCCAAATATACTTGGACAAAAACTATGCAACTGGTGACTCAAGAGTTATAAATATGACCATATCCATGAAAGCATTTTTATACCTGGTACTTGATAGAAATTTTAAGAATATAAGTGATGTGGCCAATCATCTTACTTCTTTTTTCATTGGTTTTATCATACTTATTTAATTATTACAAAAGGTAAGTTTCCCACATCTTTCTAATTTATTAGTCCACTCACACTTATTTAATCTTTATAAAAATATACATAAACATTATTTTAAGATTAAAAAAAATCAAATGGGATAAAAAAAATAGATAAGTGACTCTCTTAAATTGAAGAATGATAATATTAATAAGAAGAGTTGCTTCAAATGTTGATATCGCACTTTAAGCACTCTTTAAGCAATCTAAAGATAAAAATGCTCTTAGAATACACAATCGAATTAACTCAACTAATGGAACCAAGCTCAATGATGTACAAACCATATATCTTAAGTCACAGAGGTCACCAATCATTTAAAAGACACATTGATACATGTTGAGTCATTAAAATCCATAATATTTATTAGTACACTAATGTGTTGCAACTAGTTATACCATTACAAGTAGTGTCATCACCTAACTTATATATGAAAAAGATCAAAGAGTAATTAGGATTCCAATATGGATACCATACACATTTGAAAATCAAACGACATAATTCACATGCATTCATATAAACTAATACAATAAATTATTCATTTATTTTCTTTAAATTAAGTCAACTAAAAGGTCCAGTCCCAATGGTGTACACATCATAGGTCCGAAGTCATAGAGATCAATAATCATTTAAAAGAAACATTGATACATGTCGATTCACTAATATCCATAATATTTAGTAATCTACTAAGAGCATCTTTATCCGCAATTACTTAGTGAAAGCTTCAAGGAATATGAGTAATATGGCAATTGCTTGTGTAATAAATTGGGTTATTTGCATCTAAGTTGCTATGACAAGCAACATTTCATTGCTCCTTCCATTGGTCATTTTATACTTTTTAATTTTTATAAAATGTAACCTCTCACTTATAAATGTAACCTCTCACTCCTCTTCCTATTGGTCCTTTCATACTTATTTAATTTTTATAAAAAAATAAACACATTTTTTTAAGATAATAAAATAAAATGAAACCCACAAAAAATATATAAAAACAAAGTAAATAAGTAACTCTCTTAAAGTAACCAAGGATTAAAGCAGAGAGTAGATTAATAGAAAAAGTTGCTTCAGATTCTAACATACTTTAGCGACTCCTTACACAACCAAGGATAAAGATGCTCTAATAAGTTGCAACTAGTTATATCAATGAGAGTAATGGCATCCCAAACCTATATATGAAAAAGGTAAAGATTAAGCAAGATTCTAATATAAATACCATATGTACACGTGAATAATTAGACAACACAATTCACATGCGTTTATATAACCAAATACAATAAATTATTCATTTGTTATCTTTAAATATAAACATTACATACAACACAATCTCACCCCACAAACACACATATATAGTATATACATAAAAGATCTTGATTACTCTCTAATATCCATAAAACCATGAGCCATATAATCACCTAGATTTATAGATATTTCCTAAAGCAATTGCACTCATAGATGATATCACATAAAGATTATTATAGTGCTATTTACATTACCCCGGTCCACTAACCACAGCTTAGTACAAGTAACAAGCCATTTATAGTAGTTGAGTTTTAATTTAATCCTAAAAATAAGTAATAAGAGCCAATAAGATATTTGTCTATCTAAAATTAATGTCTCTAAACTGGAACTCATAATGCCTAACACACAATACCTATGTAAAGCACATTCTCTGACCTAGAACTCTCACTATAATCTTATTAATTAATTCTTTAGTATCGAATGCAAGATTTTTAGTTAACATTATATTAGAGTAATGAATGTTATTAAAAGATATGTAGTTTAATTTTGATAAAAAAGTTAATTAACTAAGATCAAACTAACGTCAAATTTTGTAAAATAAACGCTTTAAAAAATTTTAAACTAATAGAGAAACCTGGTTAAAAACATGTTTTAAAATTGCAGAAATTGGCTAACAAGACCATTAGGAAATTGGTATTATAGAGCCCACTGGTGAGTCGGTGGTTTTTGGACCAGCATGTGGGCACGCCGTTGGCTAATGTGCCCACGTCGGCCTTCTTTTTTTATTTTCTTTAAAAACATGCCCACACTAGTTCTATATATACCTTTGACCGACATGGGCACGTTGACTTTAAATTCTTGTTGTTTTCACACATCACATTGCACTTGCACTTGCACTTGCACGTTCTTGTCATTTGCTATTTGCTAATTGTATTAGAAGTTTTTCTCTATAAATAATGGAGCATCCACAAAATTCACTGCGTCGTACTAAAATAACCACACGACGCTGCTACCTGAAAAGAACACTTACCCCATCTCCGTCCCCATCACCATTACCGTCCTCACCTTCTTCACTCAGTCATCACTACGTAATGATAATAATAATTATATCCATTTGCCCACTGTCACGCCCCCGATGGGGTACCCTAAAAGTGGCAGTTCGTCGTACATAATACTAAAGCCTGGGAATGACTACCTTAGTCACGCAAATGCTTCCATATCATGTACAAGGCGTACATCACAACCAAAGGAACGCATCGGAGTAGCGCAATTTTATATTGATAATAAATAAGTAACAACGTAAAGAGAATACTTATCATAAAACATAAACATATTGCATTGCAATTCTTAGGGGCATGTCCATCTATTATTTTCAAATAAATATACATTACTATTCATATTATTCATTATATATAAAGAACCTTACAAATTACTTATCTTATGATTCTATTTTCTTCATAGAAGCTTGACCAATCATTCCATGATTTTCTCAATGTCATGATCCTCAATTTAGGCTACGGATATATCTGTTTCAACAAAATCTATAGGGGTATAAGCTACAACTAGTTTAGTGAGATATTCCTTTTCATTCACACCATATTTTCAAACAAGTTTGTTTATTTAATCATACATATGCTATGCATACAATGCAACAACCATGTGATTACGCAAATATATACAGTTGTCCGAAAACTATATATAGAACGGATTTACCCCTCCGTATCAAAGGTTAGGGAATCGGGGTTGAAGGTCCTCGACCTTCTACTGCTAGTCCCCAGGTCCTCATCCACAGCGTTCGGTTGGCTCGGCTCCGAACCTAGAGTCGCTTTCCCTAAGCGATTTGGATTCTCTAGGAAGGAACATGGCCCGTGGCACCATACGATCACAGCCAATCCAACTCTACGCGTAGAAGTAGCAGCTTTCGAAAAGATGTGACTCGATGGATGCTATGCATGAGCGTTTTAGTTTTCTTAAGCCAAACCTTATTAAGGTTTATTAGGGGCGATCAATCAATTTATCAAGCAATAAATAATCATACAAGTAAGTAAACAAAATTATTTAAACAAGCAGTTTGAAGTTGCGATATTCTTAATTCCCATTTCACGTATAAACATAGAATCACATATATACACATAATCCCGAATTCCCCCAAACACATCCATTTTTATCTTTTCTTAGTATACTAATGCTACTACTTTACAAGCACAAGCAATGTAACGAAATTAGGAGGAATAAACACACCCGTCCATTTTGCTATCTTCTTAGTCGTAGTAATCATCGGATAGGGTATTCTCGTGTCCTTCATCACCTAGACAAAAGAAATACCCGAGATAAGTCTTCCATGAAATTCCTATCCTTGGATATTATAACTTTTCTTAAAATCATGGTAGAATCGTATAAGAAGAAATTTCAATTTAAAATGGCCATAACTTGCTCATTTTAACTCGGAATTTCGCATATAATATACCGTTTTCTATCTATTCGAAAAGATCTATCTATTTCTAAGCTTATCTTTGTCATATAAGGTCATTTGGGTTCCGAAAACATTGGGTTTAGATTTAGAACGAATTATTTCTAAACTTTTGCAAATCCATTTTCTAACTCAACTTTCTTTTTAAAGAAAATCTTTTTGCATCAATATAGATATATTTTTTATAAACATTTTGAGTATATGGTAAGCTCAACTTTATATGCAAAATTTCTAATGCTAGTGTCTCAACAATTTATTTCATAAAACAATTCTTTTTAAAGTGTTAAAACTTATCTTGATAAATTCCTTTTCAAGTATTTGGAAGGAATTTTATGTTTTTATTATAAATGAGTGCATTCTTGTTTTATTTCCTTCCTTTCTTTTTCCAAAACAAGTAAATTTTCTTTTAACCTTAGTTTTTCATAAATTTCACTTCTAGTGATAAAAGATCAATTTTTATCAAAAAGTATATTAGGTTGTTGAAAAACCTTTTTATAATTTTGTATTTATGATAGTTTTAGAAAATAAATCTTGTTTTCTTATATTCATTTCTAAAATATAAGCTTTTGCTTTTCAAAACTTGTTCTTTCATTTCTTTTGAAAAGAATCATCTTTATAAAATCCATTATTATTAATCTTACTTTATTTCTATTCTTTTGAAAATGAGTTCCTTCTTTTAGAAATTTGAAAAATCATTTTTTCCTAAGTGGGTTCATAACTTTATGAGTTGATTTTTATCTTAATTTTGAAAATTAGTTTGTTTCTTAGTTTTGGTTATGGAGTTTAAAAGAATTTAATTTTTAAGCTTTTTGTAAGGACTTTGAAAACTAACCAATTAATTTACTAGAACTTAGGTTCCCATAATGAAAATATTTATTTCTTACGTTTCCTTGGTAAAACTGTCTTTAATACTTAAGAAAACTTTGAGAAAACTTGTATTAATCTATTTCCATGTTGTTTGATAATAACTTCATTATTTTGTGACAAATCACATAATAGAAAATTTATCTTTAAGTTCTTTTAATAAAATTCTATTTTTGAATTAGTTGAGACATTAACATTATGTAGATGCAAATATCATGAGTATATAAAATAATAAGAACATAAGAAAGTACTAGAAACAAATAATAAGCAAGAAAATAAAATATCAAGCATTGGGAACCTTAGCTTCATTAAGGAATCCCGATCAAGTATTGTAGCCTTAGCTTCATCAAGGCATCCCGAGACTAAGAATGGACTAGTCTCGAAAATTTAAAGAAAATAAATGAAAGGTTGTTTTGACTTGATATGGATAAGTCTAAGACTAGAAAGACTAGTCTTAATAACAACATAAATAAATAAATAAATTGCATAACTTGAAAGTAAATAAATAACAAATAAGCTTATATGCTCTAAATAATTATATATACATAATATACGTAGTATTATATATATAAGTTAGATTAGAAGCAAATAATCATAATAATAATAACAACATAATAAAATAGGAAGTTTATGTACAAGAACAAAACATGAACATGTTGTTGCTTTTACTACTTATATGAGTTTCAAAACAACACCATAGTCATATTAAGTTACATGACATGGATGAATAATAGATGAAAGAAATATTTACCTAAAGTATGTAAGAGGTATGAAGATGGTAGATGAAATGGGTATTATGTGAGTAGTGATATGTGGTAGATAGTTCATGTATGAGGGAAGATTTTTGTGAGGAATTGGTTTGAGAGAGTTTTGGTAGAGAGAATTTTTGAAGAGAGAATTTGTGGAGAGATTTTGAGAGAGTTTTGGTAGTAAAATGAATTGTGTGAAAGAATGGAAGAGGAATGGGGTATTTATAGAATTTTTGGAGTGAATTTTGGATGTAATAAAATAATTTGAAAAAGAAAAATAAATGGATGCAAGTAGAGGGGGGAGGCGCTAGTTTTGTGCATTGAAGAGGGAGAAATTGATTTATTTTAATTTGTTTTGTGTAATAAAGAAGTAATGTGTAAAGTTGATGTGAATAAAGTTATATAGGAAATGAAAAAAGTAAGAAAATAGATATGTAGGTGTAAGAAATAGATGTAAGAAAAAGTAGAGATAGTGAAATAGTAATGAATAGTAGAAAAGTACTATGAATAGTAGACTAGACAATTAAAGTACCGGTAATAATAAAAATACGGGTAATAAGGTGATATCTGTAATTTTTAGCTACCGAAAAATTCTAAAACTGATATTTTTGGAATCCTTATATTTTTACGAGTCTATTGATATAAACGGAATATTTTTAATATTCCGAGCTCCGGGACACGCTTTTCGAGCACTGATCCCGTTTGATTCCGAATGACACTCGAAATTCGTTAATCTGATATTTTTATATTACCCTATGTTATTACGAACCATTCTAGGCCATTAACTTAATTTCGTTTTCTAGGGTTTGAAAACGCGGGATTGCCAGATCTTAAACACTAGGGTTCGTTATAGGCTTGTTGACTTTTAGGGTTTCGTTTTGATTTCCGATTTTACTGAGTTATTCGTAAGATCGTATAATTTTTGAGTTTTGATCGTTTTATATTTCTAGCTCGACGTTTATGGTTTATCTTATTTTATTCGTGAATATTTAATTGTTTTTAGTTCTCGGGATCGTTTAACCGAGTTTAGGTTTATGAGTTGACTCAGTTTGACTTTTGTTGAAAATTTGGAATTTGTGATTCTAAAATTTTACTAAAGGATTTAGGATTATATCACCTTGTTGTTAAGCGGTATTTGGATCTATTGTTTTGATTCGCGTTTTAGGAATTGGGTAGATTATTTAATCGGCGTACGGATGTTGATTATACCGGTAATTGGACTTTATATTTTGTTTCAAGGGTTCTCGTTTTCTCAAGATTTGAAAACTCGTTTTTGATCTTATTTGAAATTAAGTTTTAACTTGATTCGATTTTTAGGGTTTCGTTTTCAGTGTTTTGACTCGGTTTAGAATTTGATTTTTATCTTGAGTCGATTTTCGGGATTTAATTTTTGATACTTAAATTTCTATGATTATTTTTGAGAATTATTAAATTTTCGGGGGTTTACACCCTCCCCGAATATGAGAGTACGATACAAAACTGAGGTCTACTCTCGACCCGTCCTTCTAGGTAAAGCTATGACATAGATGAATTAAATCAGTGGCACAACTTCACTAATGCCTTATGTCACACTGGTTTGGTTGCATTAATGGATCTTTCGAACAAGACATATGTCGATCTCGTTCGTATATTTTATTCAAATGTCACCACAAACGATGTCATGGAAGATAACAATATGGTTCCTTGGGTGGATAGTGGACGCCAAAGTCGGGCCTCTATCATTACTTATATGTTTATTTGTGTTCTCCATATTACCTAGGATTATCTAAACGGTCTATTCCATCAAACTAACAGGGGCGATAAGTTGCATAAAAATTGAGATATGATCAATGCATTTCACCGGGTATTTAATCAAACTAGCACTCCAAATATGTGCTGGTGAGCGTTAATCTGACCAACTAAAGCACTTGAAGCAAAAGATCTCTTATCAATTTATAGACTAATCCATCATATGATTGGTTACAATATATGTCCACAGGCTAATTCAAGTAACATCTCTATTGAAGATGTTTACCTAATGGACGCAATGGTGGATCCTCGAGCATTAAATGTTGGCTATTTAGTGATACAATGCATGCCTCGGGTGCTCAGGAGAAAGGACACACATCTTGCATATGGTCTCTTTATCACACTTATTCTGAAAATCATGCGGATTTGACCTTTCAAATTACAGAAAAGCAAAATCATGATCTAAATTCGCAAACAACGACATAACAAGAAGGTTGGGTTTTAGGTATGATCCTGAAGCCAATCAATATATTAGAGATCAAGGTGGTGCAACATAACTGGGAGACGAAAATGAATCAAATGAATAGAGCTTTGATCTCAATTTGGATATTTGTCTCCCCCCCTTACATGGCATGATGAAGGAATGGGAGACGGTTATGAACATGAATAATGGTGAGGTCAAGCTCAAACACAGCAACAATCCGGATCCGATACATATAATATGGAAGACATTATGAACACTACTCTAATACAGATAAACAAGGTCCAAAAAGAATATGAAGACTTGCTCAACTCTATGAGTATCCACATGCATAAGTTCTCCGAATGGGTAGATTATCAATCGGTGCATTCTTTACCACCACCTCCAAAATGGCCATAACCATCGTATCACTATCAGCCCCCGAGCGATGCTGATGATCAAGGCAAACAACAAAGCGGCCAATCATCACATCCACACCATTTTTTAAAATTAAATTAATTACTTTTTTTACTATCAATTTAAATAATAATGTAATGTATATTATTATTAATAGAGTTAAAAATATTGCTTTAGTAATTGTACAAATTTTATTTATATTAATATTAAAATCAATAAATTATTTATAACCAATTTGAATAATTAGTTTAATTAAAATTTAGAAAACCATCTAAAAAAAACCACGAGTCGAAAATAATAAAAAAACCTAATAAGCCGTGTGAAAATAGACCTGATTGACTGCATGCAAACCGTCATTGGGAGGCATGCAACACGGTATGGAAATAAAATGGGCTAGCACCACACGTGAGGCACCGAGCACGAATGGGTCAGGAACGCCACATACAAAGCACGCAAAACTTGGCACGCGGACGGCACAATACGACCTATTTACCATGCCTACATTGTTGCGGGGTCACTTTGTCTACCTTTCCTCTTTCATCAACTTTCTTTATTTTTTTATTATAACGGAAGGAAATTCGAACATGTACCCAACTTGAAAACTTTACCAAGTAGTAGAAGATAAAAACAATTTCTAAAATTTAATTCAAAGATGATGTTGATTTTGCTGGTTATAATAACCCAGTAATTAATATTTTTGGGTTATTTATTGGATTGATGGCTGCTTTAGAAGGAATATAATGCATGCTATCAAATAGTGTTAAAAACAAAACAGTAAGTGAGAACTTAGTTGCATTTTTTTTATCCTTTCGATATTTGTCTTCATTTGTAATTTCATACTTATTTACTTCGTTATGATAGTCTTTGTTTTTCATATAAGAAGCTTTTATATAATTTCTATTTCGACACATAGATTATTACTAGTGGACGATGTAATTTAAATATTCGTGCTTGGGGGCTGTGGGTTTTATTATGTTTGTCAACATGGTTACCAAAGGTTATTAATTGTGCTGTTGGAAAATACTTATTTACGGTATTGGAAGGATTTCATTAAACCAAGAAATGGGTGGGCTCCCACCATAGGTGAAGAAGTCATGAACTCTAGGAGTTTATTTTGCGGCTAATTCAATTCTGCAAAACTGTTTTGTGGTGAGGATTACTTTTATATAGCCTAAGTTTCATCATTTTAATGTTTTGTCGGTCAAATGCTATCTTCTTTCTTTTCCAATTTGTTTAGTGCCTAGCATAAATGTTTTATAAGTGAACATTTTATTTTAAAAGATCTTGTTCATGTTTATGTCATTGGACGGAATTCATCAAACCGAGAATTCGAACAAATGGGTAGGTTTTCATCTGATCGGATGAAGTCATGAATTTAACACTATTTTGGAGCTAATTTAATTTTGCAAAGTTGTTCGTGGTAAGGGTTACTTTCATATAACCGAAGTTTCATCATTTTAATGTTTTTTCGGTCAATGCTATTTTCTTTTGGTGAAAATGTGGTGCGGGTAAAATTCTGCAAATAGACTTTAACCCATGGATCTGCTTATTTAATCCAGTTTTAAAATGGGTTAGACCAATTTATTTTGGTCCATTTAAAGTGATCTAATTTTATTCGGTCTGTTTAACATGTAAGCTAAAGTGGGTTGGCTTATGAGTTAAATGGGCTACTATTTGTATAAAAAAATTATAGCAAAAATAACTATTATACTTGAGTTTAAACTTATGTGTTGATTGTAACTGAAAATGTTAAATTGATATACATGTATCATAACTTTTTTTTTTTTTTTTTTTTTACATTTATATTTGTTGTTTCAAACAAAATATGGTATCCAATTAACTCGCACTTTAACTTGGTTTTTGAAACAGATTAGGCCAATTTTTTTAGCAAGTTTATAAGTAAGCTAATTTTACCTAGTATGTATAACCTACTAGCACTGGTAATTCGTGTTACCATGTCATATCTCGTGTTTGTGTCTAAAGGGTTCATATTTGAAAGATCTTACACCATGACTCAACCCGTTTATTAATCATATATGAAAACCTAAACTCGATGACTTGACTTGTTTATTTCGTGTCTGATGTTTTGTGTTAACTTGCTTATTAATTGATAATAATGATTTAATATTGTTTAATGTGGTTAGAAAATTTTAGTATTGTGATAGTTAATGGGCTTGCAAAGTTATAGTATTAAAATAATTATTATCCTTAGTAGACTTAGTTAACAAATTTTATATGATATATTACTCATATATAATTCAAAGGAAGAGATTATAATATGTGACTTAATGCATTGCTAATTAAGCATGATGCTAGTGAATAATAATTGATATCAACCAAAAAAGAAAAAATAAATTAGACCTATATTTTTAACTATTAAATATATATCCCTTCATTATAACCAATAATTACAACATGCTTAAAACCCACAACACAAGAAACATAACATTTTAAAAGACTACATCATCAAATTCAAACACTCAACATAAAACAATATTAAAATCTTAAATCTTTGCAAAACCCATGAATCCAATTGCATCAAATTCAATATAAGAACAACCCAAAGACCAAATATAAATTATAAGTACCAAAATAAAATCAAATGCAGAGTTGATTTTACAAATACCTAAAAGCAAAATAACTTAGAAGGAAACAAATATATATTTAAGCAATAGACGTTAGATGTAATTCATACTTCATATGCACTACATATATTACTTATCATGTATATACATTATTTACAGTTTAGCTATTTTATAAATGGTTCACATGCAATCTCTATTTTAATATAAATATTATATAATATGTCATATACATAATCTTTGCATAACAAATAGATTATGTATTTATAACCTATAAATTTAATATATGTACATGTTATATCAATGCATAAAATTGTTATAAATATTTGATTTACCAACCATATGGTATATATATTGTGTGTATATATTTTACATATTTTTCAAATAAATTAACTTTATATTGATATATAAATTATGTATATTTTATTAGTTTGATAAGATCTACAATTTATATATATATATTATATGTATGTTCAATATATAATTTATAAAATACTAAACGTATATATAATTTATTACATGTATAGATAGCTTCGTCATTTTATAATTTAGTTTGGGATAATAATATTATATTTTAAAAATGAAAATATAAAACAACAACATTATATTTTAACTAGTTAATGAGTATGTAAACGAGTGTGGGCCCTCAACCCAAACACATTTAAATTCGTCTCATTTTTAGGTTTCACTCATTTATTAATCGTGTCGATTTTTACTTGCTTAAACCCTTTTATAATCATGTTGTGTCTAGATTTACCGATCAGATCCTAAATTGATGGCAATATAATCTACGATAAACACCTCTATACATATAGAGAACAATCTTTCCTATAAGGAATGTGGGAGCAAAATATATCTAATACTCATTGTTGTCAAACTCACGAGTCAACTTATATGTTTCTACGAGTTTACAAGTTAATGATAAAATTTTGATTCAACTCACATGCAAAATCATTTTTTGAGCAAACCCATCTAGATACACCATCCTACATAGTAGAATCGATGGAAGAATTGATAGTAGAATCGTCATATAGTAATTTTGCACATTTTTTGTTCAATTTGAACATTAAAAATGCAAATATTTTAATTTATTTAAATTTAGGAACTTTTTGGTTGGTTATTGATGTTTACCTTAAGCTAATTTAATTTTAGGCATTTTTCTTCCTTTGTTTTATTTTCTTCTAGGTTATATACTCTAATATATTTTGAACGATTAGAATGAAAATTGAACAAATATATATAGAGTCCTTTTTTTTTATTTTCAATATGTAAATTATTTGTCATAAATGCGATATATTTTTTTTTAGCAAAGGTAAAGTATACATCAAAATGTTCATTACTGTACAAAACTAGCTACTCGCACATAATACTTAAAACGATTTACAATACATCTTATAGATTATGAATCATCAGTAAATGTAAATAATTATTCTAATTATAAGGATTTCATTAAACATCATAATAAGAGTATGTGAATTATGATTAGTAAAACTTAAGTTTTGGTAGTATGTAACTAAAATTAATACTAAATTCTTTATTTCCATCATTTATTTGAAGTTTTATTATTACAAATAGTAAATCTAAAGTTTTTGCAAGCAAATTTACATTAATTATAGAATCTCACAATTCCACGTTTAGAGGATAAATTATGCTGAAAGGTTTTAACGTTTGGGAGTAAGTTCATTTAAGATCCTAACATTTAAAAGTAAGTTCATTTAAGGTCCCAACGTTTGAAGAAGTGGGTCAATTGAGATCCCAACCTCTTTTAGTGGTTCAAAAAGAGGACTCAACGTTTGTAGAAGTAGGTTAATTGAAGTCTCTATTGACATATATCGGCAAAAGAATTTTTAGTTAACCTTCTTCTAAGGTTTCCGTTGACATGTATCAATAGGAGAAATAATTAAGTAAAACTCAAAAAACGCTTTTCCAAACTTTGGGCCTTTAAATGAACTTATTGAAATGTTGGGACCTTAAATGTATTTACCACTAAATGTTTAGACCTTCTAGTATAATTTACCCCACGTTTAGATTTTACATTCCAATTTTGTGGACCTTTTAGTGATTCTAGGTAGAATCTCGAGTTTGACAACCATACTTATAACTCCTATAATTTCGAGCTTTCTTTCTTCTGTAAATATAATTATGTCGAGATAACTTGGAAACTATTATTATGCACACGTAAGAGTTGCTCTAAGACAAGTGTACTACTGGCTGATCTCCATCGTTAAAGTTTCCATGAAGTACCTCAGTGTATCACTTAGTTCCCAAGGCATTCATCACCATAACAACATTGAACATATAATCAATTCACAACCCTCATCTCACAATTCCAACCATACCCATGAGGCATCTAAGGATGCAAATCAAACTATGTCGCAATTTCAAAATAAAGATTTATCTAAAGTAGTTTTAAGTTTTGTTGTGCCAATAGCAACTAGACTACTCCTTAATCAATACAAAGACCTTATGTTTCTTGAAGCAAGATCAATTGCAATGGTACCCTCTCTTGGTTCCACAATGACTTGGAAGGGCATGTTTTTGAGAGATATGTATTCAAGGACTATGAGTGTAATGGAGATTTTTGGTGTTGCAGTGGTTATTCTAGCATTATATGGGCTAGTTAGCTTGTTCCTTCCACCAACTTTAGTATGGACATCTTGCTTGTGCTGTGACTTGTCATGTTTACCCCTTTTATTGGCTTCCTTCCTTTTCAATTTGCTCAAGAAGCAACCCATTTAAACTCTAACTCTTCGATGGCCCAAAAAAAAAAAAAAAGAAAAAACACTCTGACTCCACATTTTGACCGATGTGATGATTCATGTTTGCTATGAAATTTTTCTCCCTTAGTCATTTGTATTTATTTAGAGTTGCAGTTTCTACTAGATTGGGCATATTGTTTTTTATGTACGTGTAAATAAGCTATGTATATAAAAAAATATATATGCTATAAATATGTGTTATATACGTTATATGAGACATATATATATATATATATATATAGAGAGAGAGAGAGAGAGAGAGAGAGATTATGTTATATATTTTTTAGGTATACATTATGTATAATTCATATGTGTTATATAGATTATGTATTTATAATCTATAAATTTTATGTGTCATATATATTTGTTGTAGATATTTAGTTTATGTGCAATATGATCTAAAAATATGATTTCAATTGTGTTGCTATTTAAAAGTAAATACTTTCTTCATTTTCATTAGTTCATTAAGCTGAAAACATTAAAGGTTTCTTGATAAACGACTATAGACACCCTATTTTTATCCCCATATAGTCATTTTATTTATGATAGTTTTAATTTTAGCTTGGAAGAAAAATAAAAAAAGGGAAATAGAAAAAGAATAAAAATTAACAGATACTTGAGAGAGAGAGAAAGAGAGAGAGAGAGAAGAATGCAAAAAAAAAAAAAAAAAAAGGCAGTGTTGATCATTGATCAACTCAAATGACTTTGCCTAGAATGAGATGGGCATGAGAAATCTAAATTATTAATGCGATTTGATAAATAATAAGTCTTTCATCAGAAAGAAGGTTTTTTAGGTTTTATATGATTTATCAAATGCCCTAATGCCATAAAATAAGCAATTTTAGAAAATAGGGGTTTCGAAACCCCAATTGAATTTAAATTGCATATTTTATAGACGCAAATAGTATCGAGATAAATCAAGTGTTAGAAATATTTTGTTATTTTAGCTCAACTTTTCATTCATAAAATAGTACATAATTTTATGAGATTGAAGTTTCAAATGAGGCTTCAATCTAATTTAAAAAGGATTATTTTATGGATCTTCTATAGTGTAAGCTAAAATAAAAAAAAAAGGGGCCCATTAAATTTATTGAAGGGAGTTATTTTTCAAATATTTGCTCACACATACGGTTTAGATTCATTGTATCATTCAGGAAAAGTGTCATTTTTAATCCAAAGTGGGTTTGGAATAATTATTGGCCTAAACACTAATTCAGGCCTAACTAAACTAGAGTGATAATTAAAAGCAGCGTAGCTGGAGGAGTGTTTAGTTGAGCACAATGGAGAACTTGGGCTCGAGCCCTCGTGTGAACGCACCAAGGCACTGTAACATGCCTTCTTGCTCACCAGACCTTATTAAGAAAATGCGGCAATTTATCGCGGACAGCTCATTTTGAGCTCTTTTTGGTCATTTTTTCTTCGTAAATTCATCAAATTAATGAAGAATTTGTGAAAAAAGCTCGGAGTACAGATTTAATAAGAAATTAAGCTTATCTTGACCGAATTAATCACAAAAAAGTCATGGACTCATTAAAACAAAGTTTGAATCTTTAACCTAGAATGAAGTTTTTTGAAAATCAAGAGCATTACTTCACTATAACTATATCTGAGTACAACATATGAAGATGTCTTTCATCTTTCGTCAAATTCAGGGAAAAAAGATCTAAGAAGAAGAAGAGAGCCTGCCAGGTTGGATTAGCTTCCTCTCACTTTTGTAGGGACAACTGTGGTTTTTAAACTTATAGTAGATAATTTGAGCTTAAGGATAAACCCGTGGTCAAGAAGGGCTTGATTTAAGGATAATTTAACGTTTTGATTTGATGTTATGGTTCATTTCAGGAAAGTAAGGTTGAATTGAATGCATAATACACTTACATGTATTACCAAACAAAAAGGTAACAAAGAATTGACTCTTAATTAGTGTTACATAGTTATGTGAAAACTAGAGGGTTCTCTCCAACAAACGCCCAAAATCAGAAATTTGAAGGTTCAATCCAACAAGCCTCATCCTTAAGTGGACATTACAGCAAGATAGAAGCAAACACAATGACACAAATTTCATGAGACAGGGAAGCAAAGAAAATGACAAACGGAAGCTCCACTACACCGTTGACCTGTTGATGTAGTCATCTGCATGGTCTCACCTGTTACAAGATGTTCTACTACTGTTGCAAGGAGTGACACAACCTGCAGATATAAGAAGATTTTCAATCATTCACTCAAACAACAGACACAGACCCCAAAAGAATTTACAATGAGAGAGCTAACGTAGTTTATGCAGTGGTATTGCCAACAATAACTTGAGCAATACAGATGGTCTCTCCCTGCAGAGTGTCCTGTGGGTTGAGTAGTATCAAAAGGGTGCGAAGAGGGTTAAAAACGATGGAAGAACATAGCTAGGATTGTTTTGATTCTTTTGTATATAAACCATAGCTTTCTAGATGGGGATAGAACCTACATGTCAAACTGCATTCAGTACCCCTTATTTGGAATAAGATGCAGCAAGTACTTGCTACAAGTAATGGAAAACTCTACTTTCCTCATTGTGTACTTTGAAACCATTGGTCTTTTATTCATAATGACACATACAAAAAATTACCCCAAAGCACGTCAACATTGTGTGTTTTGTTTCTGTTCAAAAGATATGTCCAAATTCACAGAAATCAGAATTTTACAGCCTACATCAAGCCTGCAACTTTCAGCAATATAGGCGTGAAAACAGTAATTACAAGGCTCTCAAATGAAATCACAATGAGCACAATGAATGCACAATATTTTTCAGCAGTTTCACAATTAACCTGAAGAACTCTCACATTGTCTTATTACAGCTAAATCTTGAGCCACCATTATGAACAAAACCAACGCCTATGCATCCAAATTTAAACTGTCATATCTCCAGAATCATATAGATACCTCTATGTTCTTTAGGGATGCCAATGCTACACAAGCTCGTGACAGCAGAAAATCTCCTGCTAATACTGCAACCTAGCAGAGAAATGGGATGTAAAAACGAACCATAAGTACCATATTAAAATCCATCGTGTGTCTCCACTGCAGTGAAATTTTGCAATCTTAGCTTCTCAATTAAAGAACAAGTAAGTATATTATTGTCTGCTTTATTTATTTAATGTATTTACTTTATTAGCCCCTGGAATAGAGTAATCTCAGGTACTTGTACAAGCAAACTATAGCCTAATCAAAATGTCAATATTCTGAAGTTTCCAACATTTGGCTGCACTATTATACAGATAACTGATAAAACCCATATGCAAACCAATTTGTTCTCCTCAATTTAGGAAGCCTCCAGAAACATTCAATAAATATGCAATTGAAGGGGACAAACAAAAGATGAATTTCTTCTGCCCTTGGTTTATACAAGGGCACTCAAGTCTAATTTCTGATAGGTGAGAGCAGCTTCTGAACTTGGTGCATATTCATTCATAATCTCATCGATCCCGCTTTTAATATAGGAAAACCAAACCAAATTATGAAGTAAACTGTTCAAGTACATAGGAATTATGCATGCAAGTACGAGAAAGATTAGAAAAACAAAAGCCAATACAAAGCATTCCACAAATATAGAAAAAATTCCAAGGAAATCTAAACTATACCATCAAAACTAAGATTGCATCAGCAAATTGTTTCAAGAGTACTGCTTTAGAAAATTTTCAAATGATTTTGAAAAATCGCAAATTATTAGCTCTATAATTATATTCATGCCTGATAAAAAATTACACCCTCACAAAAACCTTCGAAGCAAACAATAGATCTCATCATCAAACAATACACTAAACGATTTGACAAAGTTCAATAAGTTGCTTGCAAACGATTGGTATGTACACCCAACAAAGACCTTCATATAATATAACATTATAGCCTTTCATTCTTTTTTCTAATTCATCAGTCCTCCACGGCTGTCCCTTATCTCAAGACACCTGGAGAACCTTCTATTTTACATGCAAGGACATACTTTTAACAAGCACATTGAATATGGAAGTTTAAACGGAATTTCATAGTTCCTTAACTTAGGCCACAGGTAAGTCCTAACCACTTGCTACCCCCAATTCCACTACCAAAATCATATGAAATTTTTATGACTATGAAGAATAATTAGCCCCTATTGCTATGCCTCAAGAAAGAAAAAGCGCTTTATAAATACAAAGTCCATGCAAACAAGTCTTTTGATTGCCATGAATTTACCTTATCACCCATAACAGGATTTAATGAGCCAACGCCACGTCTTGTGTCTGCATCGTCCAAGACATCATCATGGAGAAGACTTGCAACCTGAGACAAGCATGTATGCATGAATAAGATGATGGAGAAATTCGGAGCATCTCAAGTAATGAAAATGGCTCTGCAAGTGGTTAGCGTAAAAAAAAGAAGAAGAAGAAGAAGAAGAAAGCAAAAAGACCCCGAGGATCCCATTTCCGAGGGGAACAAAAATCAAAAGTTCTCAAAGAATGCTATCAAAATTCAAACTCTCTCTCTCAAGGTTGAGTTCATATTCACACCAGCTTTTCGCTAAAAATTATTCTTCCAGGAAGGAAAACGAAACAAAACACCACTCCCATTAGTTTTCCCAACTTCTAGAGGATCAAACCCATCATTCAAATTGTATTTATTTATTTATTTTGGATTTGAGTGTTCAAATCGAATTTTTATAAGAAAGGGTTCGCTTGTCCGAGTTCTAAGACGAGATTGAAGCATCCATACACTTTAGAACCAAATATCAAGCTGGGGCTTTGGTTCACCACTCTGGAAGCAACCAATTCAATCAACCACCTTTGCCCGCGGTCCACTACTCCACTGGAGCTCTATTCAACGGCCACGAGTGAGGTAAGTTGACTTCTCCTTTCTTCTATTTTCTTTAGTTAGGAGATAAAAACATTAAAAAAAAAGAGAGAAAAAAAAAAAATTTGTTCTTTGCTATCTTCTTTGTAATAGTAGTAGTAATAATAATAATATGCTTTTTCCCTAAAAAGTGTGTATATATATACATAAAAAAATATATAAATAAAAATATAAAATTCATAAAATATAAAATAACAAAAAAAGTGAATGTTTTAAAAATATTTTCTCACTTAGAAAAAAATATTTTTCTTAAATAATAAAATAAAACAATGAATTGAAGCATTTTGCAAAAGGAGGAATGTTTTTAGGATTTTTCAAAAAAAAAAAGAAAAAAAACCTTTTCTGTTTTTTTTTTAAATAAAAAAGATACAATAAACATAAAGTGAAAAGAGTTAAAAAATAAAAATAAAAGATATCATCACACAAAAATTTTTCGAAAAAAATTGTGTATTATCTGATCTCGATTAACGGGTATGTAAGCACCTCCGAGATAACATAAAAAATGAAAAATAATTCTTTTATTGTCTTTGTAAATATTGAATGTAAATGTTGTAATTTTTGTCTTGATTTGTAAATTATGATGATTAAACTATAAATATCATACTTTTCTTAAGGATTAAAACGATAAAACCTTAATTAAAGGATTTTGAATTGGTAACCACATGATTTCAATAGAGTAACCACTGAACTTAAGGATTTCAGGTACTTTAAAAGCTAATTTTAAAATGTGTTTTTATAGTAGACTTATGGCCAAGTTAGGATCAACCAATCCATTGATCCTAATTTGCAATTTTTTCCAACTATGGTCGGGTAACGACTCCAATAAGTTTTATATAACTGAACATTCCTTTCAATTCTTAGTCAATAATTCATATCAAATGGGTTAGGGTTTGATATAGATCGAATTGAAAAAAATTAAACAAAAAAATGACAAATTCGGGCTCGACTAGGGATGTGCAAAAAAACCGATGAAACCGAAAAACCAATATGAAAAATATGGTTAACCGATCCGTTGGTTTCGGCTTAGGATTATGGTTTTTATTTTTTCCAATTTTCAGTTTCGGTTTCGGTTTGTAACCACAAAAAATCGATGGTTAATGGTTAACCGTTTTAATATTTATAAATATATTATATATATGATTTACATATACATAATTTTTTTAAATATATATATACACATATGATTAACATATACATATAATTTACCTATGTTAACATTCCTTGGATTTCGATTAAAATACTATTGTCCTATGTTTGATGGATTTAATGTGGTAATTGATTTGGTTTGATTTTATTGATAATGATACATCTAATGGTTTTTTTTCCCCTTTTCCTTAATTTAATTTTCTTTTTTTTTAGATCTTGTAATATATATAATAATTTAAGGAAAAATTCTTTGATAAAGGCTGAAAAATTCTTTGACAAAGGCTAAAAAATAACGTTTGTTGAAATTATCAATTTGATTTATTGAAACCATTACGTTAAATGGTTAAAAACTAAAAACTAAATAAATTAACCGAATAAAACGGTTAGCCGCTAAGGCGGGTAACCGTCTATAATGGACCGATTAAGGATCAGTATATTAAAAATCCGATCATTATGGTTAAGTTCAAAAAATAAGGCTACAGACTGGTTAATTGATCCATGAACACCCCTAGGCTCGACAATGAATAACACTTTTTAAAATAAGATGTCGCTTTCCAAACTACTCTCTATAATAAATAATCTATATTTTACATGAAATTCATGTCAAAACTCCATAAAAGTCTTTATGATATACTTTTATAAACAAAATAAAACAATAGTTAGAAAGAATTGACATAAATCATATTTTTGCAAATAGGCTATAACACAAGTAAGGTTTTTAGCCAAAACACGAAAAAAAAAAGTGGGTCCTTCTCTCAAATCTTTGAAATCTTAAACAATATTAATAATATTAACAATTTTGCATCAAATTAGGTCATTTAATTATCAATAAAATTAAAATAAATTATATGTTTACAAATAGGTCAAAACATAAATAAGGTTTTTATAGTTAACAAAAAAAAAAAAAGTTTGGTGCATCCCTTTCTCAAATCTTAGAATCTACCATCCAAAACACAGATAATGTTTTTGTAACTAATAAAAAAATAATAATTGGGATGGTTCCTTTCTCTATTTTTGAAAAGCTTAAACCTTTCAACTAACAAAATAATAATAATAATAATATTATTATTATTATTATTATTATTATTATTAGGGTAGGTCCCTTTCTCAAATCTAAGTTCAGGTATCTAATTGTATATTTTGAAGTGGGTCCATATCGCAAATTAGAGAAAGCTCAAAAGGTTACTATTTTCTATAGTGTGTCTTCCTTGTAAGTTTGAGTTACTCAATTCCCTCCTTACTACATTGGAAAAAAAAACCCCTTTTAGTACTTGAACTTTGAGAAAATATATAATTATATGTCTGAACTTTTAAAAAGTTCAATTTCATGTCTAGGTAAACTTTTCATATGCCCTTTTACTATCTATGTTAACACCATTACCGAAACAATTTGATGTGGATCTTTAAACTAATAATGTCATGACACCTGCCCACTTTAAAAAAAATGGTTTATCTAACCTAACCATGGTTTAACATGTATAACATCTGTGAGAAAAAAACCAATGAATAAAAAAAGGCTAACACTCTCTAACCTTAATTTTTACATAAGGAAATAAAATATTTACCCCAATCTAAATCAATATTTTCTAAACCAAAAGGAAATTCTTCAAACCTTAATTTCCTATTACAAAGGAACAATTGAGAGTCACTCAACCATGGGTAAGCCATCTCATGCTTCGACCGCTTCAATGTATTGGTCATCTTACAAGAGCAGTGGTCCAATCTTTTTGCTTGTGAAGGCCAAATTGTCAATTACAAGGATAGAGAATAACTGTGGACCGAAGTTTTTACGGATGCTGGAGGTTCAATAAGGTGCTTTTTGAGGTTCTTCCTATTTGGATTTTTTTTTAAAAAAATTTCTCATCTATATTGTTTGTATTGTTATGATTGATGCAAAGTTTGAAAAGTTGTTTATATATATATTTTAAGTTTTGAATTTCAATAAGGTGTTGATAAATGTAAAAGATCTTTATTATTCACATTGTTTTAAATGGTATTATATAGATTTTATATGAATTATTAAATAAAATGATACTTATTTGTATTAAAATGTTAATTTCAGGAACAAAGGAAGAAATTGAGCTTTACGAAGATACTTTGATGAGTTAAGTGAGGTTTTAATGAAGAAATTGGAAAAAGGCTTATCTACAACAAACATGACTACTTAACACAAGTTGTGTACGACACTAATGTTAGAGAAAGAAAATGATCAGCAAGCGAATTTAGAGTACACAAGAACCTACACAAGCTATGTAGTGCATTCATGTTAAGGATGCAAAATGATTAGAAGTGGCATCCTACACGGGCTCGAACACGGCCGTGTAGCATGGTCGTGTATGAGTAATGGCAATTCCTTTTCCCTATAAATAGAAGACTTGACTTGTCATTTTAAAATAAGAAGTAGCTATCACTTTCCATATAGAACCCTAGAAGAAAGAACGTACTCTTCAAGAGAAAAACAATGCCAAGATTATTTTTGAAGATCACAAGACCTGATTGAGGGGGTTGTAATCATGTTTTTAATCTGTTTCCTTTATTCTTACCATTGCAAATTTCTTTTGATGGGAAAATAGATTCTTTACCCTAAGTCTTGAGAAACCCTAATCCCAATATAGAAACTCAATTGATTTGTTAAAGGATCTTTCTATTTCTTGAATATATTCTTGTGTGCCTATTTTCTTTGATATGATATATGCTCAGTATTAAATCAATGAATGATTCTTGTTAATTCGATCTACAAATTGATTAATGAGATAGATTTAGCATGAATAGAAAGGTTTGAATTTAACTCTAGACATAGATTGCATGAACCTTCTGCATCAAGATTATATCTTTGTTAGGAACCTTAAGCTATTTCATAATTCTATGTGTAATTGATGATAAAAGACATTTCCATTAATCACATAGGGTTAAAGATTAATATTCTTGAACAACATGTTAATCAACTAATGAGTTCCTACAGTTCAAGAAGTTAACTAATCTATTAATGAAAATTTATAAGGAATGAATCATAGGGTTAGTGATGGATCAAGGCTATGGGTATGTTTTGTGATTAGTATCTCTATAAAGGGGTGATTTATTCTATTCTTGGGTATATTTAGTAATTAGCTATTAATTCTTTCTATAATCACTCGATCTATATTAGCTAAATAGTAGACTTAAGGTAAGTACTAGTAATTGTAGGTCATGGTGGAATGAGCCCCGTGCAAGCTGTGCTACAATCGATAGGTACATTTACCTATAATTAGTCATAAGAAGAATAGGGTTTAATTTTAATTTGATTGGTTGACTAATCCACACATCAAGTTTTTGGTGGCATTGCCAGGGACATGGCAATATTAGAAACGCCTGGAATTTAATATTTTAGCTATTTGATTTCATAAAAATTCTTCTTTCTCTTCTTAGATATACTTTGAAGAAACTCTAACTCCAATTTTTGATCTCTTGCAATGTATGACAAGAAGTTCATCTTCAAGACTTCTTGATTTGGATCCTGAGATTGATGGAACATTCTACAGAAGATTAAGGGCTAATATAAAAGACGTTGCTAGAGAATTAATTTTTGAAGAAGAATTGCTGGAAGCAATAGAGATAGATATGGCTAGTAACAATGAAGAGAATCGTAAAACCAACTTGGATCATACCAGACCTAATTTGGATGGTACTGGGCCAACTGTTGTGAAATTGCCAATTACAACAAATAATTTTGAAATTAAGAGTATGGTAATTCAAATGTTGTAATATTACTGTCAATTTGACTGTCTACTTGATAAAGACCCATATGCTCACATTCAAACGTTCTTCAAAATTTGTGAAACATTCAAGAAGAATGGGGTTACCGATGATGCAGTGAGACGTCTTTTTCCCTTTCCTTTAAGGGGATGAGCAAAGAAATGGTTATCATCCTTAGGTCCAGGAGCTATAACGACCTTGGAGGGCCATGGTGGAACAATTTCTTGACAATTTTTTCCCATCTTGCAAGACTGCTAAGTTGAGGAATGATATTTCATCTTTTAGCTAGCAGGATTCTGAGACACTTTATGATGCATGGCAGAGATGCACGGATTTATTAAGGAAATGTCCTCACCATCAAGTAGCTAACTAGTTACAAGTGCAAACTTTTTACAATGTTCTTAATATTGCTAGTTGTCAATTGGTATATGTTGCAGCTGGTGGTACTCTGAATGCCAAGACACCTGAGGATTCACTAAAATTATTTTAAGGTATGGAACAAAAAAAATTAGTAGTGTGGTAATAATAAAGGTAAGCAGAAAGTGACTGGTACGTATGAAATTGATATGATGACTACATTACGTGCTAAGATGGATACTTTGAGTAAGCAAGTGATGGAAGCAAAGAGCTAATCAACAACTCCATCTTAGTTTGGAAATCTTTCTGTCGAAAATTATTATTTTGAAGCTCTTAAAGCAAGTTAATTATTTGGGAAATCAAGGTAGATGTCAAAACAATTCGTATAGTCATACATATAATCAAGGGTGGAGAAATCATCCCAATTTCTCCTATGCTAATAATTCAAATGTGTAGAGATCAAATTTTCCACCTGGATTCAAAAAGCCACAATTGCCACCTCTACACCAACTTCCACAACTTTCTCTACCTTCTCCAGAGGAAAAGAAACCCATCCTGGAAGAGTTGATGACACAATTTATCCATAATTCTAAAGATCACCATAGGAACGAAGAAGCCTCTATTCATAATATGGAAAATCAGATTGGTCAGCTTGTTAAGATGTTATTTGAAAGGTAACCTGGTTCACTTCCCAATAATACAGAAGAGAATCCAAAGGAGCAAGCAAAGGCTATTACGCTGAGAAGGGGAAAGGAAGTGGAATCCAGGAAGAGGAAGGAACCAGAAGGAAAGCCAATTCCAAATCTTGAGGAAAAGAAGGTTCACAAAGATAAAGAACAACCCTCTAAGGTAAGAGTCTATACTCCTTCTATTCCTTATCCTGCTCGTTTTAATGAGGATCACGACAAGGAACAATTTGGAAAATTCCCAAAGCTTTTTAAGCAAATCCATATCAATATACCATTGGTGGAGGCACTTTCTCAAATGCTTAAGTACGCCAAATTCCTAAAGTAGTTATTATCTAACAAGAGAAAGCTTGAGGATGTGTCTACTACAACAGTGGGAGCTGAGTGTTCAATCATAATACAAAGCAAGTTGTCAGCAAAACTAAATCCTGGAAGTTTTACAATCCCTTGCTTCATTGGAGAATTGTTTATAAAAAAGGCTCTAGCAGATTTAGGGGCAAGCATCAATTTAATGCCTTACTCTTTCTTCAAGAAGTAACCTCGTCCTACTAGAATTAGTTTGCAACTTGTAGATCGATCTATTAAACTACCTAAAGGAATCATTGAGGACTTGCTAGTAAAAGTGGGGAATTTTATATTCCCTTTAGATTTTGTGATACTTGGATGAAGATGGTGAAGTACCTCTAATTCTAGGAAGGCCTTTCCTAGCTACTGCTAGAGCCATTATTGATGTTGGTGATGGAAGATTGACTCTCAAAGTTGGTGATGAAGAATTGACAGTAAAGATTCTAGCAGCATTGAAGAAGCCCATAGTAAGTGATAATCTTTGCTTTAGTATTGATGTTATTAATGCTTTTGTGGTATTCTATATAGAATATTCTATGCAGAGATGCTCTGAAGTTAAGTTTGAATTATTCATAAGAGAATGAAGTGATGAACCTTGAAGTGCAAGCAATGATAACTCAATTAGAGAAGCATAAGGAGTTCACTAAAAAACAAGGGTTTGAGAAATTATCAAGAGATAATGAGGCAAGATTGAAACCATCTATTTAAGATCCATTGGTTTTAGAGATGAAGTAGCTTTCGAATTACTTGGAGTATGTATTTTTAGAGGAGAATTCTAAATTACCAGTAATCATTGCCTCATATTTGAACAGTGAACAAAAGGAACAACTATTAACAGATCTTAAGGAGCATAAGCAAGCAATTTCCTGGAAGATATTTGATATGAAGGGTATGAACCCTTCTTTCAATACTCATAAAATTCTAATGGAAGATGGATTCAAACTGGTTGTTCAACCCCAAAGAAGATTGAATCCAAATATGAAGGAAGTAGTAAATAAGGAAGTAGTCAAGCTTCTAGATGCGGGACTTATCTACCCAATTTCTAATAGCTCTTGGGTAAGCTCGGTGCAAGTTGTACCTAAAAGAAGGGGGGGAGGTGGTGGGATGACTGTGGTCTTGAATGAGAGTAATGAGCCGATCCCTATGAGGATAGTAACAAGCTAGTGAGTATGTATCAATTACAGAAAACTAAATGGAGCTGCTCGCAAGGACCATTTCCCTTTGCCTTTTATTGATCAGATGTTGGAAAAGCTTGCAGGTCACATGTCTATTGCTATTTAGATGGTATGTCTGGTTACTTTCAAATGCCAATTGCTCCTAAAGATCAGGAGAAAACAACATTCACTTGTCCCTATGGCAGTTTATGCCTATAGGAGGATGCCCTTTGGGCTTTGTAATGCACTAACTACCTTCCAAAGGTGCATGTTGGTCATATTTGATGATCTGGTGGAAAACATCATGGAGGTGTTTATGGATGACTTTTCCATTTTTGGAAATTCATTCAATGATTGTCTCAAGAATTTAGAGAAAGTTTTGACCCGTTCTGAGCAAACAAATATAATGCTTAATTGGGAGAAATGCCACTTCATGTGTAAGGAAGGCATAGTTTTTGGACATAAAGTATCTCACATGGGAATTGAATTGGACTAAGCAAAAGTTGAGATCATTTCAAAATTCCTCCTGTATCTTCAATTAAGGCGATTCATAGTTTCCTTGGTCATGTAGGCTTTTACAAAAGGTTCATAAAAGATTTTTCCAAGATAGCCCGACCTTTGACAAGGCTATTGGAAAAAGATACACAGTTTGAATTTATCCGTGAATGTCTTGATGCATTCAAACTCCTTAAAGCTCACAAATGCACCTATCATGATAGCTCCAGATTAAGGTTTACTATTTGAATTAATGTGTGATGCAAGTGATTTTGCAGTTGGGATAGTTCTAGGACAGCAAAGGGAAAAGCATTTTCAACCCATTTACTACGCCAGTAAAACTCTCAACAGTGCACATGAGAACTATGCCACCACTGAAAAGGAGTTATTGGTTGTGGTGTTTGCCTTCGACAAGTTTCAATCCTTTTTGATCTTATAAAAGGTAATAGTTTATACTAACCATTCTACTCTTAAGTTTCTTTTGCCCAAACCAGATGCAAAGCCATGCCTTATCCGGTGGATCCTCTTCTACAAGAGTATGATTTGGAGATCTGAGACAAAAAAGGAGTAAAAAACTTGGTAGCAGATCACTTATCTGGCTTAGAGAACCCCTACTTGGAGAAATAAAAGAGGAAGATATTAATGAAAAATTTCTTGAAGAATGACTATATGCAATATCTGAGGTAATGAATTCCGAAATTCCTTGGTTTGCAAATTCTGCTAATTACTTGCTGCTAAAATTACCCCCGAGACATGACTTGCCATGAAAAGAAGAAATTCTTTTTTGAGTTGAATTATTACTTCTGGAAGATTCATTTCTTTTTTGTGTATATGCAGATCAGATGATTTGTCGCTATGTATCTCATTCTGAACAATGGAACATTTTGCATGCTTGTCATTCCGATCCTGTAGGAGGCCATTACAATGCAAACAGGATAGATTCAAAGGTTTTGGAGGCCGGTTTCTATTAGCCTACCATTTTCAAGGATGCCATCAACTTGTTGATGTTTGTGATAGATGTCAAAGAGTCGGTCATATTTCCCGACGTGATAAGATGCCCCAGAATTATATTCTAGAATGTGAAGTCTTCGATGTTTGGGGTGTTGACTTCATGGGCCATTCCTAACTTCTTTAGGAAATAAGTATATCTTGGTAGTGGTAGATTACGTCTCAATGTGGGTAAAAGCCCAAGCACTACCCACTAATGATGCTCAGGTGGTCACCAAGCTCTTAAAGAAATTGTTCTCAAGGTTTGAAGCCCCTAGAACCATCATAAGTGATAGGGGGACACATTTTTTTGCAATTATCAAGTAGAAAAGGTATTAAAAAGATATTGGGTGACTCATAGAATTGCAACACGGTACCATCCCCAAACCAGTAGGCAACTCGAGGTTTCACATCACGACTTGAAGAGAAATTTAGAGAAGTCTGTGGAGCATCATAGGAAGGATTGGTAGAAAAGCTAGATGATAAATTATGGGCATATAGAACCGCTTATAAAATCCCTTTAGGAACCAATCCTTACCGACTTGTCTATGGTAAAGCGTGTCATCTATTGGTAGAGATCGAACACAAGGCCTACTGGGCAATTAAACAAGTCAATTTTGACATAGATTCTATCAGTGTGAAGAGAAAACTTCAGCTGAATGAATTACATGAATGGCAAATGATTGCTTATGAAAACATGTAGATTTAAAAGGAGAGAACAAAGCGGTACCATGATCAGTGAATCTGCCATCCAAAACATTTTAAAGAAGGAGACCAAGTTCTTTTGTTTAATTCTCGGTTGAGGCTTTTTCCAGGAAAATTAAAATCAAGATGGTCAGGATCTTTCTTAGTTAAGAAAAATTTTCCACACAGAGCTATTGAATTGGAACATCCAGAGAGTGGAACTTTCAAGGTAAATAGTCAACATTTGGAACTTTACTAAGGAGCTGCTTTCGAATTGGAAGGACATGAGGAGTTTAGACACCATGAACCATATTATTGATCAAGATATGAAAAGGACGTTGACCTAAAGACATTAAACAAGCACTTCATGGGAGGTAACCCATGTTTAACTTAGGTTTTTGTAGTATCTTTTTTTAACTAACTCATCTCCATCCTTAAGTCTTTGCTTTATCCTACTGCATGTGTGTACTAACATTCATTTTTGGAGTGATTTTTAAGCTTAAAGTATGGGAAAAATCAAATGTTTAATGTGACTTTGAGGAAAATATTCAAGGTGAAAGAGGTAAGATCTCATCGAAAACATTCCACATTAACACAACTTGTGATCATAACTAGGATTTTACACAAAAGCTTTATGTGGAAAAATTTTACTCAAAACAACCATGCAAACACAACTTGTGTATAAGCTATGAATTGGAAAACATCTCTCGGGTCATTTTTGTTATTGAACACAACCATGGTACACAGGTTATGCATACTCTTTCTCGGCCCACATATAAAAAATTTTTTGCTACACAAGCTTCGAACATGGGCCGTATACGAGCTTATGTACTTTCTAAAAGCTCTCAGATGATTTTTTGTCAGCTAAACAGCCAATGAACATAGGCCATGTTGGACAAACTATGTATGAAGAACACAACTACACTATAAATACTGCATTTCTATTATACTCCTTTATTTCATCTCATTCACGCACACACACCTTTGAGAGAAGTTTCTTCTCCACTTCATCATTTCATATTTGCTTTATAATCAATCTCTCACAGTGATTTCTTATCAGGTTGGATCACGAATTCTCGACTAAGGATGTACTCTTCTTCTTCTCTCATTATTTCTTATCATCATTGTACACTCTAGCATTAAAGTGCTTGAGTATTGCATTAAAGTTAAGGCTTGACCTCAGCTAGAGCATTTTGTCAAAACGCATGAGGTTTTTTCCATCTTTCCATCGAAGGGTAAAGTGAGGACGTCAAGGGCTCAACTCAATTTGTGCTTCTTAGCAAAGGTCTATTCTTCATTCAGTCTTCGTCGTGGGTCAAGATTAGGACTTGATAATATGGCACGACAGAAGCTATTCTTCATTTCCAAGGCTCGATCTCCTCAAATCATTCATCTAGGGTTATGTCGAAGGCGTGAAAAACTAATTTGCTTTATTTTGCCTTAACATTTAGGCCTCAACAAGAGCTTTTGTAGGGCTCGATGGAATCTGTCTTCAAGTTTTCTCGTTGTTTTACTCTAAATCTGATCCCAAACACTTTAATTCTTCTTCTTTTGATTATAGGAGTTGAAAAACAACATTAAACATTAAAAACACCATATTTATAGGAATTTAATAAAAAAAACACATCAATTTAAGCCTAAATTCCTATGAATAGAATATAATAAAATAGAATAGAATAAATTTATCAAATTCCCTCATACTTAAGCCTTTTCTTGTCCTCAAGCAAATATCATTCTAAACATGCAAGGCTTTTCAAAAAGGATCATAAATCATAAATGGAAAATTAGACCAGATCAAGTTAAGCTCAAATATTCTCAACACTTTAAATATTCGATCACCCTTAATTAACTGTGTAAAGTTACTTCTACCAAAATCAGAGAACTTATCTATGTAGATTAGCCTTTACCCTCATTGTTTAATTAAGAATTCTAAAGCAAAAATTATTCAAAAGATCAATCAAAGTAAGAAAGAAACTCAATCAACTTTTATCCCCTTACAAGTATAAGTATGTAGTTCTTTAATCATCTCTTTAAGCATCATAATCAATCAAAAAGGCATATACATCAGTTCATCCTTGAATATTCTTCCTTATTCATGCATTTTTTATTTTATTTTATTTTTATCATTTATTTATGTACTTTAAAGCTGCAGAGGGGAAGGTTTTTGCCTTCTTCTTTACATTTCTTTTAGATGGGTTTTTGTTTGCTTCCTTTTGCTTTTTTTTTTTTTTATCATGGTTTATTTAAAATTGAAAGAGGGAAAAAGAAATTGCTCTTTTGAGGGACCAACCCATGCCCTTTTCAAGTCTAAGTGCATGGTTTCTTGCAGTTTTCAACTTTTGTTCTGTTTTGGTTATATAGAGTACAAGGAAAAATCATCAAGTTATGATCATCATTTGAACCCTTATCAAAGATTACACGGCTTTCAAAATGACTAAATTGAAAACATATAGATAATTTAAGCTTTTACAATAAAATTGAGTAACCTTACTGGAGACCTTGAGCTAATTTCAACTCTAAATTTCTAAATTAAATAACAAAGAAAGTTACTACACATGGATACTGTAAAGTGATTTATACAAAGTAAAGCTAACTTAAGTTTATGATGATTTTCATTGATTGCTCTGTTGAGTTAATTGGTGATTTTCAAAAGATTTTGGTCAAATTTTAATAATTTTATTAATTTCCTATTATTTTGTGTGGAAAAATGATCATTTAAAGCTAAATTATTCTATTCTAGGCAGATTTTCAATTCGATATCCTACCTAAATCTTGTCTTGCTATTTCCCTTCCCCCATACTTAAATTAAACATTGTCCTCAATGTTTTAAAGCATTAACAACAGAGGGGATTACCAATAACACAAGATCAGAGCAAGATGTAAATGTAAACCCTGAAAATTTTCATACTAGTACACGATACTAGAATAGAAAATGTGAATTAGCTAGTAAACCCAGAACTCAACAAAAACCCTAGAATAGATCTATGATTTGAACTTAGCTTGTTTATGATTTAAAAGCCTGAATAAAAACTTCTCTGACCTTACTTAATACTGAAGACAAGATTCCATATCTTGAACTAATAACTCAAGATATATTTAAAGGTAACCCAAAATTTCAAACCCCGAAACTTATCATACAACTAAAAATAAATAGAAATATAAATATAAAAATAAATGGTTAATATTGAACTCAACAAAGATTCTAGAATAGAACTACGAGTAGTAATGAGCCTGTATATAGTTTTAAACCCTAAAACAAAGATTCTTAGATAGTATTAAATACCACTAATAAGATTTCATAGTGGGTATCGAAAATTTAAGATAGAAGAATAACTTGGCTAAGATATTAAGTAAGATAAAAAATAAACAACCAATTACACTTATAATTAGAAAATGATAACCTAAAGATAAACCGTTGGGGTTATAAATACACAATAAAAACATAAATAGATGTATAACTAATAATCTAGACTCCAAATAAATATTTGGATACACCATTGTTTTAATTAGAATATACTTAAGCTATTGGAGCCTAAAACAAAAATTAACCTATTAAGCTTAGAAAACCCTAATCAAGTAAGATAAAACCTAAAAATAATTAATTGCGTAAACTTTAAACCTAAATTTGAACTCAATAACAATCTAGAAAATTTGTAAAACATTACATAAATTTTTGCAGACAAAACTCTAAAATAATTGACATATCTGTACCCGTTTAGCTTAATAAATTACCCAAAAACTAAAATAATTATTAACTAACAAATATAATAATATTTTTCTCTTCAAACTTAATCAAATTATGGTGCAAGTGTGTATGTATATACGGTTTGCATCTTCTCAGTTTGTGCAAGCCAAAATACTCCACAAGTGGTCTAAATTATACACTTTCAAAGTCAATAAAACACACACACACCCCAATCAAATGGATCCAGCTAAATGACCTAATTAATGTAGCAAAACAACTTGTCAAAACAGTATGGAAATGAAGGAAAATCTGGATCGAAATCACGTTAAGGAAGCTGCCTCTTTCTTCTTTTTCTTCTTATATAAAAGCCTCTTAATTAACAAGCAAACAAAGTTATTAAAACCCCATACTCTCCAGGCTTAAAACCACTAGAATCTACAACTAAAACAACAATAAAATGGATCTAAACTCGTTCCATAAACCAGCTTACAACAACAAAAGCAAAACTCCATTAAAACAACCTTAAGCTTGGAACAAGGAAGAACAAGGTAAGTTAATGCATTTTAAATTAGCTCTTTGATAAAACAATGCCCTAAACTGTGTTATGAAATCTTAGGATCAAAACCAACACAAGAATGAAGCCCAAAACACCTATATCAAGCTTCAACAAGGTAAATTCGAAAAACCCTAGTTATACCATTTAATTTCGAAAATCAAGGATTATGTACATGTTATTGTGTTATGAGTTGATATATGTGTATATATGACATATAGAAACACTTAGGAAGACTTAGAAATGATTTTAACGTGTAATATGGGAGAAAATCGGATCAACTCGATGAACAAGATAAATAGTACTCGTTTTCCAAAAGAGCACAAGAGAACACGGGCGTGGATGTCCCCGTGTACCTCTCGGTATGGAATTCATTATCGCACGAATTCCAGAGAAACACAGCTAGTACACTGCCATGTATCAAGCCGTGTTCCTTTCGGCCACAAATAAAATTAAAAAAATAAATTAATTTAAAATATTAAAATTTGATTGAAGTTCCATATTATTATTATTGTTGTTGTTGTTGTTGTTAGTGTTATTTATTAAAATGATATCAACATTAACATTATTATTATTATCATTACCAATGTTAGCATTAGTAATATTGTTAATGATATTATTATTATTATTGTGATAATTATTATTATTATTAATATCAATTATTATTATTATCACTAATGAATATCATTATCATTATAATAAATAATATTATTATGAATATTACTATTAATGATATTACCACTATTATGATTATTACTAATATTATTATTTTTATTATGATATGTGTTATTATTATTATTGTTAACAATAAGATTACAACTATTTTAATATAGTTATTATGAAAAATAATATTAGTATTACTTTATAATTATCATATTATTACTAATATTATTATCATTATTGTTAATATTAGTATACTTTATAAATGAAAATAAAGTATAATAATTGTAAAGTACTTGTTTTATACATAAGAATGGAAATTTAAATAAGCTAATCTTTTTAATAATGTGATGCATATACATAATAAGAAAATTATATGAAAAATATAAAAAGAAACATGACGACACTAAACAATAGTAAATAAATACGAGTTACTATAATGAGTTAGATAAAAAACAATATAAAAATAACAATAATAATAACTATAAAAATATAAGCTTACTAAATATCATTTTTTTTAATAACCCAATAAATGTATATAAATATCAAACAAGATCAAGACAAGCAAAATGACAATAAATATTAAATAATAATCGATTATCATAGGATCATTAAAAGACCAATATAGTAATAGAAAGAAAACTCAATATCAATATAGGACACTTAGACACTAATAGGAATTTAATTTTATAGTTTGTGTGATATTAATGAATATATTATTCATCTCAATAAGTGATCTTGATACTTATGAGGATTTTCCCATTGATTACTACGGCTAGCCAGTATGAGCAGATGACTAACTCAGTCTTATTACATTGTATATGCTTGTAGCTTAGCTAACCTTTAATGAAAGATAATAACCTGAATTTGCTGTATGGGTTTATGGGAATTGTTTGTTGTATGCAATATTGACTGCTAAGTCACTTTAATGATAATAATAACATAATTCTGTATGACTATATTGCTCGTATATTATGTTGCTTGTCTGTGAAATAATTGATCGCCTTAAACCTGATTAAAAACTACTTGTACCATAAAGGAAATGAGCATGCATTGCATGATTTGCATAAACAGCATTTGAGTAAGTGGTAGCTTACTACATATTAGTGTTTCAGATCTCTGGTAATGCTTGGTTTATCTAGGCAAGGAAGCTATTAGTTAATTACAAGATTACGTTTGTTCTGTTGATACCATAGGAACTAAATGGTAAATGAAAGACGCCACTTACGGTATTGCTTGAAATAACTAACACTTAGTGGAGTTTCTAAAGTTAAAACAGAAAATGAATGTTAAAGACATGATAAATGCAAAGTGATAATTAAAGTGAGTTTTGTTGCTTTTTTGTATGTTTAGTCTCTCTTGGGTAGGTAGGTCATAGCATCGTGTACCTTCAACCTCAATGAGAGGGCGTAAATCTTCATCCTGCTTTGGATTCTGAGCCTTGTATTTATGCATATGCTTGATCGATGCATTTTTATATGATTGTTAATAACTTGTTTGATACGTGATAAGTTATGGTTATTCACCGAGCCCGTGGTTTCGCTCATACTCCTACAGTCTTTTCAGGTTTACACTTAGGCCATGGCTGATCGCTTCCAAGAGTTTAGCTTCGGTAAGAACTTTAAGACTGAAAGTTCATGGAAGATTACGTGATAAGTTATTTACTTTTATTTTAAGCTAGATAGTTTAGTTATGTGTTTAGAGACTTTTAGAAAGATATTATGGTCTGTAATGCTATATTCAAGCATTGAGATGATTATTATTTATTAATTTATGACTTACATGTATTTGTCATTTCTTATCAAAGTAACTAAAAGATCTTGCTGTTGAAAACATGTCATTCTTTGAAGGTAAACTAGTGATGGTAATCAAGTGTAGCTTGTTTACTGCTACTAGGGTACCTTTGGGGCATGATAGTAAAGATAAAAAATTTTGAGAAAACTTCTCTGTTTAGAGCTCGAGGGTTGATTTGATGGTCGCGTACTTCATTGCCTTGATTCTATTGAAGACAAAGGCAATTCATAGGAAAAAATTAGTAACGAAAATGATGGTTCAATCAGAGCCTTGATTGAATTATGGACACAAATTAAGCTTAATCCTGTACAAAAATGTATTCTTTTGCCACAAAGAATGATATTTATTTCAAAAGAATCAAAGAATAAAAGAATACTAGAGTCACATCTAACAAAGAAAATAATTATTTGTATCATGTAAGAAAGGATTAAAGCAGAATTTATTATTCATCTCCCAACCAGTATTTCTAGCTTTTGCTAAATTCATTTCCTCTTCCTCTTTTGGCTTTAGGAGGGTCTATTCTTCCTTTGTTTCTGCTTCTACTAGATCGACTGCCTCTATCTATAGGGTGTAGTCTTCAAGGAGGGGTTTGCCTTTGTGTAGGCACAACTGGCTGTTCATTTGTTTGAGAGGGGCTAGCTCCTTTCTGTCTTTCAACCATCTTAGCTCCTAAATCAAGCTGCCTTTAGAGTTTTTGGGCAAAAATAAAATCATTGTGTTCTTATTCAATTTTGTCCCTTTTTACTTCCTTCTTCCTCTCCTCTTCATCTACATCACTCTTAAGAAAGCTATCATCATATATCTCCTCGTCTACAGCAGTGCTCTCCATCCCTTGTTGAGTTTCACTGGGTTTTAACTGAGTGGCTTGTTGAACTTTGCTTTCTCATTTCTTTTACCTTCTTAGGCTTCTTCTCTTTTTTCTGGCTTTTGCTTTTTCTAAGGGAGTAGCTAAATTTTGAGCTGACTCATCATCAGCTTTTAGCTGCCTTCTCTTTTTCTTCTGTTCCCTTGATTTTTTTTTATCTCCTCATCCATTTGTCTTTGTAGCTCCTTATCTCGCTCTTTTTTCCACTGCATAGCATGTAAAATTGCTTTGAGAATAACTGCTCTTTCTTCCAATTCCTTCGTCTGCTTATCAACCCAGTGAGGTTTTTCAGGAGCATCAACTGTAGTTTCTGGATGAATATCCTGGATAGGTTCAACATGATCCACCATAGCTATATAGAGAGTCATTAGGGCCACTCTAGATTGCACCCCTCTTCTTGATGTTTGAGCTTACTTCTATCAAATGGTTTCTTCTTAGCACATCTTTTAACTCTGCTCTATCTTCTATTTACAGGAATGGGTTTGTCTTCTTAACTGTTGCTGCTTCTCTGACTATTTGAGCAATGTCATTAAAGATCTTCTCACAGATTTCCTCCTCCATTTCTTGATTCACTACTTTCTTCATGGTAGCATCAATTTCAGTTTCGAGAGCAGATAATTCTTCTGCATGTGGTAGCTGGTTTAGGTAAATAATGCCACTAGGAACTATGGCATTGTCTTCTTTTTCTTCTCCTTCTAGAGGAGCTTTTTGTTCTGCTGAATATTTATCCTTATTCCTTAATTCTTCTTGTAAAGACCCGACCTACTAATCCTATGATTAAGTAAGTCAAGTCCCTAACCACATATAATATTTTCATATCATACGTAAGGTTGTCCTAAATCTAACAATTTATGTGAATTGTTTGTTTAAAACCACTATAACTTGATACAAGACTTTTTACAAAAGGATTACTCACCTGAGTAATCTATTCATATAGAACATTTAAGGAAATAATTTACAACTTGGTGTCAAGCCCATGATGCAACAAAACTTACATAAGTTTTTACAAAATAGGAGAATTAGACTTTAAGTCTTTATATACAAACAAGGCTTAACTAACATGCCTCTATTCAAAATACAAAATACATATTTAAACCAAAAAACTTGTTCAAAACTTTCTTCCTTGCTATCTTGTACATGGTTCCTAGTCGCCCCACTCATCCATAAATTTTTCCCAATCCGACCTATAGCCCATATCATCATAACAGTCATCATCACCTGAAAAATGGCAACAACGAGCCAAAGGCCCAGTACACAGCAACAACACCCAAAAGCATAGTGACAATCATACCTAGACTAATGCAATGCAACACTAATGTTTCATTTATCTTTCTTTAGTATTCATTGATCAAATCATCATTAGAGGATTCAAACTCCAGGATAAGCCATGAGATTCTGGGGATCCTGAGTAACGCTCATGACGCTCAGGGGGTTGATATAGATAGCCCGAATACCTATATCTCCTAGATAACGTTACACTGAAAAGAATAATCTCATATAGGTTATATAGTCGTTACTCAACTTCATTTAACTCAATCCATAATATAAATTAACTCACATGCTCCCATAAACATTGAATTAAATTATATTACTTCTTTTCAAGAATAAGTAAATATTACTCCGATACTACATTTCCTATTGATTATCCACTGAGCCTAGTCATTGCATCATGACTATTGGCCTAAGCGCCTACACTAACATATCATTGCATCATGATAAGTTACCGCTCCTTAGACCGGATTCAACGGTTAAAACACAAGCAATTCAAGCAATACTTAAGTCATTTAGAACTTACATCAAATTTAAGTATGCCTATCCTAACAAGCATACAAGCAAGTTACTGCGTACCTGTACTAGCTCGAGAATCAATGGAAATAACCGAAAGAGGATCAATCACTATAAAAAGAAGTAATTACAAACTCACACTTAGTTCAAGCTTAATATCAACTAATCTCATACTTAACCATTCAAGTAAATTCAAATAAGTTATCACAAGATCTTAAAACAAGCAAAGGAAATCATATATATAATATAACTAGTTTTAGCTTAACAATCATAGACAACCAATAATTTGTTAAATCTACAAATAGACTTAAATCATACTTACTTATATCACTAAATCATCATAACACATCAATTATCATATATCTATCTCATTTTAGTCCAAAAATCCATTTGTTAAAGCAAATACACATAAAACAAACAAAAATAAGTTTTTAACTTTGTTTGGAAAATGTATCAGCTGAAAAGAAGTGAAATTTAAGCACTGATACTTTTATAATTTGGAAAAACTCAAAACATAAAATTTTTAGATCTCTTTTTAAACTTTCCAATGCAACTTGAATCACCTCAAGCGGAGGTCGGATGAAAAAGTTATGGGCAAAAATACGAAAAGGCTACGAAACTGGGAAAAATTACTAAACCAACACTGGCGTTCAACGACGGCGGCGTACTTGTTCAAATTTGCCAACGTTAGAGATCAAGCATTCTAGTCACCGAGTGACTCCTCAACACCGCCAAATTCCACATGTACGTCGGCAGCATAAACTTCAACACCGACAGCGTACTTTACCGGCGTAGACTCTGTAACGAGTTACGAAAATTCTTTTGAACTCCCCTGTTTTTCATGTTAAATTCACACTTCCAAAATTCCCTTAAACTCATGCCAAGTTTCCCAAATCTTGTTATGTGATCAATATAACATTCAAACAATATAAACTTTAACTTTAAACATCAAACACTCCACCATCCACATCATTCACTAATCATACTTCAAACCCCAAATCTACACTTCAACTACCCAAATTATCTTTATTCCTTCCCAACACTCCATATAACTACCACAACACATAAACTAACTTACACAATAACAAAACATAATCTAACCTAATTTCAATGCATGAACAAGCAACTTAGATGTCATTAAGCTCATTTTATCCAAGATCTCTCATATATACAATAAGACATGAAAATAAAACAAAAGCTATACTTATATTAACTCACATGAATATGCCTTGTCTTGGAGAGAATTTTGATTTACAAAGCTTGATGTTATCTTTGGTTTGGGGCTTGGAATTTGGAGTGAAAGAAGAAGAGAAAAGAAAAGAAAGAAAATGAAAATTCGGACTAAATGAAAGGGCTGCCAAAAGAGAGCCTAATTAAGCAAATTTTGGTCTTAAACTTATCTAAACTTTGACTTTTAAGGCTTATATGACTTTAAGTTGCATTTGAGTTAATTTAAGGTTCATTTGGGTTTATTTAGGCATGAATATTGGCTTAACTAAGAGAAATTTCTGCTAACTATTCTTAAGAAAACTCAAAGTTTATTTTATAGATTCAAACATAACTTTATATATTAATGTACAAAAGACACAATATTAACTATACTATACACACATTAATATATATAAAACAATGACATTAATTTCATTACATATGGTAAATAACACATATGAAATATTCAAATTATACTAACTTAAACACATTTAGACTATTACCAAGCACAACTCTCATAAATCATCATGCTCATTTAATTCAATAATTAAGATAAATAAACATATACATGGAAATTAAATAGAATTAAATTTCGATCCTTTCACTTCCTTTCCCTTCATACTTAATAAAGTCCTTGCAAGAAGAGCATCCTCTCTTTCTTAAATTTTTTTTTTTTGTTGATATGCTCTTGTGAACTCCTCAGCTGCTCTTCCATTTTCAATATCAAACACTTACGTTCCTTCATCTCCTCTTTAGTTGTGGGTTCCATATTTAGATCAATGCCATAAGGAACTGGAGCATTGCCTTCTTGTACTTGCTCCATTCTGTTATCTACTGCTTTGCTACTTTTGTTAATTCAATAGTAACTTCTTTATTCTCTAAGATGGGATTAGAATCCTCATCTAATGAATAACTTTGCAAAATCATTCTCCTCCTCTTTGGGGGAGTAAGAGCTTTCTTGGTCTTCCTTTTGAAAGATTTAGGAAGGATATTAATTAGAGCTAAAACGGTTTCTAGTGTAGGCTCGAAAATTGGTGTTTGGGAAGAGGGAGTTATGTGTATTGGTTCGATCATGGTTTCATTGTCTTCATCTATGTTGTGAGCAGGTGACTTGGCCAATTGTTGAGGTGGAAGGGGTGGCGTTTGAGAATAAGATAGAGATTATGTTTGTAGTGGAGACTGTGTGGAAGATAGTACTGGTATATGGGGTGGGGAATTTGTATGGGTTAGTGATACCTGACATCATTGTTATTATCATTATTGGGATGATTTGACTTAGCCAGGGCCAGTTGAGGTGATGGGGATTTTGATTTAGATTTGAAGGGAACTTAAGGAGCATGGGTAATCAGATCCAAGATCTAGTTCATGGTTCGCTTCAAATCATCCATGCCCTCCTTAGTTTCCTTCATGAATTCAGTCAGCCGTCTTTTCATCTATCTCACTTCAGCTTCGAGTCTATTGAAGTTAGCTGTTGAAATCTGTGTTTATGCCTCCTGTGTAGGTAGCACAATTGTAGCTTGTGGTTGCTTTTCTTGTTGCTCTAATGGAGGTTCTTCTCTTATTGCTGGTGCAACAACTGATGGTTCTTCTATATTTTCTTCTCTAGTCATCCCAGCTGATACTTCTTCTCTTTCCACTGGTGCTACAACAAATGGAGTTTCTACTTCTCTAATATGCCAATCCCTAAAGGATCTCTTATGCAGCTCCTCAAATTTGCAAACCACATCAATGGGCCCTTGCTTTGGACACATTTGCAAGCTCTTTAGTCTTCTTGTGATCAATCTACCAAGAAATACTCCCTTACACTGTAAAATGGCCTAATATTTTATCCTCCATGCTATTAATAGGCCCACATTAAACTTTCTTCGTCTCATCATACTGATCATAAGATGGAGCTCAACCTTTGCTATGGTAGAAGCTTCTTCCAGCTTGGAGAATATGCTCCTAATGAGTAGATAATGTAACATTCCAGCACTCTTATTTTTTAACTTCGAACCAATTGTTTTAGAGGGAGCAAATGTGCCTTCAATTTCTTCTTTAGCAAATGACCTCACTTCTACCTTTTATACTTCAATAGGCAACTCCTTAAACTTTAGCTTATATAAAGATTCTTTAGTGTCATACAAGTCCATGGAAAAAATAAATTGTCTCATTGATACTTCTCTGTATTGCCCAGATGCATAAAAGTTGACTGTATCAACTAAACTTGGCACTATGCTTGCAATTTTGAAACTTGCCATAAATTCCATCATAACTTCACCATACACTTCTTCTTTAATCTCAAAAACTCTATGCCATGCAGGGTCCTCAAATACCTTCTAAAATCATCTTCCATTCTATAACTTCTGAACAAGCCCCAATCCAGAATAGAATTTTCAACTATTTTATTCTTAATCAGATACAAGCTATACTTTTCTTTATCCTCAGCAAATAATCCTATGGGAATGCGAGTAGTAGTACTTACTTGAGTAAGGGACCTAGACTTAACTCTAGCCCTTTTTGTTTCTCTTTGGGTTTGTGGTTGGAATCTCTTTGGTGCCATTTCTGCACAAGGAATGTGATCCACATAACTGTTTTATGTATTTAATGTTCAAAATAATAGAATTTTTGCCCTAATTTATAAAATTATCAGCTTTAATTCAAAACTTTTTAGTCGGTATTTTAATGTCAAAATTATCTTTTTCAAGTAATCCAAAACAAACTAAGCTTATATAGAACTTCGATGAAGCTTAAAAATCACAATGAAGTTTGTGATAGATTACCTATCATTTTAGCTTACAAAGTCACATGAGACAGTCATTTCAACCCATTTTTATCAGTAAACAAGTTTCTTTTCATCGAACATAATAAATACAAAAAATTTTGAAACCTTAGAATACACAAATTCAATTTGTCATCCATACTCAAATAAAACAATGAAAATAAAGAACAAGAGAAAAAGAGCTTACCTTAGAAGTTTGATGCTCAAAATTGTGAAAAGAATTAATTTTTAGTGGGTTTAACGGATGCAATAATGTCGAAGGTAAATGTTGCTCTATCAGGTTCGAATAATTTTCGAATGCAATAAAGAAAAAGAGGGAATGAATGGTTTTCCAGCTTTTTATGTTAGAGCATGTCGAAGGATAAATTTTGGGCTTCACAATTAGGTCACGGCTCATTTATTAACAAAAGAATAAAAGAATTAAAGAATCAAGAGTTAAATACAAGTCGCAGCTTATTAAAAGAATAAAGAATCAATGTGTTAAGGCCTAAATCTGGGCCTTTATTAAATCCTACAAAAAAGAATAAGAGACATCATGACCCAAATCAAGGGCTCGACCAAAAAAATTTCTTCATCTTTCACGTCGCAGCATTGGCTTGAGGCCAAATTTATCAGATTAATCACTTGCAAAACACTTCAAAACAGCTCACAAAACAACCATATCCATGCTCATCATTCAAAGAAACACATTCATGAACTTTAAACATCATCAACATTCATTCCAAAATAGGAATAGGTTTAAAAACCTAATTTAAGTCTTACAAACCATAATCAAACATGCAAAATTCCTCAAAAGGACAATACTTGTCCTACCAAAATTCCTCAGCAAAATTTCTCAAAAGTCTTTAAAAAGAAATAAACAAACAACAATCTTTTCATCTCTCATCAAAAACAAACTTTCAAAAGAAAAGAAAGGTAGGATAGTTATCCTAAGAGTCTTTCTTTTCACGAGTTGGGCTTCTCTCTAGGATTAGCTTAAGTGTTTGATGGTAAAGATCTTATTGATCTCTCTGATAGGAGCTTAGAAATTTGGCTTAACTCAGTCTCCAGATTATGTATGGCAGTTGCATGATTCCTCAAAGTTGTATCCATATTTTGTTGCCTATTTTCAGAATTGACCCTTGACCCTGACCCTAACCCTAATGTCTTTGATAATTTGGTAGGTTCAAAGCTGGTTATTGAAAGTTAGTGTTGCTCCACTTAAAATTGGGATGGTTTCTCCAACAAAGGTTATAGGTCTGACTATAGGGGCCATTCTTTTGGCCATTGAAGCTGTTCACATACTCTATAGATTTAGAGATCATTCTTTTAGCACTCTGTCCATATCTACCATCAATCATGTAGACACCTAATTTTTGCTCAATTTAAGGCTCGAATTTATAATAAAAATTAGTATTACGTCGAGTTCACAAAAAATAGCAAAAAAAAAAAAAAAAAAAAAAGAAAAAATAGAAAATAAGAAAATAGGTAAGTAAATAATAAAAAATGAGTATAAAAGAAGAAATTTAGAATTAAAAAATAAAAAAAATTAATTAAATTAAAAAATATTACCCGAGCTTGATATAATACATATTTTTGTTATAAATTATTCATAAAAATAATTAAACAAATTTTCAAAAATTATTTTGTTTAATTAAAATAGAATTTTCAAGAGCCTTAAATATTAATTTTGCTGGACCCAACCAGGCACAGGCCAACGGCCTAACGGTTAAAACCATTGACCCATATGACTAGACCAGCCACAGGACCTGGGTTTGATTCCATGAAGAGGCAAATTATTCTTTTTTTTTTCACATGCTCTCATTGGTTGAATGAGATAAGCACACGTATGGGTAGGTGAGCGGTAGATAAGCGGTAGGTAAACGAGTTGAGCATCTATAAATACCCGGCATGTAACAAGAATAAGGACATAGAAGAAAAACACAAAACAGAGAGAGAAAAAAGAAGAAGTGGAGAATCACAAAAAAAAAAAAAAAAGATAACATAGAGAGAAAAATTCCATACAAATATCGCAGCAAAAATCACTCAAAAAAGCTGCAATCAAACAGGTTCCTAGGGGAAGAAAGCAAATTGATTGTTGATCTCAGTTTACCCGCGCAGTTAACAATCAACGGTCAATCGTCAACGTTCACATCCAGATTAGCGCTCCAGGTCAAATCCGCTTTAATCCAACAGCTCAGGTGAGTCTGTATATTTTATTATATATTTAATATATTTAAATTATGGAAAAATAGTAAAAAAATAGAAAAATGCATGCAAAATAAAAAAAATCAGAAAAAATTAAGAAAAATCCAGAAAATCAGAATAAATACTTTTAGTGTAAATTTTCAATGATTTATTAGTTTTTGATATTTTTTAATATTTTAAATATGTATATGTATTAGATTAATTAAAAAATATACATATGATGCATGTAATAAGTTTTAGTGTGTTGTATTTACAATATAATAAATTTTGATGTGTTTTATTTATGTATACTGATAGTAATTAAATTTGGAAAATAAATAAAAAAAAGTTTTCCTTTAAAGAAAAAGGGATTTTTTTGAAAAAAAAATGACAAAAATATTTTCAAGAAAATGAAAAATACTTTAGTTTACATAAATAATGAAAGGATTTTTTTTATCAAGATTATTTTCATATAGCATTCAATTAGCTATTAAAATGTTCATCTAAAGTTTTTAATCAAAAATATTTTCATATAGCATTCAATTAGCTATGAAAATTCTTATTAAAATTATTCTCATGTAGCATTAAATTAGCCATGAATTTTCATAAAATGATTTAAAAAGAAAGACTTAGAAAAATTACATTTTTATAAAATAAAAATTAAGTGATTAGATCATAGGATCATAAAAAATGATTTTCATAAAAAAAAAAAATTAATGAACTTAAAGTGAAAATAGTTCAAAAATTAAAATAGATCAACAAAGTAAAGTTCTTTTCAAAAAAACTACGTTTTGTCTTATCTCGATTAGTGAGTACATAGACACCTGTGGGGCGACAATAAAAAATGATTTTTTTGGTTTAATATTTTGAATAATTCTTTTCATAAATATTGCAAGTCTTCAAAAAAAATGACAATATATTTGTTGATATCATACCTTAAAAAAAATAAAGAAAACATAAAAAAAATGAATAATGTGATTTGTGAATATTGTTTCATAATATATTATTTGAATTTTAGAGCATATAAAGGATAGATTATAAAGTTAAAATTCCAAAAGTGGTAACCAATTTGGTTTTAATAGGTTAGCCCCCGAATCCATGATATCTGGTTTTTCAAAGTTTGATTTTTTTAAAATCAAAATTTTTTTCGCAGACTAGTAGCTAAGTTAGGATCAACCGACCCATTGACCCTAGCTTTCATTTTTCCCTGATTTAAATCAGGTGGTGACTCTAAATGATTTTCAAAATTAAAATTTCTTTTAACTCTTAGTCGAGGATTCATATTAAATGAGTGAGGGTTTAATGTGAATCGGGTTAGAAGAGATTAACCAGATTATTGAAAAATCCAGGCTCGACAAATCATATTCACCCGGTCATTTCTAACATCATGTTCTCCACTTTTCTACTCAGGGCCTCTATTTTAAAGGTCAAATTGGTCACTATATCCATCTCAAACACTCGTATGGATTTCTTCGTCCTAGTTTTAATAGAGGGCCACTGATAATGGTTATTGTCCATATCTTTAAACAAATTTAAACATTCTTCTATGGACTTATTGTTCAAACTTCCCCCTACTGCTGCATCAATCAGCTATCCAGTTCCATTATTTAATCCATTATAAAAAGGTCTAGATTTGAGTCCACTCTGGTAGTCCATGATGGGGGCAACAACCTAATAGTTCTTTCCACCTCTCAAAAGATTCATACAAGGTCTTAGAGTCTAATTGGTGGAATGAAGTAATGTAGCTCTTAGTTTAGCTATCTTAGAAGGGGGGAAATATTTCTTCATGAAATTCTCATCCATCTATTGCCATGTGGAAATGGAATTTTCATGCAAATTGTTTAACCACTTCTTTGCATCCTTATGGCATCATCCAAAGCACAATTGATCTTAAACGTGTCACAAATTTCCAAGAATTGCTACAGATGGGTGTTAGGATCTTCATCTTGTAGCCCATCAAACTGCAAATATTGTTGAACCATCTGTATAGTATTTGGTTTTATCTCGAAATTATTTATAGCACCTCTTAGCCTAGTAATGCTCGTATTAGCTCTGTCCAATTCGAGCTGACAAAATTCAAACACAGTCCATGGTTACGTTACTCTAGTAGGGTTTTCCTCTTGGATTTCTCCTTCATGTTTATGTTCTGGATGATTCCCAGTAACCATCTCTTTTATATAAATTCGCTATTCCTCTTTAGCCACTCTATGAGAGATTCTTCATATTTTTTGAGGCTTTGGATGAAACGAAAATAAATGGTGAGATTAACTCCTAGTCATAATCCTACATTTTATTTTGAAAAGAAATTAGACAAAGAAAAACAACTAAAACAACATGCTTAGAAAGAATAAAAGAATGAACAAAAAAAAAGAATTAATAATAAAGAATCAAAGAAATAACGAATAAAAGAATTTTAAGAACAACATATCAAAATAATTAAAGAATAAAAGAATAATAAACTGTACAAAAAAAAAAACAAGAATATTTACAAATAGAAATAATGTTATATATAAAAATGAAACAAAACAGAACAGAACAAATATTTACATAATATACATATACACTATAAGGACCAGAACTCACCTCTATATTTAAAATAGGTGAATCTAGATCCTTAATTACATATAACCTACAATATCATATGTAAGGTTTATTACCAAGATCAATTTGGATATTTGTTTACCTAAATCTCTTATAAGAACAAATTTTAAAATTATTAACTAATAGAACTTCTATTAAAACGTAACTTAAGCTTTACAAAGAGAAAACTTCATACTTACTTAAAACACTCACATTTCAAACCTTTAAGACATAGAACAATATTCACACACACACACACACACACACACACACACACACCACACACACACACACACACACACACACATATACACATACAAATATATTACAAACATAAGCTTATTAAGAAGCCATTTACAAAAGATAAACAAAAGCTATAATATCTATTATATAGGTCTTCCAAACTAAACTATTACAAAAGGTCCATCAAGGTCATGGTCATCTCTAATCCTCCTAATCATCTAAGAAACCCTCAAAGTCGGTACCATATCCCATACTGGTGTAGAACTCATCATGGTCATCAATACCTGAAATATGAAATAATAAGCCAAAGGCCCAGTATGCAAGTAACGAAAACAAAAGCATAATGACACACATTCTGAAGCTAAAATGCAATGCAACAACCATTAGATTATTAGATAATCTTTAATTAGCCAAACAACATTGGAGTATTTAAACTCTGATCAATAAGGATGTCAGGGGGTCTTGAGTAACGATCTCGATGCTCAGGGGATTGATATAAGTTGTTCGAGGACTTATATCTCCTAGATGATATATCCATAAATGAAAAAGTAGATTCCTTTAGGGTTCTTAGCCATTTCACAACTTTACTTAACTTAATCCATAATATCACATAATTCAAGTATTCCCATAAATATTGAATTAAATCATATTACTTCTCCTTAAGAATAAGCAAATGTTATACCGATACCAATAATCCTATCAACTATCTGTCGAGCCACTTATAAAAGTTTTATTATAAAAATAGAGGTGGTTTAAGCGCCTAGACTACTGTGCCCCTAATCTGAGCAAGGTACCGCTCCCCGAACTAGATTCAATGACGTAATAGACAATCTATTTAAACAACTTAAGTTTTATCTTAAATTAAAGTAAATTTAGTTATGCCTATCCTAGGCAAGAAATCAAACACATTACTGCATAACTGAATTAGATCGAGGATCAAAAGCGATATTCAACTAAGGATCTATTACTATTACAAGAAATTTTAACTTATATCAACACCCTTAACTCTATTTCATGTGTGTGTGTGTATAGCTCTAGGTTAAAGGGTCATGAAATTCAAAAAAATATTCATACAAGGTCATAACATAATATTTATACATCAAACAATATCATACAAGCTTATAAAATCATCAAAAGATTAAATGTCAAGATTGGAAAGATCTTTGAAGAAGTTCTAAAAATGGGAAAGCCACAGGGGACACGTCGGCCTCCAATGCTAGCGGCATTGAGGTGGTGTAGTCTGCATGAATTTTTCTACGTCTGCCAATGCTGGCCTAGTTAACCCAAACGCCAGCAGTGTTGTGGTCTATGCGGCGGTGTTGAGCTGGTATAGACTGCAACACAATTTCATTCAAAAATCCAATAGATCCACGGGATTGATCTACGCCCGTGAATACCCCCAAAATTGGCAATGTTGAAGCGTATGCCGGTGGTGTTGATCTCTATGTCGGTAGTATTGAGGCGGCATACACTGTAACATAGATTTTGAAAATTTACAGGCCTCCCCTGATTCTGAAACACGCAAATTTGCTAAGTTTTTCACTTCTAAACTTCCTTCAAACACACTTCCAACATCGAACTTCAACCTATATGTATTCTAACATCTTTTAACATAAATAATTTTCACTTCAAACTCATCAAACATCCATATCTACGATTTCAAACACAAATCCACATTCAACCCTTCATTTAGCCAATTCAACTTCTCAAAACCATCTCAACCCTATTCATTCCCAGCTTCATTCACTCTAACACTACTTGTCACTCACTTAGCACAAACAATAACTTATAAACCATCAGGATATCACTCAATACATAACTAACACATGTAAATCATCAAAACTTATTTTAACATAAAAATTCATATTCTAGCAAAATTTCAAACTAACAAATGTACACTTAACATAACAAATACATACCTTAAGAAACTTGAGCTAGGTTTTATGGTCTTGCCACAAGATAATGATGGTTTTACTTGAGAAAAAATATAGGTGATATTTGGACTTATTGAAGGTAAGTTTTGGAATATGAAAATGGTGTTTTTCTCTTCTCTAATGAGTTGTCTTGGATGGTCTGATTTCTCATACGAATTTTGCAAAAGTTGAACTTGATATTTATTTATTTTGTTGACTATTGGGGTTGCTAGGTTAAGGGCTTTAATTTGCATGGGTTTAGGCCTGTTTTATGTCTAAATTTTCTGCTATGTTTAATAAATGTATCAAGCATATTTAACTTGTTTTAAACCAATTTTCATATACATTTTATTACACTTACAAATTCATAGACACAATATTTATTCATACTAAGATATGTCAATATTCAAATATATTAATACAACATACACCACATATTAACACAACTTATATGCTAGACTTCAAATATTATTCTAACATGTATAAATATGCATTAGTACACATATGAAGAATATAAATCAGGAATTATGGCTATTTCATATACAAAAGGAAAGAACAAGGGGTTAGCATATTTACATAAATGAAAAACAAGAAAAATATTTGCAGAAAAGAAAGATAAGAATAGAAGCATATATACAAAAAAAAAAAGGAACAAACAAAAGCTATTTACAATATTCACAGAAATTACCGACTAGATTTATAAATGAAATGCTTTCAAATATTGCCCTATTGGGCTTCATATGAATGAATCCAACACCAATCCCCGGCAACAACGCTAGAAAACTTGATTATGTGATTGGCATTTGGAAACCATTTTAAAGACCATGAAGTTGAAGTTTTCAAAAATTTATAAAACTAATAGGATATGTTCAACTTCGGATAGCAATTATCGATACTAGGCAAGCGCACTTACTGAAGTAGCATAGAAAATACTAGGTCATACTCTATAAGATTGTTGGCATCTACCTTACTCACATTTCATCTATTATCTAGCCAAAGAAAACCAAAAGATCATAATGAAAATAGAAGCTATGCTATGTTAATGGATATTCACAAACGTTCTCAGGGAAAAATAGAGGATGAGTTTATATAAATGCAAGACAAGAGCTCAGGGTTTGCTTCACCAATTCCTTATCATGTGATTTTTTTTACAAAACTCTAAGAGAGAGTTTTATGCTAGTGTATTTGCATTGTCGGATTGATTGGTGTAAACTAAAGCCTCTCTCAAGTTAGTTGCTCTAGGTCTAGACTAGACCACTGGAATCTCTTCTCAAGTTATCAATGGTACTAAAAACCGCATAAAGATCACGAATCCTTTGTTTTTAAAACCAACTCAATGAATTTCAAAATAAGTGACAGAAAGTTTCCACCATTCCTCTCTCAAGGTATTTAGGATAAACTCTATTAGTAGCTACAGATCTATTCATTAAAATGACCTCTCAGCCTATTTTAACGAAATCAAACATGAATCTAATAAGTGTACCATGTAATTGGACCAACGAAAATAAAATCAAGTTACTAATTACAAAAACCCAGTCAATATTTACTTAAAAGCGCATTTGAAATCACATGAATCAGGATTTGGATTCACAAGCCCTAAGCTATAGGAGATTGTTTCTCTATGGATATAAACATTAATTACGAATTCTGAAGAGATAAAATAGAATCAATCAAAGAATATTTTAATTAAGAATAAAGTCTTGCAAAGATTACAAATAAGGGGCTAAATTGATTTTACCTAGAAAACACGAGATTTCTAAAGCAAGAAGAAACTAATTCTTTTGCCTCAGAATTCTTTGTCTATTTTATTTCAGGAATTTGGCTACATATGCTGCATATATTTGCAACGTATGCCTGTACGCTTATTTATAGGCTCAGGGCACATAAATCATGATAACTTTATTGCTGACGTAGCAGATTCTTTAATAACATAATTCATTTTCTTTCTTCACACATGCTTTTCTATCACTTGCTTGCACCTTCGCTTGTCACAGGATAGGTTGAGTGCTCGAGTATTGCATTAAAGTCAGGGCTCGAACTTAACTAGAGTATTAAGTCAAAACACCTGAGTTTTTTTTCATCTTTCCATTTAGGGATAAATTGAGGACGTCGAGGGCTCGATACTTTAGGCTCAACTTAACTTGTGCTTCTTAGCAAAGGTTTGTTCTTCATTTAGTCTTCATCGTGTATCAAGATTAGGCCCCAATAACATGGTGCGATAGAAGCTGTTCTTCACTTCTGAGGCTTAATCTCTTCAAATCATTCATCGAGGGTTATGTCGAGAGCTCGATTTAGGGTGTGATGGATCAATTTGCTTTGTTTTCCTTAACATTTAGGCCTCGACAAGAGCTTTTGCAGGGCTCGATGGAATATGTCCTCAAGTTTTATTGTTGTTTTGCTCTAAATCTGATTCCAAACACTTTCATTTATCTTCTTTTGATTCTAGAAGCTAAAAAACAACATTAAACATTAAAAGCACCAAATTCATAAGAATTTAATAAAAAATACATCAATTTAAGCCCAAATTCCACTTAATAGAATAAAATAAAATAGACTTATCATTGTGTAAAAGAGGAAGAGTATATCTCCCTCTAAATATTGTTGCCACCCCTTAAGGAAAGAAATTTCAAGTTTAGCTTTTTAAATAATTCAATTTTTGAAATCAATATTTAAATGAAATTCTTACTTTCTTCTTGATTCGTTCGAATATATGTTTTTCCTTTTAGCTTTTGATATATCTGAAGGTGTAATATTTTTCCATGATTTATCTAAGGAGTTTTAAAAGGTAAGTTTTGTTTGTTTTATGTTAAAAAGAAAAGAAAGAGAGATGGGTGAATCATCTATATAGGATTCATGGCATCTTGTGAAAAGTGGTGAATTGTTTGTTTTGAAAATGAAATAAATGGTGATGGATAGAAATACCTAACTTATGGTTTTTCAAGAAAAAAAATGAGAAGGAAAGAAAAGAAAATTAAAGGCAAATCAATCATTGAATTTTAACACTTAGTCTTCATCCTAGTCTACTCCTATAGCTAAAGATAGAGTTTAGGAGATCATCTCAAGGGTTAAGATTATATTTGAAAAGTCTTGGTCTTCTTCCGAAAATGATAAAGATATAAGATGAGAAAAGTCTTGGTCTTTAAATTATTTAATTAACGAAGTTCATTTGTCAAAGTAACAACGATGGCTCTATCATCTTAAAGCTCATGACAATGCATGGGAAGGAAGAAAAATTTGTCAAATTGCTTTGATGAATATAAAATAAAGGTAATGATGAGTTATTTATACGAGGAAGAAATGAGGAAATTTACATAGTATATATGAAATAGCCATGATTCCAAAATTTATATTTTTTACATGTGTATTAATGCATATTTTTGCATGTTAGAATAACATTTAAAGTCTAGCATATAAGTTGTGTTAGTGAGTGGTATATGTGTTTGTGATTGTTTAATTGGATGTTAATGTGTGTATTGTTAATGTTAATATTGTACTTATGTTGATAATATGCTTTGAAGTGATTAAAAATTTGTTAAAAAATCTTTAGAAAATAACCAAACATAGCAGAAAATTTTTGGACAAAATGAGCCCAAACTCATTTATGTTTTGCCCAAAATCAAGACCAAACCCATGCAAAGAAAGCCTATAATATGGCAGCCCCTAAATTTAACTTTTGGATTAGAAAAAGCCTTGATTTTGACAAAAAAAAAAAAATGCACGTTCTAAAACAGACCCAAAAACCATACGAATTTTCCTTTCCTCTCTTACATGTTTCTTCCCTTTGTCCTCAAAACCTTACACTCCAAGCTCATAATAAGTCAAGACCCAAAGCCTAAGTGATTTTTAACAAGACTTAAAGCTTCTTAACGTATGTGTTTGTTATGATAAGAATATATTTGTTAGTTTGAGTTTTCTTGTGAAGTGGATTTCATGCCATGAATTGAGTCAAATGAGTTTTGATGATTTACATGTGTTAGTCATGTATTGAATGAATATCTTAATGGTTTATAAGTTATTATTTATGCTAAGTAAGTGACAAGTATTGATGGAGTGAATGGGGTTGGGAATGAGTAGGGTTGAGATAGTTGAAGAATGAATTGGCTAAATAAGGGTTGAATTTGGAATTATGTTTGAAATGGGTGTTTGATAAGTATGAGGTGAAGATTGTGTATGTTAAAAGAAGTTATAATACATATATGTTGAAGTTTGATGTGGAAATGTGTTTGAAGGAAGTTTGGAAGTGAAAAATGTAGCAAAAGTTTGTGTTTTCTAAATAGGGATGTTTGCATTTTTTCGAAAATCTATGTTGTAGTGTATGCCGCCTCAACACCGCTGGCGTAGAGGTCTACACTGCTAGCATACACATTAACAACGCCAGTGTTGGGGGTATTCACGATCGTGGACCGATCCTGTAGAACTCTCTGATTTTTTGAATAAATTTGTTTTACAGTCTATACCGGCTCAACACTGCGGCGTAGACCACATTACTGCCACCATGGGCTTAGCACTGTCGGCATTGGGCTTAGCCCTGCCAGTGTTGGCAGGTGTAGAAATTTTTGTGCAGAAAACAATACCGCCGATGTTCAAGGCTTATGTATCCCCTACAATTTTCCATTTGAAAAACTTATTCAAACCATTCCTTTAGCTTGTTAATTTGTCTTGTGATGATTTTATGAGTTTGTATGAGTTTATTTGATGTATAAATATTATGTTATGATCTTGTGTAGAATGTATTTGAGTTTCTTGACACCAAAGCCTAAAGTTATTTGTGTTTTATATTTAGTTTAGGATTAGTGGTGTTGATATGAGTTGAAATTTCTTGTAATAGTGATAGATCCTCAGTCGATCACCACCTTTGATTCTTGATTTGACTCAAGTACGCAGTAATGTGTTTGATTTCTTGCTTAGGATAAGCATGATTAAGTCTATCTTAATTTGAAAAAAAAAAAACTTAAGTTGTTTGAATTGATTCTTTATTATGCTGTTGAACTTGGTTCAGGGAGTAGCACCTTACTCAGATTGGGGGCATGATAGTTTAGGTGCTTAGGCCAACCCTGTCCTTATGATAAGACTTTTATAAGTGGCACGATGGGTAGTTGATAGGGTTATTGGTATCGGTATAACATTTGCTTATTCTTAAGGAGAAATAATATGATTTAGTTCAATATTTATGAGAACACTTGAATTAGATGATACTATGGATTAAGTAAAGTAAAGTTGTGAAACGGCTGAAAACCCTAGAGGAAGCTACTTTTTCGTTTATGAATATATCATCTAGGAGATATAAGTCCTTGAACAACTTATATCAACCCCCTAAGTGTCGAGATCGTTACTCAGGACTCATAGATATCATTGTTGTCTGGAGTTTGAATACTCTAGTGTTACTTGACTAATTAAAGATTTTTAATAACTTGATGATTGTTGCATTTGCATGTAGTTTAAGCTTGGATGCCACTCGCCTTTGTATTCATTATTTGCATACTGGGCCTTTGGCTCATTATTTCATATTTCAAGTGTTGATGCTAATGATGAGTTATACACCAGTATGGGGTATGGAACGGATTTTGAGGATTTCCTAGATGATTGGGAGGATTAGAGATGACCATGACCTTGATGGAACTTTTGTAATAGCATAGTTTGGAAGACATATGTAATAGTTATGATAGTTTTTATTAAACTTATGTATTTTGTAAATGGCTTGTTTTTAAGCCTTGTCTGTAATATCTATATGTATATATGTCTGTAGTGGATCTATATCTTATATGTAAATGTCTTGTTTTTCTAAAAGTTTTAAGAGTTGATGGTTTTTAAAATTTGCTCATATAAGAGATTTAGATAAACAAATAAACAAATATACAAACTGATCCTAGTAATCAACCTTACATATAATGCTACAGGTTATATGTGGTTGGAGATCTAGATTCACCTATTTTAAATATAGGGATGAGTTCAGGTCTTTACAATATATGTAAATTTCAATGTATTTGCCTAAAAGTCGGTCTTGCAATTCCCTACAAAATCCATTTATTAATCTAATTCAATTTATTAGATGTTAAGGTTATGCAAATAAAAATTTCTAGGGTTTATATTTACTCGATTAATGTTTTATATGGTTTAAAGAATCGAATTTAATATTTATAGCAAAAAATGAAAATATCCATTTTGAAAAACCAAGCTTTTAAATTATTTAAAATAACTTATTTGTACTTTAAAATTATTTTATAAATTTGTATTATTATACGATTGAATAAAATTAAGTTTTGAGCTTACTCAATTAAATAATATCGAAATTTAAGCTCATACGATTAAAATTTAAGTCTATATATTTAAATATTAAAATTTAAGCTTATGTGATTAAGCAAAATTAAAATTTAAGTTTGTGCAATTAAATTATATTAAGGTTTGAAGTTACGTGAGTGGATTGTATTTTAAACCTATGCGATTAAAGTTTTAGGGTCTTAAAGTTTAAATTCAAATTTATTGATTCCAATTCTAGTATCGTCTTTTATTTCATTGTTATAATATTAAAATGTTAATTTGATAAAAATTAGCTCACACCAAATGTAAAATGCTTAACTTAGTTATTGTGTGTCGTATATTAAGTAATACACATATCAACATATCAGTTAATTTAAGAAAATAACTTTTAAATTATTTTTAAGGGTTCTATGTTTTTCTTAGATAAATTTCAATTTGAAAATTTAAATTTAAAGCTTACACAATTGAATATTTTTAGGTTTTTTTTTCTTACTCGATTAAGGTTTATGGGCCTAATTGGCCAATTTAGGACATTACATTCAATAGACTTAGAAAAATGTAAATTTCATGACTACCTATCTAAAATTTTTATTTGGGTTTCGAATTTGTAAATTTTCATCTGTTATTAATTACATTGCATATAATTATACTAATTAGTTCAAGAAAATTTCTTTTAAGTTGGATTTAGGGCTTCTATGTTATTTGTAGAATATTTTTCTTTTGAAAACTAAAGTTTCAAATCTATGTGATTAAGTATTTTTAAGATTTTAGAGTTTTCAGATCTGATAGGCCAAATTGGAGTTTTAGGTTATATAGGTTTAGAACATTCTAACATTCATGTTTGTGAAATTGAAATTTGTGTTTGAGTTTTAGTTTTATAGATATTGATCCGTTTCTATTCGTATTGCATATATTTCAATCATATTGATTCATCTCCAGATCATCATTTACTAACCAATAGACTCTAAAAATTTATCTCTTCGTTCACTATTTGATATATAGAGTCATATGTTTGTATTTATTAAGTTATTGCCTCATAATGAGTAATCTTGTCTTTGGTATCTTTCAATAGTTAGAGAAACTTTTAATCATATTTTAAACTATGAATGGGTCAAAATTTTTTTTATTTTAATATTCTTAAATCATGAAAAATCAAGAGCAATCTCTACGAATTTTCTTAAAGCTTTTTTTATATTATATTTTTGGTGATTAACATATCCAGGTTGTATAAAAATTAAGGGGTCTATAATATATAAATATCCTAATAATTATGAAAATTGGAATTAACCTCAATATAATTTCCCCTTAGGCTTTGTTTGGCATTAGAATGCCCTAACTTGAGGGCATTACAACCCGCCACGTGTCCTTAACATAGATGGAAATGCTAAGGCTATGAAACACTAATCCACAAATATATATCATATAACTTCAAACTCTTAAATAGAAAGGTGCCTATTTAAAATACTTTCAATAATAAAACACCCAAATAACCTTGTCGGCATATACCATAACCCAAACTTATAATATAAAAGCAAATCTCATAAATCAATCTTAAATTCATAAAACATATAAAATCTCATAAAGTCTTCAACTCAGCTTAATTCCAAGCCATATGATCTAAACGTCAGCAGAAAAATTTGGTTCACTATCGTTCTCCTCATAATCCACAAAGACATCAATCCAAATCAATCATAATATGCCTTATCTTCACCTATTCCTGAAAAAGATAAAAAAAAAAAGGAGCAAATATTGCCCAGTAGTGCAAACCACAAACACAAGCACATGAGCATACATTATACATAATCACATATAACCTATTCTAATGCTTCAAACACGGGTTATTATCATGTTAATAGCCAATAAACAATACAATTTAGAACCATCTGCAGTCCAATCCCAAACCTAAAATAACTCATGACTCCATAAAAACAAGTAGTATAGAAAATAGGTAATGTGTCTATATATTGGTGTTGGGTACTTCCCACACACCCGGTGCCGTTATCGCATAGCTCCTAAACTATCAGAGTCATTTCTATACATGAGTTCACTAGGGACAACCCTACACATAGATCATTAGGGTGCAAGTGTTAGTATCACAGTTTGTCTGGTCTTTACTAACAACAGTCAAACACAAACAATAAACAAATTTAATTAAAAGCTAAATAGATTTAGGTCAATTATCAATTCTAGCCTACAAGCACATACAACAAGTAAAGTAAGGTCGCACCTGAATTAATTTCAAGGAACATAACTCTAAATCTCCATAGCCCTGATCACATAAATAGAACATATTTCAATATACAACTTTCATAGCATAAACCTAATCTAAACTTCACCTAAAACCCAAATCTTAACAGAAATATAAATTCACACCTTCCTCCTTGACAATAATTCTTCAAAATAATAAATCTCTTCAATAATCCTTCTAAACCCTAAAATTCCATTCAATACAAATTAGACCAATAATCAATAGAAAATTGCTTCTATGCAATCATAAAGATTAAGAACATTCAAACTTATCTAGAATTGATTCTCAATCCTTCTTGATCACCAAAAATATGAATCTCTAAACAAATTAAGGTTTTCTTCTAAAGAAAAGAAATAGGCTCAATTACCTTGATCTGGACTTTTGGATCTCCTTGGATGTTAGGATCATTTATAGAGAGGATTTTTATAGGTTTAGGAGTGATTTTGGAGAGGATACATAAGCCTAAGATATAAAGAAATTCGTGGAAACTCTTTATCTTTTGAACATGGTACGTTGGCAGTTTTTGAACATATACTGGTGGCTTAAACCAAAGGCCGATGGCATAAACGCCAAAGCTGGCGGCCATTCACTTTGGGGTCATAATCTGGAACATGTAGGCAGCATGTACATCGGCGGTGTAAATATAAAAGCTGGCGGTATACATACTTAAGCTGATGGCCTACGTTACTCGAACAACATTTTTCGATTTCAAAGTTGGCTTCTACGCTATCAAAGCCATAGGACATATGCCGGCAATGTAAGACTCGAAGCCGGTGGTGTACCTAATCGGTGTATAGCTGCAAAAATCCATCTTCAATTATACTTCTACCGTTTGACAAAACAAACAATTATACTTTAGGATGGATCATAAAACCCTCTTATAATATATCAAATTACACTTTTACCCTCCTTTATAATTTATTTATCTATATATTACATGCACGATAGAATGAATTAGGAAGAAAGGATTATCGAAGGGAGGAAAGTGGAGGGAGTGATTATTAAAAGAATTTATGTGTTTGGATAATGAAGGAAAAAATAGATGAAGTTTTAATTATTATAAAACACAAAATACGATGAATTATAAACTACTTATACGCCCTTAAAAGGTAATAAGTAACTTCAAAAAGAAGGGTGTAAGAGTAATTTGAAAAAAAAAAAATCCTCTTTCCCTTTTATTTCTCTGCATTTTGGAGGAGATAAAAAAATGGTAGGACCTAAGAAAAATATTACATCCATTTTCCCTCCCCTCCTCTTTCTGGAATATAACTTAATCCACCCTCATTTCCTTCCCTCCACAATCATTCCCTCCAAATTCTCACATGCCAATCATGGTGTTATAGTTCCGTAAGGTCTATATATATTTATCTATATATATATATTTATTTTAATTTCTTTTTTTTTTTACCTATCTAATCACATAACCTAACTTATCTATTTAGATTAGATTATATTTATTTGACATATAAATCAATTAACACCTTTCCTTAATATTCTATAGAGCTAAGACACTTATATGTGTTCATATATCTATTATTTTATTTATTTATTTTTAAACAGTACCCCACAAAATTCATTTAGTAACGTTAAATAAGATCAATTACTACACAATTCAGTTTAATTCCATCCTTAGTTTCATTTAAACCTTACAAAACCAAACATTCCTTGTACCTATTTGTTTTTACAGAACTTCGGGTTTTTTACTCATGAGTCATGATTTTATAGTAATCGTAGAGTTTAGATAATTTCCTTTATCGGAACTTGATTTTCAGTACAATTTGATGAGTGTCCTCCTTCTTTCCCTAGAGTTCATATACAAGAGAAGGGTCTCCCACCTAAACCTATACTATTGATGTTGTTTTAGGAAGTGTGTGATTGATATGTAAAGTGTTTGATCTGTCACGTGGAGAAGGAATATATTTTTGGCTGTAAGAAAAGGAATGGAGTAAGACAAGTAACAATACTCCGTTAGTTCATCTTTATTTGTACTAGAGAGTGATTTATATATCGTATCATATCATTTGTCTTATGAGCACAAATCCTTGTTGTTGGCATTGGAGATGAATAAAGGCTGGCTGTATTCCATAGAAGGCCGGCTGCTTTCTCATAGTAAGCTGGTGGCTTAAGTTCAAAATTTTGCAGCTTTGAACCATCCTTCAATTTGGTTATTCAAGTGATATAATGAACTTTCTTGGATCATCACCATTTCGTCCCATTATGTTGAATAACTTTATTCTCCTCCCGAAGTTGATTCCATATGCTTTGCTTGGTCCTCCATGAAGTTCTTGCAATATCCATTGAATTCATCCTGAAGTTTTTTACCTCGACTTTGTGTGATCATGTGTCCAGGTGCTTGAACTTGTTGAGGTGAGCTTGGTGTAATCGTATCCTTATCACTTCCTATTGATTTTTTGTCATGCTTTCTCAAAATACTGCCATTTCTAGAAATATGGTATGCTTTTTTAATGTCTACTTAGATTGAATAAGTAGGTCTTTGCCGTTGTGATGAATCAAATCGTACTAGCTCTTTATTGAGCCATGGTAGAGCTAGAAGAGACTCGTTGCAGTGAGTTGGATTAGCTGGGGCTTTTATCAAGCCCTAATGAATTGAGAGAGACTCGTCATGGTGAGTTAGACAGGGTCTCTACTAAGCTTCGTTCAATTCCCAAGCAACATGCACTACTAAAAAAAAAAAAAAAAACCTTTATAAGACAGAAATTTTGCGATAGAAACTAGCAAGATAAATTATATTTGTATAGATAGAATTAGTGACAATGATTTTTACAATAAAAATTTATGTTCATAGACATAAATTGCCTCTAAATCCTTGTTTTCTTGTAGTGATACTAGGAGGAAGTAAAATGGATGGCAAGTCAGGCTAAGTACAGCCTTTATCAAATGTGATGGGAGCCAGTATACCGAGCAAAGTAGCCATCATGCCTCTTGAACTAATGGAATAGGTGAAGTGCGTTGAGTAAGCTTCAAGGAAGCGGTTACTCTTCTAGCAATCGTGATTTCACAGTTTCAAATTTAGAAAATTGTCTTGTCTTCGTGTAGGGCATATAGCACCTTGTTCAAAGCACGCTTCAAGCATTTAATGCCGCGTACAAATGCGGCGGAAGTGGGGAGTCTATGGAGATTACACAGAGCTTTTTATAGATTTGGATGTAATTCTGCAGTGTCCTAGATGAATTTGGTCTATTAGTGTTTGTCTTGAGACACATGGGCAGTGGCGGGTAACCTCAAGTTTTGACACACGGCAGGTTGCAACTCTTCGTCTTCTAAAGGTTTATCTTTTGGCCCTTGTCTACATAAGGGCTTTGACACCGAATGGGATGGCTACCACCTTGACAAGGAGTGGAGTGGACCAGGATTTTTTTTTTTTTTTTTTTTTTGGAGGAAATAAAAATATTAAGAAAAAAGGGAAAAGTAAAATATATAATAAAGGTTGGACGCCATGATGTAGTTAATTTTTTTTTTCCTACGTTGAACTATAATGTTTGGTTTGGACGTGGTGAATATATTTATTGATGCTGTCAATATTTTTAATGAGGATGGTGATGATAGTATAGTGAATATTAGAAATTTAATAACTTTTAATTGATTTTTTTAATAGGATTTTTTAGTGAAGTTAATAAGATGATTTTTAAATTTTTTTTTTCTTTTAAATAACATTTAATGCTATTCAATAGGATGTATTTCCTTCTTAAATAACATTTAATGTGATCTTTATTTCGTCTTTTTTCTTTTTGGCAACTTTCAAGCTTGCCTACAAATATATACCTTAGGGGTGTTCATGGTTCAGCTTGGTTCGGTCCAACATTTGAAGCAGTTCAATTCAAATCCTGAATGAATTGAATTGCTTTTAATGGTTCGAGCATTTGAACCGAACTACTTCAAATGCGGTTCGATTTGGTTCGAACTGCTTTTAAAAAACATTTAGTTCTAACCAATAATATGAATAGTATTTGAGTTCCCAAGATGTTTAGATTGAGAAACGTTGTGTAAGAATTAAAGTTACTTATCATTATATTAGGTCGTGCGTTTAATAATTTCAAATATATATGTTATCCCATCCTAAAAATATTTTTCAATGCAAATTTAAAGTAACATATATTTTTATTAAATCTATAACCCCAACTAAAAAAAATGATTCTTTTTAAATTAATTCCATATTTATTTATCATATTCTTCCCTTATAACGTATTTAAATTTTCATTGTACCAATTAAATGATTGTGCATGTTGTAAGCTCAATTATACCTCTCTTTTTTTTTTACTACTTTGATGCATGTTTACTAGATTTGGGAGAATTTAAAATTAATAAAATAAGAAAACATACTAGGAAAGTTTTGAGATAAGTAAAAAATTGCTTATTTAATATTATTAGATATATAATACATTTAACATATATGGAATATTTATATTTATAAATAACATTAATGTGGTTAAAAATGTAATTTACGTTCTATAAATTAGAACGGAATCACGATTTCTCCTAATAAATCTATAAATTGAAATCTTACTCAATAATTGTGTTTTCATTTGAAGTTTATCCTAACATAATATACACATATATATCATATTAGAGTGAAATGTCACATACAATCATAATATTTAAAAGTTATAAATAAATAAAATAGCTCTTATTTTTTTATTTCTTTTAATGCAAAACAGTTTAGTCCATGTTCAAATGGTTTGGTTCTCGAACTAAATCATAACTGTTTAGACTCTTCCTGAACTAAATCGCGAACTAAATTGAGATATAAAAGAATCGCATTTTCCGGTTCTATTTGGCTTGGTTTGTTTTTCGGTTCGATTTTGTTCAATTCAATGAACAGCCCTAATATGCCTTCATGCAATAAGATAACAGTTAATCAGTTATCATTTAGAAATACAAATATTTGATTTGTCATTGCTCTCTAATCCTAAATTGCGAATTATTGAATAGAATTTTTTTTATGCCAATTATCTGAGTATTTTTAGAATCAATAGGTAATTGAAGATCACTTTTCGTGTATTCGTAGAATCAATGGTTTATGATAAAACCATAATTTAACCTATTGTATCAACTGGAATTAGTCACGTTTACTCTTGGATTGTCGTGGCACCTTGTAGATAAACTAATCAATGACGAGTAGTGGATGAGATCTATGATTGCGATGATCTATATCAAAGGATTGAACAATGATCGATGAGTGATTGGATGCTACTTTTGGAGCATCGATTTGATGTGGTGATAGATCGAGTTACAAAGAGGATAAGTGTGTTGATGGGACACCAAAGGAAAGTTAACCCAGTTTTTGAGATGAAAATGAGAATTCTTGAATTTCACTTTTATGAAACCATAGTTTTTGAGGATGATTAGGTGGAAGATGAATATGTTTTTAAGATTGATGATGAACTAATTTTTGATATTTATGATGGTGAAGAGGAGGATGCTTTTGAGTCTATGGGTGATGGAGGACCAATTTTTGACACTGAGTATGCTTAAGAAGAGATGCAAGATGTTAATATCTCTCTTTAGATGTTTTGATGATAACAAAAAGACCAAATATTACTAATGAATTTGTTAAGTCAATGATTTTCAATTAATTATGAATTGACAAAACAAGAGAAGTTAAAGCTTTCAAGGACTAAGTAAGAAGACTTGTGAAAGTTAAAGTGAATTAAAAATGAAGTTAGAAGATAACTCAGAGAGTTTTTGCAACACTGCAACAAATTGTTATACTTAGAGATTGACTCAGAGAGTGAGCTTGCAACTGATAGTTTTTGAACATAATATTTCGAATATGATATTTGAGAAAGTTTTACATCAAAAGGAAGACCTAACTCCAAAGTTGAATGTATTTGGGTAATGCATTCAAATGTTCCATAAAGTTGGTTAACATATCCAAGGGGATTTGAATTATTTTAAATCAAAGCTTATGGAAAAATTCAAGAACTCATGATAGTAAAATCAAATTTGTTCTAGATCTGATTACTTCATATATTTAAGAATTAGGCTCAAGTTAGTTGATGAAAATATGATTATTTGAAGCTCCAAAAATCATTATAGCAAAAGTTGTCAACCTTCTTAAGCTTGTTGCAATTTGGATAAATAGAAGAAAGATATTATGCTACTTTTTAGGGATATAGAAGGTACTACAAAAAGAAGTTGATCTGGATGTTAACAACAAATTTATTTTTTGAAGGATAAACATCAACAAACTTCAAGCTAAGTCTATAAGGCACTTGGCTTTTTAAATGCAACAACAATTTGTTTTGAAGATAACAACAGTCCATCTTTCAAAGCAAAAATTCAAGAACTACAAGGTACATTAAGATAATAGCAGTCCATCTTTCAAAGCAAAAATTTAGGAACTATAAGGTACATTAACAACCATCTTTCAAATTCAAGTTTTTTCATCTTCTAGTCGTTATTCAATGAATGATAAGTAAGGAAGACTATCAAAGCAGGTATATACACGTGAAGAGAAAAAGAGAATAAAAATACGTGCTCTAAAATTTTTGAGAATCATTTTGCTACTGATCTAAATTTTGTCATTCACACTTTCTATTTGTTTGAGCTGAGAAGTTAAGGAATTTTTAATTTCTTTGCTTCCACAAGATCTTATATATCTCGTGTGAGATTATAGAAGAGTGAGAGTGATATTTCTTTCTTTGTAGATTAGTAAATAGCTTGAGTGAAGCTAGATAAGCTAAGCAGAGTGACTAGAGTCGATTGTATTTGGATAAGCTTGTAATCTCATTTCTTTTGGATATAGTGGAACATACCAATCTAGAATACCAGGTCCTCGGCTTGGAGCTGAAGAGAAGACTGATGCATAAGGCAGAACTTCATAAATCGATTTTTCACTCTTCTCTTCCTTTATCCTTTTAATTTGATGCAAATTGATCTGTTTATTTCTACTATACACCGAACTCAGAGACTTAATTAGAGAGTAAATGGAAGCTAAATTTTTAAACAATTGCTTAACTCTTTGTGGACTTAATTGAACCTGAGTCTATTTGAATTACAATTAATATTAACAATATTTTCGATCAAGTTTGATTGTTTACAAGTGAGTTTATAAGCCATTGTAACTTGATTAGCTAAGTGGGCATGACTTTGGTTGATTTTAAAGAAAGAAAAATTTTATCTAATAACCAATTTATCCCTCTCTTAGTTATTCATTTGGGACCAACATAAGATATAGATGTTGTTTTTGCTTTGGTGGATAAACAAGGTGAAAAGGAAATAATAGTACTTAGATGGCGATTTCGATTGTGGAAGAGTCAAAGAGATAAGTTGAGGAGTTATTTGTTAAATTTTTTATTCGACAGAGTCTAAGTCCTTATGCAAATCCATCCCTTCTAACACTTAAGAAGGGTCACATGTGCCTTATTTGTGTGGTTAATTTCAAGCGATTCTTGTATGGCATGATAAAATTAGAGGGCAATTTTGTCCTACCTAAGAGGAATGATGTTGTCAAAATATTTAATGATGTGGTCAATATATTTATTAATGTGGTCAATATTTTTAGTGAGGAGGATAATGATGGTGTGGTTAATATTGAAAATTTACTAGCTTTTGATTGATCTCTTCAATAGGATTTTTTAGTCAAGTTACTAAGGTGATTTTTCTTTTTAAATAACATTCAATAAGATGTATTTCCTTTTTGAATAACATTTAATGTCATTTAGAAGGATCTTTATTTTTTGTCTTTTGTATGCCTTGAGGAAATAAAATAATAGGTAATCAATTATCATTTAGAAATACAAATATTTGAGCCTCTCTAAACCTAAATTTCGAATTCTTGCATAGAATTTTTTTTTTATTTTTGATGGCAATTATCTAGGTATTCTTAGAATTAATAAGTAATTGAATATCACTTTTTCAGTATTCTTAGAATTAACGGCTTATGATAAAACCATAATTTAATATGCTGCGTCAATATTGAGATTTAAATTAGCATATGCAATTAGTAGAAAGTCTAGATTTTAATTTGAAAAAGGAAAATTTTTATAAAATTCAAAATTTCCAAAATTAGTCCAGTTAGTTCAATGCTTTTTTAAAAGTACAATTGAAATACCTTGAATATTACAAACCTAAATTAAGAATGTGATAATTAAATACTAAAAAATACGGGTAGTTTTGAATCTTATTTTAAATTTAGCTTAGTAATTAAATTGAGATAGTTTAGTTAATTGAATTTTGTAAACTATAAAATATAATTTAAAAACTTAATATAATTGCATTAGAAAATGGATTTAATAGAAAATAGAGATTTTAATATAACAAATACCCTTTCAACTTATCATATTACTTCAATTTCCTATCTCCAATCATTAACTTGAACCCACTTCTCAAGTTCACATTTAGAAATTAAAAATCACATAATAGATAAGGGAGTAGAATGCATTTAGACGTCATGAATTAAAACATGAATAATATTGAATTCATTTATAGCATAAGACTCAGTTAGAAATTATCCTAGCTAGTAAAAAAAACCAAAGACAAGATTATTAAACATGAGTCGATAACTCACTAATCATACACCTAGACTATAGATATCAAGTGTAGCATGAGACAATTAATTTTTAGGATATATTAGATAGTAAACGACATTTTTAAGGATGGATTGTGCTAGGTTGGAATATACGCAATAGAAATAGAAATTAATTAATATCTACCAAATAAAGCTCGATAAAAATTATGAATACATAATCATGAAACTTAGAATTTTCTAAATCCATTGAGTAAATACCCTAATTTGATTGTTTGGGACTAGAAACCTTAAACACATAAGTGGAAAATTTGATAATTTAACATAATTAGGACTAATAAAGGAATCTCATTGAAAATAGAGATCATAATGCCATAACTACCCAATTTAACCTATTAAGCAACACCAATTACTTATTGCAACAAATTCAAATTACCTTATACTTTCTAATTATTAGTTAAAATTAATTTGTCAAATTCAATTACTTAAACCCCCAAATACAATTTAGTGGTTTTAATCTAATTTCCAGCATCTACATTCCTAAAAATTAAAAACTAAATATTTGCTTTTAAGTAACAATCCATATCCCCTAAATCCTTACACTTGAGTGAAAAATTAATTCTTCTCTAATAAAAATTTCTAAGATGAATTTCTAATTCAATTTAGCAAGAATTCTATTTTTAATTCCTTATATTCTTTCCTAATTCTTCAAGCACATAACCTAAAGGTCCCATCATAATTAAAACCCATTAATATTAAATTCAAGCCCATCAACATGAAGCCCACAACTAAAAATCAAGCCCACGAATCAATCCTATGAGACCATACTCTTACCATGTACCATCACACATGATATAGTGCCTTAAATTCTAGACATCTCCAATATGTGAGATGACCAAAATGACCTTAACCAATTCAAGAAGAATTCTACGCATATGAAAAACCAAAACGCCCTAAACTATTCAAGTAAAAGGACTAAAATGCCGTTAATCCTAATGGAATTTACAAGACATAAAATACTATAAATATGATGCTTCAAAAAATCTAATTCCCCCCTTTTCATTAGCCCTTTCCTCCCAAAAATCTTCTCAAAAAGATATCTCAAAACACACGAAAATCATCCAATAGTTCCACAATCATTCTTCAAGATAAGCTTCAAATAGGTAAGGAAATCTATTCAATTTCAATCATCTAATTACTGATTTCTTCCAAAAAATCTAATCTCTACTTCAATTAATTCTTAGGTTGTATTTGAAGGGAAAATCAAGGATTAGATTGGGGATTAGCATTAGAAGCATCATCAAAGTATCGGAGAAGTACTAGTAGAGACTCCTAAGAAATACAAGAAAGTAATTGTAACCTATATGTTTGAATATATTAATTATGTATAGATTCATGTAACTTACTAAATATTAACTTAGATTAAGCATAGACTAATATATGTATGCATGAAAACCTAAATGAACATGTATATCTATATATGTTTGTCATATTAGTTGTTGATTTAGTGAAATTGTTGGATGTTTATGCATATATGTGTGTGTTGAAATATGTTATATGTATAATTATGTTAGATTGAAATGTTTAATTGAAGTGAAATTATCAGATAAGAATCATGAAATAGATGCATGAATATGTGTTTTGATATAAGCTGGAAAATTGATAAACTTGTGTTGATGATGATGATTTGAGCTATGATTTGTGATTTAATTTTTAAATATAAGCCTGCATATATACTAGATAAAATGACATAGAATAAACATATTTTAGATGATTTAAAGATGCTGGAAAATAAATTTGTATACAGATATAGGCAATATGTATAGTTTGAGAATCAAATTTAAATAAAATACTAAATGAATTTATTTTTGGATGAAAATTTATAAAAATATATATAAAATGGAAATTTTTGTGATTTTTAAAATACATTTACTATTTAAAAAATTAAATTACAAAATAGCAAAACAGAGCAAAATAATGTTCGACTAGCAGCGATGACATGAATATATAAGGCTGAACAGATGATTTTTTTCTTTTCCTTTTTGGGCAAGAATATAACAGTTTGAAAGCTTAAGAAGTCTACATTAATGTAGTGTAGAGAATCGGCCAAGAACCAACCAGCTTGATGGTCAAATTTTATTGCACTGATCGGTCGTCAGTGTTGTCCCTTGTTCTGGCCAGATTAGATGTAATTGAATTTAAAATCCTAATTAACTAATTAGTTTAGGCTAATTGAACTTATGAACATGTAAAATAATGTGTTAGGTAGTTTACATAAAAATTTGAGCTTATGAACCTGTGTTTGAGATAGTGAACCAATTTATTAAATTTAGGATATGCATTAGTTTTCTATAGGAAATGAAACATTAGAATTTAAGGTAAATTAAATCTAATCAAATAAATATAAAATAAATGTAAATAATGTGTTCGCATATTAAAATATGAATTTTAAGATGAATAATTAATTATTTTGATTTTAGGAATTTATTTAATAAAACAAGTATAAATATGACATTGTAAGATAATACAAACATAATAGGATATTAGTTTAGATTCCTTAGCACATTTGGAGGTAAAAATGGATTATGAATGACATAAATGGAGTATTCATATTTTAAATCAGTTGTTTTACTTAATAAAATTTTATTAGATTGATTATAGGATACGTTATTAAAATTACAATTTTAAAGATCTAATTACTATAAAATGAGTTTAGTAGATTAAGTTGAATATAAAATGAACTTGATTAATTAATGATAGATGTGTATTTTCACACAATTATCTCATATAAAAATCACACTTTCATGCACATGTTAACATGTTTATGATGAAAATTTGCTGTAAACTGATGAATTGCATGATTTTTAGATCAATGAAGTGACAACTTGTAAAAAGGATTAAAAACTGGACTTTTTAAGCTGCTAAATGACGTTTCTTGGTATTGAGCAACTAATCTTGATCTAAGAGACAACATTTGAATTTACTTGTGATCTGCAAATTCTAAATTTTGCTATTATTGCCATCATTATATAAAGTTGAGAAAGAAAATTGCAATAACAAGTGACAGTAACGAAGTCATATAGCACCTGCAATATGCCTAGTCCAAACCTGAACAACACATATCACCAACCAGCTAAGCTCTCACACAACCACCAAGCAGCTCATCTTAGGAACCGATCTGCTGTTGTAGAAGAGCCAGCTACCTAAAGTAGTCGGAGCTACGATTTAATGCTGACCTACTCTATTCTCACATGATCACATCATTAAGACCAAGTAATAGCAGACCAGCAATGAGACACAGAAGTTGGCATGCCATTGTAAAAATAAAGTCGAGCACCCTTGGATTTTTAGACCGAGTGCCACTTTGATAGAACCTGTCTAAGCTGAGCTGACCTCCCACTGCTCTTATCGACCTGCAACTTAAGCAGCACGACCGAGTAGCTGCAGTTCATGTTCCACTGCTCAGCAGCTAAACAACGACCCGAGAGAGCAACTGGAGCACCTCCTCTCATGGCCACTGCAATATTGCTCGAGAGCTGTGAATGAGAAGTTGACTTGAGTTCAAACGTTGAGCTACTGGATCCACCTTACCGACCTGCAATATGTAAGGCACATATCAATAGCTATCCAATATCAAGCACCGACCAACTCAACGGATTTTCTGAACATGAATTGGACAACTCATCATAGCTAAAGAATAGTGTAACCTAAGCTCCAAGTGCCAATCTTAGATATGACTGAGCTACAGTTCATTAACCAAGCTGAGCTGAATAGGCACCCGATTGAATCACTCACCATACCAAGCAACTCAACCATAACAAGATCGAGACTTAGCAAACGACCTGAGCCAAGCAACATTAAATCTATCCCGACAGAGCAAGGCAATGATCCGAGCTGGTCCATGTCCGCATACACCGACCTGAGCACGATCCAAGCTACTACATCAACGAGAAGCACACCCAATGGATGGCCATCCAGAATTTAGAGAGCTTAACATGTCTGCCAAGCTTCAAGGAGCTCAAGCCCCACTTTACACATACCAGACACTCCATTGACCTGGTTTCAAGCTAAGCAGTTTTGGATTGAAAGAAATGAAAGTTAAGAAGCAGTGATGATCTCAGCTTATACTAATCAGCTAGTCCATCTTGGAACCAAGTAGTTGGCAGCAGAAGCAAGCGCCCAAGTGATACCCCTCCATGCCAAGTTTCTCCACTTCCGACCTAATCTGCAGATGATTGAGCTTAATGTGTCCAAATATGAGTCCTCAGTGAACACTTGCTGCATCACTTAAGCACCGACCTATCAAGGCCAACTCAAGCAACCTGGTATTTTTATTTTGTAAAAATTTTATAAGACCTGTTTATCCTTCTTTTTTACTTTTGTTGTATTTTGGGGATCCACTCCACATGTCTGTTACATTTCAACCACCAACCCTAATCAATCTTCACATCACCATATCTTCACTTACCAACTCACCATTCACAGACCCAATATATACCATTTTCATCTTTATTTCCCTTAATCTTCCATCTTTTGGGAAGACCATTATTTTTGTCTTGTCTTGGACAAGCCAATCCATCATCCCATTCACCTAACACCACCTCATTTACCGACCTTGATTTCACCCCATTGACCTCAACCTCACTTTACCCCATTGTCTAGCACTATTCATTCTAAACATTCATAGTGGAGTTGGATCTCTAGAATTACTAGAAGACATTCTACAATTTCTTGGTGATTTCTCTCATTTATCCCTTGTAATGGATTGTGTTCAGATTTGTATGAATGAAATTCTATTTATCAGTATGAGCTAAATTTATCTAATGGGTTTATGTGATGTGATTATGGATATCCTGAGTAGTTGATTAGTATTTTATCACGGGTCTTGTAGATTTGAAAGTTTGATTATTTCTAGTTCAATGTTTGCAAGGTCAAAAGTTTGTCTGAAATTATTATAAATTAGAGGTTAAGATACTTAAGAGAGATTCAAGAGCTTGATTGAAATAGAAAATATAACTTCAAAACTAACATATACACATGCTGCTTCAGCTCAAGTTGTAGAACTCACGTTCTTAATGAGTTGAAATTATGGTTTATTGACATATACACGTGCTTGAACCATAAATACAATTAGAATAATATGGCTTATGAGAGGAGTGTGTTATTGAACTAATGATTATAAATGGGTTACTCGAGAGGGATGTCCATGTTATAGTTAGAATCTTGCAACTCGAAAGGGAAGCAAATTCTTGTGAGTTTAATTGAAATCCAAATGAATAAACCCGATTATAATTATAAAGCAACGAAAGGAAATACTAACCAAAACTATTACATAATTCCACACCTTTTGCTAAAGGAGTTTCACCTCGTAGCTGTAGTATTAGTGTAATCTTTAGTGTTAGATTAGTTATAGTTCGTAGTGATAGTTTTAGAAGTAGTTTAATTATTTAGAAATCTAAAACTCTATTTCAATTGCCTAGATTAAAGTAGAATCACTATAATCTAGTACTTAGTCAATTAACTCCCTGTGGATCATAACTTTGAATACTCCCGCTTAGCTATACTTGCACGATCGGTATACTTGCTAGTGGTTCTCGCACTTAAATTGATTAATTTATGAAAATGTGCATTTATAGTTGTCTAACAAAAGTAAAATCCAAGTGAGAGAAAAAAGGAAAAACACTTCAAGTTATTTAGGATACATCATTGAAATGCTTGAGAGCTTGGGAGATGATGAGCCTTATGAGGAGTGCCTAAAGCCTTTAGGATGTACCATAGAGTTTGAGGAGGCACTATATTATAATTATTCTCCGCATCAAAACCTCAAATAACTTGGATAAGGGAATTGATCTTAAAAGGAATGAGAAAAAAGTGAGACAGAAATTCCCTTTGTTAGTTTTAGAAAATTAGAAATGGGACACGTTCCCATGGGATCCAGGTAGAACGATTTAAGTTTGGCTGAAGACTCTAAATTTAGCATTGTGTGGGAGGCAACCTGCAATCTTTAGATTTGATGCTTTCCTTTAGTTTTTTTGTGCTTTTTCCTTCTTTTTTCTATTTTTTTGTTGCTTTGAGTGTGTGCTACATGTGTAGGTCGACCAATACGAGCTTAGAGTTGAGATCAAGCTCATGTCATGACCTGAAGAGCTCAACACTCTAGGGAGATTATCTAACCTTTACTGCCTCCTTTTCATGCTTTTAATTGTGAATATACAATGAGGAAATTGTAAATATTTAGGTCACGGGTGGGTGCTATGCTTTTTAAGTAGTTTGAAGTTGTTGACTTATGAGTTGTTGATGTTGGAAAGAGGATTTATTGTTGGAAGTTTGGTTGGATGAGCTTTTTATTTTTTTTTTTTTATGATTATTTGTGGTGTCTATAGGAATTTTTAAGTTTTTAACAGCTAGGAGCTTGTTTCATTTGTTGTTGGTTAGCTGTTGTTGGCGAGTTATCCCACGAGTTTTTATTGATCATAGACATGAGTTGAAATGATTTGTGTGTTCTCCTCTAACTGCAATTAAGACAATTCAAAATTCCATAGAAAGCTTAAAGAGAGCTCTACAACTTTTATGTTTTGAGATTTGAATGATACCAAAAGCACCAGGGCCTAAAATGTGCTTGAAGCAACCTATAATAACAAGCACAAAATAAAAATACAAACATAACAAAGCTCAAACATATCACGAATAAGTTTTTGCTTATTAAATGTAACTTAATTAAGTTGTAGAGTATTTGTATAATACATTTTTACATCAAAACAAGATTGCAACCTCCACATGGTTCAACATTATTTACCTTAGAACGTGTTTTTTAATATATAGGGGGTAAAGGTTCTAAAGTACTTTGAACCCACTTTATTAAAAATTATCAAAATTTAATAAATAAAAAATAAATAACAATACTTCATTTTTTTTATTTTTTATTTTTTTTATTACTATTCTTCAAGATTATCACTTGTAAACTACCTTTTAGAATTTTTTATTTTGAAAAAAAAAGTTATGCTATTTTATTTAAAAGAATATGTTATTTTTATTTTGGAAGAACTTTGGTTGTATGTTTTTATACCATTGAATTATATAGAAGTAATATTTATCTTCTAAGGTTAATTAATACTTAAGTGCCTTTAAAACTATTAGTTTTGGAATTTCTTATAGGTTTTATAATTTTGTTTGATATCATATAAATAAGTTCTATATGTATTTGTTATAAGTTTCAATTTTTACATATAAACAAATTCAACATATTGCAAAACTTATGGTATTAAGAAATTACCTTTTATTTTTTCTTTTTACAAGTATTTTATATTGACTATATGAAATAAGAAAATTTACGACTTCCATGGGTGCCCTGTACCTTGTAAATTTCACAAAGTACAACATATAAGATGGATATAATAAGCTATAGTATAGGTTTTGGGTACAAATTTTAGCACCCTATAACTTATAGGGTAGAGTATAGATAAAACTTTATATCCCTATTCACCTTGTATCAACTGGCCCTTAAGTTTTTCATATATATTATTTTATTTTTAATAAATATTATTAATCAAACAGCTCTTATGTATTTATCTTTTCAAGTACATGCATGATCTATCGTATTATATTTTTTAAAGTTATTTTTTTATGGGTTCTTTTTTTTTTTTTTTTGTGCATGAGTCGTGTTTCCTAAAGGAGAAACAAAAAATATGACACATCTTTAATATATAATATTTGAAGCTTTTTTATATGAATTATGTGATCTCAAACTTTTATAAGGAAAAAAAATGAAAAAAAGACTTATCCTATAGGGAAGTTGCAACCTTTATTAATAGGTAAAGTATAAAAGAGAGGGAAAAAAAGAAAAAAAAAAACTTATTGGTGTTTTGCCATTTCAAAAAGAGATAGCCTATGTTTTTTTTTTTATTTTTTAATACAAAAAGATGAGATGAATTTTAAGATTTTTAATACTAATTAATAATATTAGAAGAAGACATGCCCGTATTCGTTAATTTAAGACAATGAATTCAAATAAAGATATTACTAAATAAACTTAATTAAATAAGATTCATGAAATAATATATATAAAAAGACGAAATAGAAAGGAAAATGGTTAGCAGTTGTGGTGGTTGCCACTTGCCACTCACTTCTTAGCCTTAGGGGGGTAAGTGGTGGGCATTTATATAAAAAGAAAGGTGAAAAATCCGTCTTTCTTGAGTCGTGACCCACAAATATTCATAGGTGATTTTAAGTTACCCCAAATACCCATGGCTACTGGCGAGTGTGGTTGGATATGGCAACTTGTTGCATCCTTCACTTTTTCCATTTTTTTTTTTTTCATTTTCTAGAATTTTCAAAGAAATTTGTAATATTTTAGTTAATTAATAATTTTTACTTAAATTTATTATCTTAGACCAGTCGATTACTAGCAAGTGTCCCTCTAATATTAATAATTAGTATTGGTGATGCTTAATAAAATTCAGGTTATCTTTTTATTAAAATAAATAGCACACTAACCTTTTTGTATAATGATGAAAATATAGATAAGTTTTTTTTATAATTCTCCTTAATCCAACCATCGTATTTGGATCAAGAGATAAGGATATAACCTCCGCTCCACAATTCAATAAAAAATTTCAGCCGTTATCCTGAATGACACAGGCATTTAACAATCTCAAAATACGAATATAACTCCATGAACTTTGCTAATTTTAAAATTGGGATGGAAGAACCTTCTTTTTCTACAAGAGAACACATAGAACGTCATCATTTTGGTTAACTCTTAAGGGTGAAATTAAATTTTGTTTTTAATAGGTGCGTTGTTTTTATATTCAACTTTTTTTTCCCCCCTTCCTCTCACACAAATCAACAGTGTTTTATTTTATTTTTGACATAATAGTGTTTTTGTTGAGTTATTAGACTATAGAAGGACTTCATTTGTTCATGGGTAACTTACTCGAGTAATGATTTTGTTGATCGCTGGTTGCGTGTGAAGGTATTTTCCACGCAACATCGTCCTTCGTTATTTCTAAGCGACAGGTACTTTGCTTTTGCTAAATTATAATAACGTCGGCTAGGATTATACATTATCATCTAGACATTATGTCTTTTAATTTTCTACAAGATCAATCCAATGACTTTTAATTTTCTCACACACGGTCAATATTGGCATGCTACGTCTTTACCTAAAACCTTCCGCTGAATGCGACATATAAAGTGAGCATAGGTGATAGGACCAAAATAGAAATTATGTGATTTAGGCAAAATCAAGAAGTTCATATAGTAATTTCCATTTGAAATATTTTGAGTGAAATATGAGCCATTGCGCATAGCTTAGTTCCATAAGTATATCTATTATCGGTAAAAGCAGTACAATTTATTCCCCTTCATAGATTTATTTAAACCATTTTCTTCATACGTGTAAATATAATGTAAATTGACCTTTTGTCCCTCTCATTTAGCTTGGAGACTTGAAGTAAGTAGAATGGAGTTGCTTCTCTAGATTGGACGGACGGTGCTCCACTTGTGGGTACACTAGATTTGTTTTGTAATTTGTTTATGGTGGTTTTAATCTTGCTATTACAGGATTATTTTCTGTTGACTCAACAGGTATATATTTATTGAAGAACATTTTGTCATTTATTTGGCTTGATCTCTTCTTTTTGTTAAAGACCTAAACATCAACTATTGTGCCAACATTTGCCGTCATAATGTTAAGAATATAAGTTTACATAACCGTAGGTTCTAGATAGATCCTTATCAATACTATTAATAAATATGAAATCGGTGCTTCTAAGTTATACCGTGTGTGGGCAATGGATTCGGATGCAACGATCACGTGCGTGTCGCGTGACTATCGCGCTACACGTGACCTAGGGAAACAACGCGTGATAGGATGATCAAGAGATTATCGTGTAGGGAGGAGGAGTAGACAATCTCAATAGGTTCTAACACACGTGTGACAGGTGAGGGAGCTAAAAAGCATCAACCTCACTAAGTACCACGAATACCGTGTGCGTTCTTGAGTGAGTCAAGTAATCGATTCACAAAGATGGAAATCCGACAGTACAACGGTGTTTGTCCAAGATTTCACCCTTCCAAATGAGGTAAGGACTAAGGTATTTATAGAGAATCTGGCCATCGATGTCGTCTGTCAGATGAGATAGACGATCAACGGCTAAGATGAGTCATTCTCAAAGTGGATATAGATGTGGGCTCTTTTATGGACCCAGGCCCATTGAGGGCTTCATTGTAATGTGTGTGAGCCAATATGAGAAAGGTTGTAATTGGGCAGACCAATTCCAACGGGCCCTATTCCAAGCCTACCATGCCAAAACTCCCATGATCATCCCAATTGAACTGGACCTAATTCTTTAAGCCCTGTCACATTAGCCCAAAGAATTAAATCCAAATAAGAATCAGGCTCAAGGCCTTTGTAATCAGATTTGTACATCTACATTTTGCCCCCTGAACAAAGTCTTTCGGGTCATATCGGAAGGATTTGGGCATTAATTAAGCCCTTTCGAATGACAAAAGTCTCATCCAGCGCATGTGCGCTATAACTTAGCTGCACTGCTGCTTGGTGTGTTAATTTCTTAATGGCTTGCAATGTAGGAATCCGGTGCAACATCGTTAAATAATTGAATTCTTTTGAGAGATATTCCTGTAGTATCATCTGATGAGCATATTGTCTCATATCGAAATTATGCCATCCCTGAAACAATAGTGCATTGGCGTGTTTTCCTTTGTATATGAATTCATCTTTCGCTTCTGTTCCATATAAATGATCCTTCTCGGTGAGTTAATTTTACTTGCGTTTTATGGAGTCTTTGATCATACTCAACTTGTTAGTCTCAACTTTATACTTGATTGAGTATCACCAAGCTAATGGACGCATACTACCACTTCTTGTCCAATAAATATTGCAACGCCAGTCCCCATGGACATCAGCAAGTTTGTTATGACTGAGTAGACCTCTTCCCTCAATCTTGGCAGTGCATATTGCTTGAAATATCTTGAAATAAGTCGGATGACATATAGAGCATCTGGTAATATCTCACTGGGCATGGCCTTTTATCAATACATCCAACATTCCAGTCCAAAAGAGATCAATCTTAGAATGAGTTCCTGGTGTGGGGCTGTCACAAATAATGATAAGATTTGGGGCACAGACCCATCCACTAGTAGGATTCTTTCAGCAAGTGTTAATAAAGATCTCACTAGGAGATTAACCCTTTTGTGCCCTTGACTACATCATCCCCTTTTCCAAGAGGCGGAGGGAGTTGTTTTCCATAAGGAACCAGTGATTTTAAAACTTCGTAATTCATTGATCCTTCTTCTAAGCCAAAGAAGGTATCATTCAGATAATCGTTAATTGATAATAAGATCTTTTGATTCAGTTAACACCAGCTGTCCACATTCCCTCTCGATTTGGGAAGAATTGCTAGACATTGAACAAGATTCTTTGATAAGCCATCACTACCCTCAAGGAATTATCATATATCCATACTGAGAATATATAACTCTTCACATACTCAATAAGCCTCATCACGATACTAAAATAGCCAATAATTTTTTTTTTTTAAGAACCCACCTATTCTAAGGATTGGCCGAATATTTGCTCCTCGCATAAATGAGAGATTTTTTTTTATAGCTCAGATATTGCATTCCAATTTGATCTTGTCGGTATCCACTCGCATGAGGTGTCATAACAAGAAACAACGTGTTCTCCCCTTGCACATCATAAACATTTCTCTCTCTCTATACAATGCAAATGCTCTTACTAGTGATGAGGTACCATAACTAAACAGCAGCATATTCTCCCTTTGCATAATACAAATATCATTTTTTTTTCTTTCTCTCTTTTTTTTTAAAAGTATATATATATATATATTTATATCACCATATGATCGGCACAATCCTGCCATCTCCTTCCTACCATCATTGTATCATTCCATTCTTATAGTCCATTTGTTTTATTGACTTGCTAATGCAAAATTTTTTTTTTTTAAATACCATAAAGACATGTGTCATGTTTTGATAGCTTTCAGTACATATATTTGTTTTCTTCGTATGTTGTAGGGGATAAGAAGGACAAGATCTGATTATGTCCCAAGTCCTTTGCTCCCAGCTGCAAATACATATTAGCTGTCACGATTCTACAACAGAGCTCCTCTTCACTAGACAATAATATCATGAACTTGATGGATTCACCTCCCAAACACAAAGACATAACTCAATCCAAACCGCAACCTCCTCCTGAGTTAACTTGTTCTTCCTTCTTCCCCATCGATCTCAATGAGGTCCCTTCTTCTTCCGACTCTTTCGACATCGTCTGTTTTTTTTTTTTTTTTTTTTTATTTCATGACCTTTTGACTCAGTTGAGGCCATTGGATAGGTTCTACCAGCGGCAGACGTGACATGACATATGTCAACAATTCCTCTAGGTGAGAAAACATGAAGTCCAAGTGAGCATATTCAAATTCTCTGTAAGATACATCAACACCAGAATAAACATCCGATCTTTGAGTCATGACTCCAGTGACTAGATATTCTAGCGACATGTAGCCTCTTAACTCCTTCGAATTGCAATCTTTGATTGTTGGACCTCTTTAATTCTCCTGCTACAACATTTTCGATGGAATCATTTTCATTGGGCTTTTTGCAGAGCAATGTGGTTCCCATGTGACATATCTTCCCAGTGACATTTAGCTCCATGATCTGCAAATGATTGTGGCCAAAAATGGCGTTTAAGCCGGTGTTATTGTGGATGTATTCAACAGACTTGGACGAGAAGGGTACAAATATGCCCTCTTCTTCCAAGCCAAGAACACTACTCTCCAAAGGACAGTTAAAGGGCTTCCTTGTGGTATCTTGAATCGATAAAATCTTGTCCCTGCGAGTACCACAAGGACTGCAATTACCGCTGTCCCTGCCGATATCCCATATCCTCATCCTCTTCCAACATTGTCCTGGATGTATACTAGCACTATCACTGCAGATAAGGACCCAATACTGATGCCAAAGTAGAATCTGTTGAAGAAAAAGATCATGGCCTTCTCTTCCTTTGGATTTATATCTTTTTTTTTTATTTGCTATACTGCTGAGACGATTATGCTTGTATTGTACTGACATTTTGAAGCTACTCATGCACTTTGAACCTGATGCTTGTACTGGGTGAATTCTGGTTGATATTTTTGCTCGTTTGCTTTTTCTTTTCTTTTTTTTTTCTATTTTGCTTCTTGATTAGGGATGGCCAATGTCCTAAATTCGATGTCAAGGAACGAGCTATTTCTGCAGTTGGGCTTGCCAAATCAAATCCTCTTGTCCCTGGTAGAGGACCACCTCTGAAGCTTATGCCTCCTACTTTGACTATAATTGCAGAGCATGACTGGATGAGAGACAGGGCCATAATGTTTGTTGTACTATATTTTGCATTGTTCCTAACTTACTGTCATTTTGCATTGGACGGATTTCATCACTATTAGAATATTGAAACATGCAATAACATGGTCTTGAATATTATTAGACAGGCCTAATGAAATTTAACCATCTCGGGATTTGCGAAAAATCAGAAGTTTAACAGAAAATTATTGATTCGAGTAAGTCATTCAGTACTTACAGCAAGGCTCGTGAGCTAGAAGAAAGGAATTATAGAAGAGAAACAAGCAGGCGTTTGAAGATCATCACAATCTCTGCAATTGTATCAATCGCACTAATCACCTGCGTCTCGGTTGATGCGTTTGTGCTTAGAAATGGTGACAAATCCAATGCAGATCCTGGAACATCCTTGGCTTATTCGATTAAAACTGTCTGCAATGTGACAATGTATCCAGATTCTTGCGTCTCAAGCGTAGAATCTAGCAAGAATTTCTCTAGCATTGCAGGTTCGGATAGATGTTTTTAGATTATCACTACAAGTTGCAATTGATGAGTTAGGAAAAAAGTCATCCTTGCCTGGAGAAATAATGAGGGAAAATGGAAATGCTGATTCTGATAATGACAAATATCGACTTCGCGTAGCTCTCAAGGACTGTGATTTTTTCATCAAGGACGCAATTGGTCATGTTGAGGAGTGTATGACATTTACAGAAGGAAACAAGGATTCTGACATGTTGAGCAACATCAGCAACATGAGGACATGGCTTGCCACGGCCATCACAGATCAAAATTCATGTTTGAATGGAATTGAGGAAGTTGGAAATGGAAACCAATCTATTCTAGTAACCACGAGAGAAGCTATGCGGAATTCAACCGAGTACACAAGCAACAGCTTGGCAATTCTGTCGAATTTGTTGAGTGTTCTTGACAATGTCAAGATCCCTACGCAAAGGAAGCTCAAATGGGAGCAAAGGACTAGTGTTTTGACAGGAACAGCAAGCTGCTGCACTCCATAACTTCTTCAGGAAATATCATTTTAGTTTTCCGAGGAGAGCTAATATGCCTCCTTTTAAAAGCATCTTGTTCTGGTAAATCATTATGAACTCCTGTTTCCTTGGCCAATATCATGTCATACATTAAAGAAGCCTCGAATGTCAGGTGTTTCCTTGGCCAATATCCTGTTTTTACAGATGGAAGCCCGAGGAATTGATCCTGATCCGATAACCATGGCTAGTGTTTTGCCTGTATGTGGAGGTGTTTCTACTTTATCCTTGATGCAAGGAATGCGTTTGACAGCTTAAAGTATCCATTCAACTTCATTCAAAATATTGAAGGTAAAGTGCTTGGTCTTCATTGTGTCTACAATCTTTGAAATTTCGTTTAAAGATCTTCTCAGAAATCCAGACGCTTATGAGTTCCCAATTCTCAGTGCTCACCTCCCACATCCATAAAATCATTGAAGTCTTCTTTGAAGCATCGGAAGCTGCAGATATTATTGTGGAGATGGAAACTATTGTCATCTCTCTTTGTTCATACATATCTATGAAAGAAAATCTAAAGGAGACAGTCTTATGTGCCCTGAACTTGCTAACGAATGCCCTTGACAAACTGCATAGTGGACAGCCAAACTCATTAATGAAGCACCTCCCTACTATTTGTAATTCTGTAGCCGGTCTTTTGACATCTGAGTCTGACATTTCATCATGTGCGTCTAGCATTTTGAAGAAGCTGATCAACCACCACTTTAATAAGATCTTCTTACTAGATGATTTTCCTGAAGATGACTGTCAGCAAAATGTTGAAGCTAGTGCACTGAGGACTATGTGTGCTGCTTTTGAGAATGTCCTTAATGCATGTGAAGGACTTCCATCAGAGAATGTTCTTTCAGTAATATCTGCTTTATTTCTGAAATTAGGGGAGAGCTCATACACCTGTATGAAGGGAATCATACTTAATCTTGCTGATTTGATGACCCATTCCAGGAGTGACACCAACCATTTTCTGATTCTTTACGCTCCAAGGAGTTGAAAGGTTATGCTTATGAGCTTTGGAAACTGCTACCCTCATTTTGCCGTAGCCCGACAGATGCTGACATGCAGCTTAGCCATCTGGCAGAAGTATTAGCTGCTTTTCTTAAGAGGAAATCTTTTATGCACGAGAGTGTTGCCCTTGCCTTAAAGATTCTTGTGGATCAGAATAAATATGTACTTGGCTACCAAAGTGATGCTGGAGCATTGACGAGCTTTGTGGAGAAAGAGTTCCCATTTGAATTTCAAAAAGGACCTTGTTATTCCCAAAAAAAAAAAAAAATGGCTACTAGAAACATCAGCACTTTGGCATCATGCTCTGCCTAGTTACTCCAAATTCTGTTTGACTTATTCATTGATATTGATCCTAGAAGGAGGTCATATTTAAAGGATGCCATTGGTTGCTTGGCTTCAATTACTGATTCATCTATAAAAAAGGGGATTTTTTTTTGTCAACTCTTAAGAGGATAAGAGCTGATGTGGATTTAACTCCTTGTGAAGAACAAGATAACATGAGCAGCATGAAGAAAGATGTTCACCGGGAAGTGATATTGGAGCTTGCATCATCTCTTGTCGAGGGAGCCAAGCCTGATCTAATAGATACAATCTTTAATTTTATTGAGAGTTTTGAGAAAACAAATGAAGTTGGCCATGGTGAAGCTTATCATGCTTTGAGCTGAATATTGAAGGAACAAACCTGGTTTTGTTCTTCAAAGTATGTGGAGCTTATCGATTTGTTACTTGCCCTGAAGGTTCCAACTGATATTGCAACTCTTATGAGTCGTTTTGCATGTTTTCATATCCTCATGGTTCACACACTGAAGGGTAATCCTGAGGAGGAAAACACAAGGGCTTTTCTTGTTCTCAATGAAATCATACTGACGTTGAAGGATGCCAAAGAGGAGGCCAGAAGAGTAGCATATGATGTACTTCTTGATGTAAGTTCCAGCTTGAGAGATGGGTCGCCTGTCAGTTTAGAGGCACCTAATCGAAAATTGGTTCACATGATTATGGGCTATCTTTCTGGTTCATCTCCTCACATAAGAAGTGCAGCTGTTTCCGCTCTGTCTGTACTAGTGTACAAACATCTAGATATTGGTCTACAATGATGAACTTGTGTTGTCGTAGTTGTTTGTCCTGGCTTCTATCAGTAGAACTCGGGTGGTATCACACGAGGTAAATCGATTAAGTTGAAGCTCTAATTGGAAATAATCTAGTTGCTTCTTGTTTCATTTCCTTCTCGACAAATTTTTTTGATATTTAGGACTTGTTTTTGGTTCATGTATGGCATGAGAATCGTAATGCCGAAGTAAATATCTTTTTCCCTTTGATTACTTTGATTGTTGCAGTGTTACTGATTATATGTTGTTTTGTTTGTGTGTTGTCTTGTTTGTGTACAATGTCATTTAATCCTGCTGTCTTGTCTATTGATCAGGGGTTGTTCTACATGTGAAGACCAAGGGCACTCTAAAATTAATTTTGGTGCTCCGAAAGGAGCTTATGGATTATCTTATGTTACTGGTGCCCGCTCCATTACTTGTTGGCAGCTCGGTGTGGACTAAACTAGATTCTCCATGTCGCTACTGTTTTGTGCTGTTGTTTGGCAAATCAACCATAGCCTACTTGGTTCAAATGCCAAATGCTCTGTTGCTGTTCGGCCTTAGACCATCATTCCACTCGGACCTTGGTGCAACACTAGACTTGCAAGTGTCAGCTGAATCCAATTCTGGCATAGCCTTCTCATATAAGATGGCAGAGTCCAAGGAATATATACGTAAGGCCAAAGCAGATAGAGTGGACGTTCTGGCAGTAGCAGACAGTGATGACCAGTACCACCAATCATTCCTAAGATTTGAGTCTTGATCATGTCCTCAAAGGTAATTGTCGCTTGAACCATCTCGTAAATCGTCTTTGCAGATTTAACAAAAGATCGTCAGGTCCATCTCCTCTCTAAACAGGCCTTTGAAGATCTTAAAGATACTTCAGACACAGCTGCATCCATGTCAATTAAAGCAACCTTCAATTGCCTCAGAATTTCATAATGTTTACCACTTAAAGGTTTCAGTGAAGATTGAGGTACCATACAACAGATATCAACCCCTAGTTCAGCTGCCCAAAAATCAACTAAGCATTTTCTCTCCTTTCTTCTTCTTCTTCTTTTATTTATTTTTTTTTTTTTGAACTTGCCCCTGATTTAATAATGTTCTTTGTCTCATTTTTTTTTAACAGGACTTTCACTTAACTTCTCAAATATTTGGGTATCCGAGGTATTTCTCTTGTCTTGGGCTTCAAATGTCACACCACTTGGGATCACGAGGGTTATATCATCAAGGTGCGGAGATATTGATGAGACGAAAATCATATTCCCTTTAGAACCAATAAAACCAATTTGCTGAACCAATTCCTTGCTAGAATCTTCAATAATAAACCTAGCACTTATCTCATTTTCTGGCAATGCAGGGCTCTAGATTGAAGTGTTGGATCTTCACCACGTATCTTTTTGACTTCATTTTTGCAAGTATGATTTTCTTGTTTTATGAACTCATATTAATGTCATCAACTATTAATGATTCTTAAACATGTGCCAAAAGAATACTCAACTTCAAACATTCCTGTCTATCATGTATTCTATTCATTCACCAAATGACTATGGTGTCTCATGATATTTAAGACAAAGCTCTTTGTTGTCCGTGTTCCGACTGCATAAATGGCAATCTTGAGACCATACACTGTATGATGACACTCTCAGTCGTCCGTGTCCCAAACTTTACGTGACAATCTTGGAACCGCACATTATGTCTGTGTTCCATTCCTCAAGTGATGATCTTGGCACCACACCACTATGAGAGAGGCTCTCCTCAGTTGTCTGTGTCTCACTCGCTCATGCGACGATCTTGGAACCGCACCATTGTAAGAGGGGACTCTTTCTCATCTTGTGCGCCTAGTCGTTTGGTGAATGAATGCAATACTTTGGTAGCTAATACACTTGTTGTGTGTGTCTCATGCTGTTAATTTGAGTTCACAAGTAGTACATATTGTCCTCTAAATCAAGGTTTTGCATAAACAACTTCATCTACTATTTTCATTGTATCAAACTTGCTTTCTTCACCATCTTGTAAATGAACAATATCATAATAAGTAAATACTCCAAAGTAGAGAACTGTCTGGTATGCATCATTGTCTTTGTTAGAAAATTAAATGGTAGGAGACAAGTTGTTGATGACGTATGTCGTGTTTTTGAAAATGACACTTGGGGACTTTCACTTCAATAATATGGATAATGAATGATGGTTTCATTCCAAATATGAATCATCATATATAATGAATCCTATACCAAAGCTTCTTGAGACTTTGTAACATATCCTTGCCCCCCTTGCTTTGTATAAATTTGGCATACGTGCTCGTCGCAGCTCATATTGTATGCGATACTCTTTTTTTTGTAATCAAGTTTGTATGTCGTTTCCTATGCTCCTTTGAACTTGCTTGGGCCATCATCGCAATATCTTGAAGGAACGCATCTACTTTTTTTGAAGACAAGCATTATTTTCATGCATATACTTTTAATTGACTAATTGTAGTATCATCATATAAGAGCGATGTAGCATCATGAGCAAGCTGGTGTCACATGCATGTGCATGTTTTGAGCATATTGCACAAATGAACTTCATGCATTGTTACATAAGTGAGGATCACGTACAAACAAACATTTTGCACTTCAAGCATCACAAATGTGCATTGCACATTATTGATTTGTGGTAGGCATCTACTCGTGTCTTTCTTTGTCGTAATCTTCTTGGTCATGCAATATTGTCTCCCTTCTTCCTTTCAATATGAGATGTATCGAATATGTGAAACTAACCATGACAATAAAATCAACTCATCATCTCTATATTCATTTATATTCTTGATACTCATTTTCGCCTTGGTGATATATTTAGTCATCATGCGCTTTGGAGTAGTAGCTCTCATATGATTGCAACACATGAAGAGACGTAGTAGTAGGATCACTTCAATCCCTTAGACACTTGTAAAGTTATTACAGACATCACAGACAAAGAGCATGTCTAGATAATAAGTCATTGAAACACAACACTTAGTTTTAAAACATGCTTTTTTTTTTTTTTGTGATCATATGCGCTTAGGAGCAAAGCTTCAACCAAGCAGCAATATTATCTAATATAAAAGATGAGTGGAATTATCATGTGCATTGAAGTAGCACTACTACTTCCTCGCAATGATGTTTAGACCATCCATTTAAAGAAAATGAACATTCACGCTTATGCAGCGATAGTTGCATTCATTATCAATCGCGCTCATGCAGCGACGGTAGCATTTGTTATCAATCGCGCTCATGCAACGACGGTAGCATTTGTTATCAATCGCGCTCATGCAGCAATAGTGACATTTTTTATCAATCGCACTCATGCTGCGATAGCATTTGTTATCGATAAATTTTTATTAGTCAAGGGGGTATTTCCCACTACTCAACTATATAGTACTTGTGTAGAATACCATATGCCAAGGATTACTTGGCTCAATAGGGGTTGTCAAGGGGATTATCTCCTACTTGACAACTAGAAATACCAAGAGAAAGCGGTGATGAGCTATCAACATCGTGCGCCTGGGAGCTAAGCTCTGACCTGTCAGCAACGATGTCTAAATCAAATGTTATATTTGTTATTGTTTTTCTTTCATTACTAAAGGGTAATCTTACTCAATTTGATGTCGATCCCTTTTTTTTTAAACTAGCTTTGCGCGCTAAGAAGATTAGTTTCTTACTTTGCAGCGACAATAGCGATGAAAAGGAAATAAGTGATCCATCATATTTTCACGAACAATACTGACTGATTGAGTAATACAGTTCATTCATTAGGTAAAAGCATCTAATGCTTTGTTTACACAGAAACAAAAGGAAATGAGTGAGATATGATAATAACACTCTTGTCATAAACAGCTCTTTCTTCAATTCATGCACTGCTTTACATTTCCATCCTATCATAAGCCTTCTTGTGTTTCTTTACACCTCCACGACAACCACGCTTTTTCTTTTTAAATTCTTGAGTCTTAATTTCTTCCGTGGGTAGTGATTCCGCGTGGGATTCCACTAAAGTCATATCTGCTTCATTTTCATGTTCATAGAAAAAGGTAGCTTCAGCAAAGTGGAGTTCATTACGATTGAATGGATTCTTTGTCGCATGGATTAGGATATCACTTCCACTCCAATGACCTTTCATGCACTGATGTTGTGTTGAGGGTATCATGTTGTACTCGTGCAGCCATGTCCTTCCTATGAGAAGGTGATAGGACACCGGTGCATCAATTACATGAAATGTAGCAAGGCTATGAATGGGCCCAACTTTAAAACTTGCTTTGACATAACCCATTGTCATTGTAGAAGATTCGATAAAACTATTCACTGCGATGGGATGCTTCATCAAGTATCGGATATCTATTCTTGCAGCTTTGAAAGTAGACATGGGCATGATATTGAGTGAGGATCCATTATCGATAAATGTCCTCTTGATGGGGTAACCATTGAGTATACTCTCTACATACAAAGGACGATTGTGATTGAAGTTCTTCAAGTGTGCATCAGTTCTAGTAAATGTAATTGCATAATCCCTTGTAGAGACCACTCCTTTCTTAGGTTGAACTATGTCGCATCCACTATAATGACCTTGCGCAATTTGGTTAAGTACAGTCGTTGCTGCAAATCGTGCATGATCATCAAATCCAAGGAGATCAAAGAAATTCTTAAAATTTGAAGTCTTTAGTAAAGTAAAGATGACATTATCATCCCCATGAGTTTCAATTTTGAGTGTATTGTCATTTTCTTCATGTCCCCAACTAGCTGTGTGTCTGTTGACTCCATTATAGTAGGATCATGGGTAATGGCATTCACAGCACCACGTTGATTGCCATGAGCTGGAAGTGGGTTATTCCTGACATCATTATTCTCGATGATAAGTTCACCATTCTCAACTCTTTCATTAAAGATCCTCTTCAAAGTAAAACAATCCTTAGTAGGATGCCCCACAATCCTGTGAAATCTACAAAATTTAGGATTATTTTTTTCTTCCTGAGTTGGCAAACGTTCTACTCTTGGGAGTTTGAGATTTCCATCTCTTAACCACTGATCTAGCACAGCGTACACCTTTCCCATTGAGCAAGGATATGTTTGTGCTTCTTTTGCCCTCTCACCCTTGGGCTTCTCAACTCTTGGTTTCTTCCCTTCTTTGAAATCTTCACTTTGAGCCAAATTCACCGATGGTTCTCTCTTTTAAACTTCACTTCCTCCTCTTTGTCGTGACGAATTATTGGTCCTTCGTGCATTCTCAACCAAAGTGGAGAATGGCTAAGAAGATTTTCTAATGCACTGCATACTCAGTAAACATGCCTTGGATACAAATTTTCACTAGCTCTCTTTCATCACATATGTCTTGGATGTCTAGTGAACGCTCCCTGAAGCGCTCAATATAATCCATCAAGTCTTCCTTGGGCTTTTGACGGATTCGTCCCATATCAGTCAAGGTCACTCGTTCTTGTGTGGAGAAAATTTCTCTAGGAACATTTTGCACATGGTTGCCCATGAATCTACAGATCCAGGGGGAAGATTGACGTACCAAGTGTACGCTTTCTCTGTGAGGGACTTAGAAAATTCTTTCAACTTTAAATCATCATCAAATCCATAAACCTCTAGTGTTTCAATGAACTTCAACAAATGTTCCTTGGCACTTCCCTTTTTACCATTGAATAGCATGAATTTGGGACTCACATAGTCCTGAGGGTATGGCTTAGCAGCAATACGTTGATTGTATGGGAGCTTGAGATCCAATACTCCCACATCAGACTTAGCTTGTATTTCCCTTAGGTACATGTCCAGATCTTCCTTCGTGACGAAAGTACCTTTAGGAGTTGAAGTAGTAACTTCAACTGGTGTAGCTGGAGTGGCCGTTTGGAGTAAAGTTGCATTGGGTTGAACAGTGGGTCCACCAATGACAATTGGTGGTGTAGCCTGTGAGGATGAAGATCCTCCAAGTTGAGCATGTAATGCAGGCTGGGAAGTTGATGGTGTTCCAAGTTGAATTCCAGTATTCATTACCTGAGGTGCAAGCGGTTGTGTGATTACAGGCTCTAATGGAGGGATTTGCTCTCCAACTCTGGTAGGATCTTGTTCAGGAATAGGAGTAGGATTAGCAGGTGGAGCAACTTGAGGTGCCTGAGAAGCGCGTTGTTGCGCAACAACAACAGGGGTCGACGAAGTCGCACCTTGTTGCGTGGCAGCAATAGCAGCTATTCCAGGCAGGTACTGAGCAAATATTGTCATGAATTGTTGGAATTTTTGCAGACTCTTGCATTGATTGATTGACTTTTGGTATTTTCTTGCACAGCACGCAAGATCGCAGCATTGTCGATTTGAGCACCAGTAGGTTGGTTCACATCCTCAAGTGCTGGCATGTCATGTTCAGCGGCCTCGAGATTAACATTAGTTTCTTGAGTTGTACTCTCAGTAGGATCGGTAGGTCTCTTTTCGGAGGTGCCATCACACAAGTGTTGATTTCCCTTCCCCAGTGGAGTCGCCAAAAATGTGTGGGTATGAATCCGGATGCAACGATCACGTGCGTGTCGCGTGACTATCGCGCTACGCGTGACCTAGGGAAACAACACGTGATAGGATGATCAAGAGATCGTGTAGGGAGGAGGAGTAGGCAATCTCAATAGGCTCTAACACACGTGTGACAGGGAGGGAGCTAGCATCAACCTCACTAAGTACCACGAATATCGTGTGCGTTCTTGAGTGAGTCAAGTAATCGATTCACAAAGATGGAAATCCGACAGCACAACGGTGTTTGTCCAAGATTTCACCTTGTCCAAATGAGGTAAGGACTAAGGTATTTATAGAGAATCTGGCCGTCGATGTCGTCCGTCAGATGAGACAGACGACCAACGGCTAGATGAGTCCTCTCATTATGGATATGGATGTGGGCTCCCTTATGGACCCAGGCCCATTAAGGCCTTCATTGTAATGTGTGTGAGCCAATTGAGAAAGGTTGGAATTGGGCAGGCCAATTCCAACGGGCCCTACTCCAAGCCTACCATGCCAAAACTCCCATGATCATCCCAATTGAATTGGGCCTACTCTTTAAGCCCTGTCACATTAGCCCAAAGAGTTAAATCCAAATAAGAATAGGCTCAAGGCCTTTGTAATCAGATTTGTACATCTACATACCGTATATTAATTATCTTAGTTATAATATGTATATTGTTAAGACACTTTGTTTTTTTCCTATGCAAATTTTCTAACTTAGTTAGATCTTCGTTTTTTTTTTTTTAATATTACAGGTACTTCATTTTATGTGGTTGGAATTGTTCAAAAGCATAAGGATATAAGAAAAAGCAACCCAAGAAGAGTTTTGATTATTTTTGCTTTTCAAAATTTATAGTATTATTGTTTTTTGGATTCTTTTATATATATGCAGGTGTAGTATAATATAATTTCATCTTTTTAATATTAAATATTACAATATATATATTTTTTTTCTTTGTTAATTGTCTTAATTATGTCTGTATTGTTTATATTATTACCTTATTTTTTATTAGGTAAACCATGAGAAAATACTTACTGTTTTTATGAATCTAAAGTTAACAAATTACAATTAAAATAATTTTTTGAGCTTACAATCCAATTAAGTTTGAGATAAGCATCTAGAGATACTTAGAGTATTATATGTGGTTAGAACCAAGGCTTGTCTGAATTTTAAATTGGCCGGAGTTCATTAAACCAAGCATTCGAAGAAATGGGTAGGCTTCCATCTGATCGGATGAAGTCATGAATTTAAGACTATTTTGTAGCTGATTCAATTTTGCAAAATTGTTCGTTGTAAGGGTTACTTTTATATAACCAAAGTTTCATCATTTTAATGTTTTTTCGATGAATGCTATACTCTTTTGCTGAAAATGTAGTTTGGGTAGAATAGTGCAAATGGATTTTAACCAATTGACCTGCTTTTTTAATCCAGTTTTAAAACGGGTTATACCAATTTATTTTGGTCTGTTTAAAAGTGAACTAATTTTATCTAGCTTGTTTAACCTACGAGCTAAACTGGATTTGCTCGTGGGTTAAGTGAGCTACCGTTTGTATAAAAAAATAATTATAGCAAAAATAACTATTAATGTAGCATTGTTATATGACTATTATACTTGAGTTTAAACTTATGTGTTAATTGTAACAGAGAAAATGAAAAATTGATATACATGCATCTTAATATTTTATTTTATATATGCATTTAATGTTTCATAGAAAATATAATATCCAATTAACTCGCGGTTTAACACATTTTTAAATCAGACTATGCTAATTTTTTTGAGCTAGGAACTGTGTTGAAGGTTTTATAGTGTTGAGAACAAACCAAATAGGTGTGTTAATTTCTTATTGTAGATCTATGATTAGGGTTATAGATCTTTTGAGTAAGATCACAGAATTTAGGGTTAGGGTTTAATATTGTAGTTGCAATTGAAATTGATGTGAAATATGTTGATGGTCAGGAATACTTGTGCGATTAGGGTTCCTATTCTATTAGAAGTTTCTGTTGGTGGATTGGAGTGTTGAAAGCAAATCCAGGTACAACTTTACTATTTTTTATTGTATGTGCTTGAAGGATTAGTTGTTATAAACTTGAATTAATGAATATTGAACTTTAATTGAAAAGAGTGTTGCTTGTGCTTGATTGTGGTTAGTAAAGACCACGATGGTAGTGTGATACTAACACTGGCAACCTGATGATCCTTGTGTGGCGATGTCCCGAGTGGAGTTGCACCTAGAAATGATTCCAGTAGATTAGGAGTTGTTACCAGCTTAATTATGGAATGCAAAATATATATATTATATATATACACATTATTATTTACATATGTTTTCTTTGGGATCATGAGTTACTTCGGGTTTAGGACTAGAGATCTATAGTCCTAAACTGTGTTGGTTGCAAGCTTAAGAAAAGATAATAAATTGTGTTTGTTGCATTAACATTTAAGTTGTATGTGATATTGTGTTGTGTGATCATGTGCATGTGTTTTCAGTTTGGCGTATTGGGTGTTTTTCGCTCAAGCGTACTAGGCGTTTTTCTCTCAATCCTTACTTTTCCCATAGGTACATGTGAGGATTCTATTATCCATGATTTGATGGGATGCGATGTATTCGTGGACTATAGGGAAAGCGATAGTGGATTTGATCCTTCTGTCGATATTTGAGAGTAGTGATCTTAGATCTAGTAATTTCAGAAAGAGAAACAAAATATTTTGATGATTAGTTTATTTTATTGGATATTCTGTTATTTCTTTAAAGTTAAATTGTTTAGTATTATGATTTAGATGAATTGAGAACATTTTATTTCAAGTATCCTTTATTTGAGAGTTATTGGAGATATTTGAGTTACATATATTTAATGATTAGAAATTATAGCGTTTGCGTGTCAACATTTGGTAGTGACACTTGGCGAGCTGATAACACCTTAAGTTAGGGCGTTACATCATTCATGTCAAAAAAAAAAAAGTATGACAGTTATTAATGGTTACTCATCTCTTTCTTCTCTTGTAACAGACCATCTCAATCTTACTCTCCTTATCCTTCTCTATTTTCCCTCTTTACTCTTGATAACAAAAATTGTTCCCATTTTTTTTTCCACATATAAATATGGGTGCGTCATCGACTAGTAATATTTTATTTATATTTATATATATAGAATTTTATTTCAACTCAATAGGGATATGTTTTTTAAATAATTACACATCAAAAGCAATATATTCTTAGACCTGTAAGATGTACAGAGCCTATATTTATCTCTTATAATTAAATAAGAAGTTAGTTATTTGTCCCCACAATTTATAATAAACTTTAAAAACTTTATTATATCTATATATATGCCTGTGTACTCATCTCCTTGCAATTTTTTCACATTCCTTAACTATCCATATTACAAGTAGGCACGGTACAATTTGGTCTGATTCGCCTCCCAAACCAAATTGAATAAAAAATTATGGTTTGGTCTTTTTTATAAGATCGAGCCTAACTATATGGTTCGATTTTCTAATTTTTCAAACCTAAAAAAATGGTTCGATTAGGTTCGGTACACGGTTCGAACCGTTTGTTATTCTTTCGTGTTGCTCATATATATTGTGATTTTTTATAATTATAATTTTCATATATGATACTTATTATGCTTCTATTTCATGACCATACTTATGAAATGCATCAAATTTTTATAGTTGTTATCATCACACAATCACACAAGTAACCACAAGTCTACAAATGCACCTACTAAAAGGAATAATTTCTGTCGAAACAAAGGTAACTACCATGTTATTTTTCCAAACAAAATGATCCAAAAATCTTCTAGATGAATCAACTTTACTTATTTCCTTCCAAGAATTGTAATAAAATTGTGAATTGGATCCATATTTCTATCAATGAATAGCAAACATTTGCAATAACTACCTAGAACTTATAGATAAGAGAAGTCTTCTAATTAACTACATCAACAACTTGTTTATTTGGTTTATAAGGTCACGTCAACTTTCCAGCCGCTATGTTAAATTTGAGATGCATGATTTTTTCAAAATAACATGTGTGGTTAGGTTGTGAATCGAACCTCCACCTTCGAACTAAACTGTAACAAAATTCAATTGAAAAAAAAAATCGATTCGGTTGCGTTTGCAATTCAGTTTTTTTTTTACTCAATCCTAATCTACGTATCTATTATTGTTAAGTGAAGTCTTATTGGTGTAAAAAATAAGACCCACGTTAGGATAGTTACTCTATCCTCTTTCTCTCTCTCTATCTCCCTTTTTATTCCTCTCTCTCTCCTCTAATCTCCATTATTTTTGGGTGAATAGCAGTGTTTTTTGCACTTATTTATTTATTTTATTTGTTATAAAAATAAAATCTTTTTTGTTTTTAATTTTTGAACACGTAGTAGCACAGGTGTTTCGCCCACTAGTTTACATTATAATTGGAATTTTCTTTCTGCCACTTTACGAAATTCATTAATTGCTAAACACTACTTATTACTGCCTCTCTATAATTTCCACCACCATCTCTCGTACTTTATTTAGGAAAACTTCTAAATCACCATCTTCTGCTTTATCTAGGAAAACCATCAATAAACTAGCACGGGTGTGTCACCCGCTAGTTTATAATACAATTGGAATTTTCTTTCTCCAACTTTACTAAATTCGTTAAGTACTAAACAATGGTTACTTCCTCTATATGATTTCCACTTTTGTTTCAGGTTTGGTTATTCTATTATTCTGTTTGTTTTGGCTTTTTTTCGGCAGATACAGACACTTTTTCAAACTTTTTGCTAACAAATTATTTATCAAGAAATAGATATAGATAAAAAAAAGTTGACAATTTCATCAAAGATCAAATAGAACAAATATAGATAAATTTAGATGCAAATCGGATATATTTACATATATCATTTTAAAAAAGATACAGATACAGACGAAAAACAGACAATCCAAACAGACCACAGTATTGTTATTTTCTAACGACAAAAGTTGTTATCTTTATGACTATGTTTGGTTGCTATTGAATTACTTTTGCTATGTTCTAGATTTATATTTGTAAATTTTTAGGGGTGACATGTCTTTGCACAAATAATATCTGGTTTTGTTCTTTAAATTAGAAGATATCATTACCGCAAAAGGGGAAAAAATTAAGATATGATTGATTTTTTCTAAGTCTGCATCTTCTTTTTAAATCTTCGTATTCCTGCTTTATGTACAAAAATGATTGATGTGGCTATATTGAAATGATCGGAATCTTATTTTGAATCGCCGACTTATTCCAATTTCTCCGATCCCACTTCCACCTTTGATTGCTTCTTGGCGGAAACGTGTGCACGTTAAAGCCACTAACCTTGAAAAAGCAAACGTTCCATTATTAAGAAAACAGTAGTAGTACTAGTGATATGGGATAAGGCCACGACGAAACATGGGACCATGTGATACCTCTATTTTTATTTATATATTTTACTCTTTGATATAATAAGATCATTGCTGCTTTTTCCCCTTCTAGCTTTTGGATTTTACCTCTTCTCGCAGGCTATATCCAAGTGAAGGCATCTAGCTAGGTATAGGAGCTATATGGGTGTCTGTTTTTTTTGGCCCAATATATGGGTGTGTTTGTTGCATGATAATTTTGGTATCATATATTAATATTTTTAAATAAATATTTATTAAAAATTAATATCAATAATTTATTCATAAATTAATAAAATAAATATTCACTTATTGTTTGAGTTTTTTTTTCTTTTTAATACAAGCTTATTGAATTTTTTTTTTTTTTTGCTTCTTCATCATATTGTTTATATGAATAAATTTAATCTGTGTTTATTTTATCACATCAGCGTTTAAGTGCCAAATTCAAACATTTGAGGCGGCTTTGCAAAATGGGTTATAATTAGTTATTTGTGTACTAGTACTGTATCCTTATCGGATGGAAAGTAGAAACCGCGTGCGATAGAAACCGCGTTTTCTTTATTCTCATGATCAGGGCCCACCCTGCAACACCTGTATAAATAGTCTTAAATCGGAGGACAGGCTTCTTATCCGTCTTCTTCTTAATCTCAAGACTTCTGCCTCGTCTTCTTAATCTCAAGAGGAGAGGCTTCTTCTCCCTCTTCTTCCTGTGATCCCGACTTCTGCCTCTTCTTAATCTCAAGATAAGAGGCTTCTTCTTCTTCTTGAGATCAAGACTTCTCCCTCTTCCCTCCTCTTAATCTCAAGTCTTAATCTGAAGACTTCTCCCTCTTCTTAATCTCAATATCAACCGTCTTAGATAAGAACCCTCTTCTTCTGACCAGCATAGGCTGTCCTGTGTCCTCTGGGTGTGCAGATAGAATCTCAGTAAATAAGCCATCACGGTTCCGGACCCGAACCGGAACCGCCGGTTCACGGTTTCACATTTCGTGAAACCGGAACCGAAACCGTCAGAGCCGAGGCGGTTTACGGTTCCACGGAACCGCCGGTTTTGACGGTTCCGATTTCGGTTCCACGTGAACCGTGAACCGTGTTTATTATTATTATTCTTCTCTTCTTCTTTTTTTTTTTTAACAAACCGACCCCCTACACCTCCCAACCCCTCCTCCTCTTTCTCTCCCCCATACCAAAATTATTCCGAGTTCATGTATGTGCGTTTTTTTTTTTTTTTTTTATGGTTCGGAACCGGTGGAACCGCCGGTTCCGAGTGACGAACCGCGAAGACCCGCCGGGTCCTTTGGCGGTTCCTAACCGTCCTCGACGGGGCGGTTCCCGGGTACGGAACCGCCGGGGACGGTTCGGGGCGGTTCGCGGTTCAGAACCGCCCCGTGATGATGTCTACCTCAACATACCTCCAACCTCCGGTGAGAGCACGCCTCCGGTAACTGTACCAAACTCAGGCAACGAAAATAATTTCACATCTGGAGATGCTCCCTCCACTGTCAATTTCCGTGTGCCAAACTCAGGCAACGAAAATAATTTCACATCTGGAGATGCTCCTCCACTGTCAATTTCCGTGTACCAAACTCAGGCAACGAAAATAATTCCACATCTGGGCTTATTGTCCAAATTGGAGATGCTCCAAAAAAGTCTACTGCTGGTTGATCTCCAGTGTCAATTTCTGTGTACGAAACTCAGGCAACGAAAATAATTCCATACCTAGACTTCTTGTGCAAATTGGAGATGCTCTAAAAAAGGTCTACCGCTGGTTGATCTCCCTTGCCAATTTCCTTGTACTAAACTCAGGCGACGAAAATAATTCCCCATCTGGACTTCTTGTGCAAATTGGAGATGTTTCAAAAAAGTCTACCGCTGGTTGGTCTCCACTGCCAATTTCCGTGTACCAAACTCAGGCAACGAAAGTAATTCCACATCTAGACTTCTTGTGCAAATTAGAGACGCTCCAATAAAAATCTACCGCTAGTTGATCTCCACTGTCAATTTCCGTGAAGCTTCTAATGGCACAAATTCAATCACTTCTCTATTTCTAACTCAAGCGTTAAGTAAAGGAGCTTTGGTTCTTATTGTGGCCATAACAGCGATGCTTCTTGATCATTTCAAAGACTTCACGCACCTCCAATCTAGTTTTATCATAATCGCACTCTGTCTTGTTTTCCACAAGAAAACAGCAGTTGTATTTCCACCAGGAAACAGCAGCTGTAATGGATAAAATGGGAGTTGCATTGATATGTCTATGTTTTTTCATGGTGGTTAGCTCATATCTTCCACCAGCTCTTGAATGGGTTTGCTGGCTATCCTTCGCATCGTGTTGCGTCCCCCTTGCATGGAGCCTCCGTCAAGAAATAACCCATTCAAACTCTACCCCTCCCCGTCTACCCCTGTGATGATTGATGTTTCTTCAATATTATACCTTATCAGTCTTCTTGTATTTATACAGTGGTGCACTTTACATTAATGTCTGTTTGGATTGTTTATTTTCCATTTGTATCTGTATTTGTATCAAAACGATATCTATTGATGTATTTTATTTATATTTTATCTATTTGATTTTTTTATGAAAATAATTTATTTTTTTATTTATTTCTTAATAAAAAATTTATTAAAAAAATATTTATATTTACCATAAAAAGCTAACCAAACAGAATCATCGTTTATACATAATAATGCTTCCTTGTGTTAATCGAACTCCCGGTTCATTCATGAACCACTCATCTTACATGATTGATGTTCGGAACCAAGATAATATATTTTATATCCTTTTGGATTCACCTCTTGCATAAATTAATCTTTTGTATGGAGATTTTAGTCGTTTGTATTGAATCAGTCATTTTACTGAATCAATATTTTTGTATGAAGATTTCTTCTTGTCAGTTCTGAATAATATATGGCACGATCTCTCTCTTTCTCTATCTTATTCCCGTATGCGCACGCGCACTCCTTAAAGCCAAATCTAATATATTTGTCAAGAGGCTGAATGTTGCAAATGGGTCAACACTTGTAAAAGCTTGTGGTTTCTTGAATGTTAATTTTAACATGAAATCATTATACATGAAGTGTCTCATCTCCCCCAAACCGTATTATCTGTAGGAGCTAGCGGTGATGTGTAACCAACAGTGAGGCCTGAAAAAAGTGTACACACACACACCCAGACTAATGTATTTGCTTTTCCTAAACTTGAATACAGATATTTTTCACCAGATTTAGCAGTTTTAACACTCAACTTCCTGGGCAAACACAGTATGTGCTTGAACACATATGGTTTAAATCTCCATCTATTATCGCTTCATAAGAAGATTAAAAGAATGCAAAAAACAATAAAAAGAGGATAAAAATTTACCCATTTGTTAAGTAATTATGTATGGTGTTACACACGCACACTCACACTCACCCTTGAAGCAATCAAGATAGGGGCTAGCTTTATTGTGACTTATGAGTGTTCGTGCATGTTGCAAAAGATTTTCAATTATATGTTATTCCTACTGGCAATTTTTTTTTCCCCCCAATCATCTTGAACCTTTCAACATTTGCCTTCAAGCTCTTAGGTTAAAACTCAGTTGATTTCAAGAATAATGGGTACTATATATGGCTGATATCAATACAAAATGCTATTTGCAGACATTTTATTGTACACATGATTTGGAACAAAAGATAAAATTGGCTTAGTTATTAAGGACGCTTCACAAAAAGTCCAAAGTTTGTTACATGTTCCTATCAATGCAGTTAGTTCTACAACTCCGAGTAATCGAACTCAAAACCTCAAGAATGAGGAATTGGATCGGATCCCATTAGGCTACGAGGCCATAGATAATACCTTTTAAAGACATTGTTCTACTGTAAATTGCATTATATTAGGGATTACTTGGCTGAGTGATCAAACTCCTCTTTCTTTTCTCTTAACTTCACTTTTCTATTATTTAGTTGTTAAATATTCATTACGTAATTTTTATGGGTGTTATGTTTCAAACTTCTAACATTATGTTTATTATATGCTTAGTACTTTTATTAATACTTTTTCTTTTGTATCTATTAGATATTTAGATGTTTCTATTTAAAACAAGCAACACAATATCAATTGACAATTTTTAAGATATACTTTTCCTTGCATGCCAAAGAAAAAAGTCGCAATGGATTCTAATTTATATTTGTTAAAATAAATCCTTTCATGTCGAGATAAAAAATTTCAAAATAGGAGTTTACAATTTTTTCATACACGATTATCATCTAGAATTACTATGTAGGTAATTGATAAGATAAAAAGAAATGTATTCTACATTTAAAGCATTAAAAATTTAAATTTAAATTCGAATTTTTATAAAATTTTTCGATAAAAGAAAAATATTAGCGGGTTTGTAGGCTAGTATGTTTAACCCAACAACTCGTGTGGGGTGAGTTGGATTAAAAATTTTGGCCCGCATAACCCATTTGCATAGCTCTAAATTAGTAAACATGTTTGACACACGATTTGTCATTGTACTAAAATATCAAAATCACACATTAAAGATGCAATTTTTTTGTTAAAATCAAAATAGTGTTATAGATGTGATTTTGTGCTAATATTTTAATCATTAAAACTATATGATTTGTATCTAAGTAATTTTATTTTGTAGGATTGGTAAACATGTGTTACACCAGATTGAAACACATGCTTTAAGCAACATAAATTTTTCATTGTACCAATTAAATGATTGTGCATGTTGTAAGCGCAATTATACCTCTTTTTTTTTTTTTTTTTACTACTTTGATGCATGTTTACTAGTTTTGGGAGAATTTAAAAAATAAAATAAGAAAACATACTAGGAAAGTTTTGAGATAAGTAAAAAATTGCTTATTTAATATTATTAGATATATAATACATTTAACATATATGCAATATTTATATTTATAAATAATAATGTGGTAAAAAATGTAATTTACGTTCTATAAATTAGAACGGAATCACAATTTCTCCTAAAAAATCTATAAATTGAAATCTTACTCAATAATTGTGTTTCCATTTCAAGTTTATTCTAACATAATATACACATATATCATATTAGAGTGAAATGTCACATACAATCCTAATATTTAAAAGTTATAAATAAATAAAATAACTCTTATTTTTTATTTCTTTTAATGCGAAATAGTTTGGTCCATGTTCAAATGGTTTGGTTCTCGAACTAAATCATAACTGTTTAGACTCTTCCTGAACTAAATCGCGAACTAAATCGAAATATAAAAGAACCGCATTTTCCGGTTCTATTTGGCTTGGTTTGTTTTTCGGTTCGATTTTGTTCAATTCAATGAACAGCCCTAATATGCCTTCATGCAATAAGATAACAGTTAATCAGTTATCATTTGGAAATACAAATATTTGATTTGACATTGCTCTCTAATCCTAAATTGCGAATTATTGCATAGAATTTTTTTTTATGCCAATTATCTGAGTATTTTTAGAATCAATAGGTAATTGAAGATCACTTTTCGTGTATTCTTAGAATCAATGGTTTATGATAAAACCATAATTTAAACTATTGTATCAACTGGAATTAGTCACATTCACTCTTGGATTGTCGTGGCACCTTGTAGATAAACTAATCAATGACGAGTAGTGTGATGAGATCTATGATTGCAGTGATCTATAAAAGGATTGAACAGATGATCGATGACGATGATTGCTACTTTTGAGCATCGATTTGATGTGGTGATAGATCGAGTTACAAAGAGGATAAGGTTGATGGGACACCAAAGGAACGCTAACCCAGTTTTTGAGATGAAAATGAGAATTCTTGAATTTCACTTTTATGAAACCATAGTTTTTTAGGATGATTAGGTGGAAGATGAATATATTTTTAAGATTGATGATGAACTAATTTTTGATATTTATGATGGTGAAGAGGAGGATGCTTTTGAGTCTATGGGTGATGGAGGACCAATTTTTGACACTGAGTATGCTTAAGAAGAGATGAAAGATGTTAGTATCTCTCTTTAGATGTTTTGATGATAACAAAAAGACCAAATATTACTAATGAATTTGTTAAGTCAATGATTTTCAATTAATTATGAATTGACAAAACAAGAGAAGTTAAAGCTTTCAAGGACTAAGTAAGAAGACTTGTGAGAGTTAAAGTGAAGTAAAAATAAAGTTAGAAGATAACTTAGAGAGTTTTTGGAAAACTGCAACAAATTGTTATACTTAGAGATTGACTCAGAGAGTGAGCTTGCAACTGATAGTTTTTGAACATAATATTTCGAATATTATATTTGAGAAAGTTTTACATCAAAAGGAAGACCTAGCTCTAAAGTTGACTGTATTTGGGTAATGCATTCAAATGTTCCATAAAGTTGGTTAACATATCCAAGGGGATTTGAATTATTTTAAATCAAAGCTTATAGAAAAATTCAAGAACTCATGATAGTAAAATCAAATTTGTTCTAGATCTGATTACTTCAAATATTTAAGAATTAAGCTCGAGTTAGTTGATGAAAATATGATTATTTGAAGCTCCAAAAATCATTATAGCAAAAGTTGTCAACCTTCTTAAGCTCGTTGCAATTTGGATAAATAGAAGAAAGATATTATGCTACTTTTTAGGGATATAGAAGGTACTAAAACAAGAAGTTGATCTAGATGTTAACAACAAATTTATTTTTTGAAGGATAAACATCAACAAACTTCAAGCTAAGTCTATAAGGCACTTGGCTTTTTAAATGCAACAACAAATTTGTTTTGAAGATAACAACAGTCCATCTTTCAAAGCAAAAATTCAAGAACTACAAGGTACATTAAGATAATAGCAGTCCATCTTTCAAAGCAAAAATTTAGGAACTATAAGGTACATTAACAACCATCTTTCAAATTCAAGTTTTTTCATCTTCTAGTCGTTATTCAATGAATGATAAGTAAGAGAAGACCATCAAAGCAGGTATATACACGTGAAGAGAAAAAGAGAACAAAAATACGTGCTCTAAAATTTTTGAGAATCATTTTGCTACTGATCTAAATTTTGTCATTCACACTTTCTATTTGTTTGAGCTGAGAAGTTAATGAATTTTTAATTTCTTTGTTTCCACAAGATCTTATATATCTCGTGTGAGATTGTAGAAGAGTGAGAGTGATATTTCTTTCTTTGTAGATTAGTAAATAGCTTGAGTGAAGCTAGATAAGCTGAGTACAGTGACTGGAGTCGATTGTATTTGGATAAGCTTGTACTCTTATTTCTTTTGGATATAGTGGAACATACCAATCTAGAATACCGGGTCCTCGGCTTGGAGCTAGAAGAGAAGACTGATGCATAAGGCAGAAGCTTCATAAATCGATTTTTCACTCTTCTCTTCCTTTATCCTTTTAATTTGATTCAAATTTATCTGTTTATTTCTACTATACACCGAACTCAGAGACTCAATCAGAGAGTAAATGGAAGCTAAATTTTTAAACAATTGCTTAACTCTTTGTGGACTTAATTGAACCTGAGTCTATTTGAATTACAATTAATATTAACAATATTTGTGATCAAGTTTGATTGTTTACAAGTGAGTTTATAAGCCATTGTAACTTGATTAGCTAAGTGGGCATGACTTTGGTTGATTTTAAAGAAAGAAAAATTTTTATCTAATAACCAATTTATCCCTCTCTTAGTTATTCATTTGGGACCAACATAAGATATAGATGTTGTTTTTGCTTTGGTGGATAAACAAGGTGAAAAGGAAATAATAGTACTTAAGATGGCGATTTCGATTGTGGAAGAGTCAAAGAGATAAGTTGAGGAGTTATTTGTTAAATTTTTTATTCGACAGAGTCTAAGTCCTTATGCAAATCCATCCCTTCTAACACTTAAGAAGGGTCACATTTGCCATATTTGTGTGGTTAATTTCAAGCGGTTCTTGTATGGCATGATAAAAATTAGAGGGTGAATTTTGTCCTACCTAAGAGGAATGATGCTGTCAAAATATTTAATGATGTGGTCAATATATTTATTAATGTGGTCAATATTTTTGGTGAGGAGGATAATGATGGTGTGGTCAATATTGAAAATTTACTAACTTTTGATTGATCTCTTCAATAGGATTTTTTAGTCAAGTTACTAAGGTGATTTTTCTTTTTAGTCTTTTTTCTTTTTAAATAACATTCAATAAGATGTATTTCCTTTTTGAATAACATTTAATGTCATTTAGAAGGATCTTTATTTTTTGTCTTTTGTATGCCTTGAGGAAATAAAATAATAGTTAATCAATTATCATTTAGAAATACAAATATTTGAGCCTCTCTAAACCTAAATTTCGAATTCTTACATAGAATTTTTTTTTATTTTTGATGGCAATTATCTAGGTATTCTTAGAATTAATAAGTAATTGAATATCACTTTTTCAGTATTCTTAGAATTAACGGCTTATGATAAAACCATCATTTAATATGCTGCATCAATATTGAGATTTAAATTAGCATAAGCAATTAGTAGAAAGTCTAGATTTTAATTTGAAAAAGGACAATTTTTAAAATTCAAAATTTCCAAAATTAGTCTAGTTAGTTCAATGCTTTTTTAAAAGTACAATTGAAATACCTTGAATATTACAAACCTAAATTAAGAATGTGATAATTAAATACTAAAAAATACGGGTAGTTTTGAATCTTATTTTAAATTTAGCTTAGTAATTAAATTGAGATAGTTTAGTTAATTGAATTTTGTAAACTATAAAATATAATTGAAAAACTTAATATAATTGCATTAGAAAATGGATTTAATAGAAAATAGAGATTTTAATATAACAAATACCCTTTCAACTTATCATATTACTTCAATTTCCTATCTCCAATCATTAACTTGAACCCACTTCTCAAGTTCGACATTTAGAAATTAAAAATCACATAATAGATAAGGGAGTAGAATGCATTTAGACGTCATGAATTAAAACATGAATAATATTGAATTCATTTATAGCATAAGACTCAGTTAGAAATTATCCTAGCTAGTAAAAAAATACCAAAGACAAGATTATTAAACATGAGTCGATAACTCACTAATCATACACCTAGGACTATAGATATCAAGTGTAGCATGAGACAATTAATTTTTAGGATATATTAGATAGTAAACGACATTTTTAAGGATGGATTGTGCTAGGGTTGGAATATACGCAATAGAAATAGAAATTAATTAATATCTACCAAACTAAAGCTTAGATAAAAATTATGAATACATAATCATGAAACTTAGAATTTTCTAAATCCATTGAGTATAATACCCTAATTTGATTGTTTGGGACTAGAAACCTTAAACACATAAGTGGAAAATTTGATAATTTAACATAATTAGGACTAATAAAGGAATCTCATTGAAAATAGAGATCATAATGCCATAACTACCCAATTTAACCTATTAAGCAACACCAATTACTTATTGCAACAAATTCAAATTACCTTATACTTTCTAATTATCAGTTAAAATTAATTTGTCAAATTCAATTACTTAAACCCCCAAATGTACAATTTAGTGGTTTTAATCTAATTTCCAGGATCTACATTCCTAAAAATTAAAAACTAAATATTTGCTTTTAAGTAACAATCCATAATCCCCTAAATCCTTACACTTGAGTGAAAAATTAATTCTTCTCTAATAAAAATTTCTAAGATGAATTTCTAATTCAATTTAGCTAGAATTCTATTTTTAATTCCTTATATTCTTTCCTAATTCTTCAAGCACATAACCTAAAGGTCCCACTCATAATTTAAAACCCATTAATATTAAATTCAAGCCCATCAACATGAAGCCCACAACTAAAAATCAAGCCCACGAATCAATCCTATGAGACCATGCTCTTACCATGTACCATCACACATGATATAGTGCCTTAAATTCTAGACATCTCCAATATGTGAGATGACCAAAATGACCTTAACCAATTCAAGAAGAATTCTACGCATATGAAAATACCAAAACGCTCCTAAACTATTCAAGTAAAAGGACTAAAATGCCGTTAATCCTAATGGAATTTACAAGACATAAAATATTATAAATATGATGCTTCAAAAAATCTAATTCCCCCCTTTTCATTAGCCCTTTCCTCCCAAAAATCTTCTCAAAAGATATCTCAAAACACACGAAAATCATCCAATAGTTCCACAATAATCATTCTTCAAGATAAGCTTCAAATAGGTAAGGAAATCCATTCAATTTCAATCATCTAATTACTTGATTTCTTCCAAAAAATCTAATTATACTTCAATTAATTCTTAGGTTGTATTTGAAGGGAAATCAAGGATTAGATTAGGGATTAGCATTAGAAGCATCATCTAAGTATCAGAGAAGTACTAGTAGAGACTCCTAAGAAACACAAGAAAGTAATTGTAACCTATATGTTTGAATATATTAATTATGTATAGATTCATGTAACTTACTAAATATTAACTTAGATTAAGCATAGACTAATATATGTATGCATGAAAACCTAAATGAACATGTATATATATATATATTGTATGTTATAATAGTTGTTGATTTAGTGAAATTATTGGATGTTTATGCATATATGTGTGTGTTGAAATATGTTATATGTATAATTATGTTAGATTGAAATGTTTAATTGAAGTGAAATTATCATATAAGAATCATGAAATAGATGCATGAATGTGTGTTTTGATATAGGCTGGAAAATTGATAAACTTGTGTTGATGATGATGATTTTAGCTATGATTTGTGATTTAATTTTTAAAATATAAGCCTGCATATATACTAGATAAAATGACATAGAATAAACATATTTTAGATGATTTAAAGATGCTGGAAAATAAATTTGTATACAGGTATAGGCAATATGTATAGTTTGAGAATCAAATTTAAATAAAAATACTAAATGAATTTATTTTTGGATGAAAATTTATAAAAATGATATTTTAACATGTATATATATAAAATGGAAATTTTTGTGATTTTTAAAATACATTTACTATTTAAAAATTAAATTACAAAATAGCAAAACAGAGCAAAATAATGTTCGACTAGCAGCGATGACATGAATATATAAGGCTGAACAGATGATTTTTTCTTTTCCTTTTTGGGCAAGAATATAACAGTTTGAAAGCTTAAGAAGTCTATATTAATGTAGTGTAGAGAACTGGCCGAGAACCAACCAGCTTGATGGTCAAATTTTATTGCATTGATCGGTCGTCAATGTTGTCCCTTGTTCTGGCCAGATTAGATGTAATTGAATTTAAAATCCTAATTAACTAATTAGTTTAGGCTAATTGAACTTATGAACATGTAAAATAATGTTTAGGTAGTTTACATAAAAATTTGAGCTTATGAACCCGTGTTTGAGATAGTGAACCAATTTATTAAATTTAGGATATGCATTAGTTTTCTATAGGAAATGAAACATTAGAATTTAAGGTAAATTAAATCTAATCAAATAAATATAAAATAAATGTAAATAATGTGTTCACATATTAAAATATGAATTTTAAGATGAATAATTAATTATTTTGATTTTAGGAATTTATTTAATAAAACAAGTATAAATATGACATTATAAGATAATACAAAGATAATAGGATATTAGTTTAGATTCCTTAGCACATTTGGAGGTAAAAATGGATTATGAATGACATAAATGGAGTATTCATGTTTTAAATCAGTTGTTTTACTTAATAAAATTTTATTAGATTGATTATAGGATATGTTATTAAAATTACAATTTTAAAGATCTAACTACCATAAAATGAGTTTAGTAGATTAAGTTGAATATAAAATGAACTTGATTAATTAATGATAAATGTGTATTTTCACACAATTATCTCATATAAAAATCACACTTTCATGCACATGTGAACACGTTTATGATGAAAATTTGCTGTAAACTGATGAATTGCATGATTTTTAGATCAATGAAGTGACAACTTGTAAGAAGGATTAAAAACTGGACTTTCAAGCTGCTAAATGATGTTTCTTGGTATTGAGCAACTAATCTTGATCTAAGAGACAACATTTGAATTTACTTGTGATCTGCAAATTCTAAATTTTGCTATTATTGCCATCATTATATAAAGTTGAGAAAGAAAATTCCAATAACAAGTGACAATAACGAAGTCAAATAGCACCTGCAATATGCCTAGTCCAAACCTGAACAACACATATCACCAACCAGCTAAGCTCTCACACAACCACCAAGCAGCTCATCTTAGGAACCGATCTGCTGTTGTAGAAGACCCAGCTACTTAAAGTAGTCGGAGCTACGATTTAATGCTGACCTACTCTATTCCCACATGATCACATCATTAAGACCAAGTAATAGCAGACCAACAATGAGACACAGAAGTTGGCATGCCTTTGTAAAAATAAAGTCGAGCACCCTTGGATTTTTAGACCGAGTGCCACTTTGATAAAACCTGTCTAAGCTGAGCTGACCTCCCACTGCTCATATCGACCTGTAACTTAAGCAGCACGACTGAGTAGCTGCAGTTCATGTTCCACTGCTCAGCAGCTAAACAACGACCCGAGAGAGCAACTGGAGCACTGTTATGACTCATGTACGGAATAGAAGGCAGCCAGCATATTTACAAGACTATGTAACTTAAAGTACAGGATGAGTCAAGTATAGCATCGTATGGAAATAGTTAAGACAAATATAGCATCATGTTGTAATAGAACAGAAATAGTCAGCAAGTGTAGCATCTGTAACAGAAATAGAAAAATCACGTGTAGAAATCAAATTTGTAACAGAATAGGCCAGCTGGAAACAGTATGCATGTAACAAATTCGTAACAACCTTCTACTTGTACATACACAACCGTGTATAAGTAGGAAAGAAGGAAGGAATACAAGGGGAACCAGATTTTACTCAAAAGTACAAACCAGGAGCTACTGGAGGCTCGAACTCTAGAATCCTTTACTAACAAACCCACGTATTGCAATCTTTTCCCTTCCACAGAAAAAACATCAAAAAAACAAACAGTTAGAGAATTAGGAAGCAATAAAATAGAAGATAACAATTCATTGTACGAAGAAACTCTAATTTTTCTACAGAGGATCTAAATGCTAAAGAAAGAAGAGAGAGAACGGGACTTACAAAGTGAAGAGGAGCAAAACGAGCATTGAGGCTAGGGCATTGATCGGTACTCAAATTACTCTGTTTGGTTGGACTAAACTAATAGGAACTGGGCTGCAGTAGACTTGTTTGGGCCTTTGGGCTTTAACATTGATGTTTTCATTGAGTTTTTGTCATTGTTGCAATGGCTGACGGTACTCGCAGTTTGTCTCAATTGAAGGAGGATCTACAGTCGCATGAAAGTAAGATCCTTTCTCTTGAATCTAAAACAGATAGATTATTATCTGATATGAGTCAAGTTTTGCAATTTGTTAAATTGCAAATGGAGAATCAGGTTAATTCGAATTCGAATTCTAATTCACATGTTAACTCATCATTTTCTCCTGAGGGACATTCGAATCAAGGGGAATCTCAATATTCTTTCATAAAGAATATGAAGTTGGATTTGCCTAAATTTTCAGGGGACAATCCAATGTCTTGGATTTTTAAAGCCAATCAATTTTTTGATTTACATAATGTTCCTGATTCCGAAAGATTAAAAATAGCATCTTTTGCAATGGAGGATGATGCTGCGGATTGGTATCAATGGTTGTTTAGGAGTGGTTTAATTTCTACTTGGCCTGTATTTTTGAAGGCTATGGAACATCGTTTTGGTCCTTCTTTATATGAGGATCCACAGGGTAGATTGTCTAAGTTGGTTCAAACTGGAACTGTTTCTGAGTATCAACATGCTTTTGAATCATGTCTAATCATGTGAGGGTTATCTGAGAGTTTTCTCATGAGTTGTTTTGTTTCAGGTCTTAAACCTATGCTTCAGCAGGAGGTTTTAGCTAGTCAACCTACTGGTTTAATTCAAGCAATGAGTCTGGCTAAACTTTTTGAATCCAAGTTTACACACACTTTACCATATCCTATTTCATCTTCTACATCACTACAAACAGTTCATCTTTTTCTAAACCTGGTATTTCTTCCACTTATACACCTCCTACATCCATTAAATCTAAACCTTTTACTCCTAAACCTACTTTTTCTTCATCTTCTTCCACTACTTCAAACACATATTCAAAAAAACCTTTACCTTTTAAAAGATTATCTCCTGCTGAGATGGCTGTTCGACGAGAGAAGGGTCTTTGTTTTAATTGTGATGAGAAATTTAACAAAGACCATATTTGTAAAGCTAAATTTCTTATGTTGATACTACCAGCTGAGGATGATACTAGTGATTTAGTATCATTAGATTCCGTATCTCAGGATTCTGTGGACATCCTATAGAGATCAGTTATCATGCTTTGTCAGGCACACAAGCTCTTAGAACTTTGAGACTTGAAGGGCGTATTGGGGGACAGTCGGTTTCTATTCTGATAGATTCTGGAGCACTCACAATTTTATACAGGAACATGTTGCCAGACAGTTACATTTACCTGTCTTAGCTACTCCTACTTTTAGAGTGATGATTGGTAATGGGGAATACATGAGTTGTACAGGATTTTGTGAGAAAGTACCCTTAATTTTGGGAGACTTACAGCTGAATGTTGATTTGTATGTTCTTCCTATTCAAGGGGCAGACTTGGTATTAGGAATACAGTGGCTTCAAACTTTAGGGCCTGTTACTATGAACTATGCTCATCTTACTATGGATTTTTTTTGGATGGCCATCACGTTTGTTTACATGGTATTTCTCTGTTTTGCCCAAGCGGATAGAGTCTCCTCAGTTAAGCAAATTGATCAAATCTGATCAAATTGCTGGTTTGTTTAGTTTGGTGGCTCAGACGGATAGTGCACTGATTGATACCACCTGCAATAGTTCGGTTGAGGAACTATTGGGCAGATTTCCCAGTATTTTTGAGACTCCATCATCATTGCCTCCATTACGTGATGTTCAACATCATATCCATTTGAAGAATGAATCACAGCCCATAAATGTCAGACCCTATCGTTATCCTTATTATCAGAAAGAAGAGATGGAAAAGTTGGTTCAGGAAATGTTGACTTCGGGTATCATAAGGCCAAGTACCAGTCCATTTTCTTCACCGGTTTTATTGGTGAAAAAGAAAGATGGTTCATGGAGATTTTGTGTGGATTACAGAGCTTTGAATCAAGCGACTGTGTGGGATAAGTTTCCCATTCCTACTATTGATGAGCTTTTGGATGAACTTTATGGAGCCACTATATTTTCCAAATTGGATTTACGAGCAGGTTATCATCAGATACGTATGTATCCTGATGATATTCATAAGACAGCTTTTCGACCCACGAAGGACATTATGAATTCTTGGTTATGCCATTTGGCTTATCTAATGCTCCTTCTACATTTCAGTCTGTTATGAATACTATTTTTGGCCTTATTTGAGGAAATTCATCATTGTTTTTTTTATGATATACTCATTTATAGCCGATCTCTTTCTGATCATTTGATCATTTGGAGATTACTCTATCTGCCTCAAGGAACATGAATTTTATTTGAAGCGTAGTAAATGCCTTTTTGGACAAACTACTGTGGATTATTTGGGACATGTGGTTTCTGCTTCAGGAGTTACTCCTGATCCAGCAAAGGTTCAAGCAATTCAGGAATGGCCTATGCCAAGTAATCCTACACACTTGAGAGGATTTTTGGGACTCACAGGATATTATAGGCGTTTTGTGCAACATTATGCTACTATTGCTGCCCCTCTAACGAATCTTCTAAAGAAAGATGCTTTTGAGTGGACTTCTTTGGCTACTTCAGCTTTTGAGAAGCTGAAACAAGCTCTGATGACCACTCCAGTTTTGGCCTTACCGGATTTTTCCAACTTTTATTGTTGATACAGATGCATCAGGTGGGAATGGGGGCTGTGTTGCATCAGGGAAATCATCCCATTGCATTTTTTAGTAAGAAATTCTCTTTGAGATTACAGAAAGCCAGTACTTATGTGCGAGAAATGGTTGCTTTGGTAGAGGCGGTTAAAAAATGGAGGCATTACTTGTTGGGTCGACATTTCATTATTCGGACAGATCAAGAAAAGTTTGAAGGAAATACTTTCTCAAACTATTCAAACACCTGAACAGCAACAGTACTTGGTGAAGCTTTTGGGTTATGATTATGAAATTGTCTACAAACCAGGGTCTGAAAATGTTGTGGCAGATGCCTTGTCTCGCCAATTTGTTTCTTTACCCCAGTTGAATTCTATTTCTCTACCATCCTTTGACTTTGTCACACTACTTAAGACAGAGTTCAAGATGAATAAGGAGTGGCAGAAGTTGTTTGAAGATTGTGTAGCAGGAGTCTCTTTACCTTGGCCTTTAAAAGCCAACAATGATTTGTTGTTTTTAGGGTCCAAAATTTTTATCCCTCCTCATTCTTCTATTATCAATTCTTTGATACTAGAATTTCATTCGGCTCATACAGGGGGTCATTTAGGAATTTTGAAAACTTTTAAGCGACTTTCAGAATCTTTCTTTTGGCCTCATATGAAGAGGGATGTGGAACAATTTGTGAAGTGTTGCCATGTGTGTCAACAGATTAAGCATTTGAACACATCCCCAGCTGGGTTATTGCAACCACTTCCAATTCCTGATGAAGTGTTTGAGGATATTTCTTTGGATTTCATTACAGGACTACCAATTTCAAACAGTTATTCTGTTATTATGGTAGTAGTGGATCGCTTATCCAAGTATACTCATTTTGGAGTCTCACAGCTATTATACTGCTACTTCTGTAGCCAGATTATTGTGGATACAGTAGTCAAATTACATGGGATTCCCAAATCGATTGTGTCAGATAGGGACAAGGTATTCATGAGCAAATTTTGGTGTGAGCTGTTTAAGCTCAGTGGTACTACTTTGAAGATGAGTTCAGCTTACCATCCTCAAACAGATGGTCAAACCGAAGTGATGAACAGATGCTTGGAGCAGTATCTGAGGGCTTATGTTATGGATTATCCTAAGGAGTGGCCCAAATTTCTTTCTTGGGCAGAGTACTGTTTCAATACCAGTTATCTACAAGTACTCATTTAACACCATTTCAGGTGTTATAGGCAGAATTCCTCCAACCATTTCTAAGTATGTCCAAGGGCAAACACATGTGGATGCGGTTGATCAGGAGTTGAAAAATCGAGATGATTTATTGAGATTGTTAAAATCAAATTTGAGTCATGCTCAGTTACGCATGAAACAATTAGTAGATAAGCACAGGACAGATCGAGCATTTGCAGTGGGAGATTGGGTGTATGTGAAACTTCAACCATATAGGCAAACATCTTTTGCCTATAGGCTTTCATTTAAGCTTTCACGCAGATACTTTGGGCCATTTCAAATTAAAAGTCGTATTGGTTCTGTGGCCTATGAATTACTTCTTCCAGAAACATCAAACATACATCCTATTTTTCATGTTTCCTTGTTGAAGGAAGCCAAGGGTATTACTACGACTATGATTCCATTACCAGGGGACTCTTATGACAATTATCCAATTGTCAAACCTTTAGTAATACTGGATTCACGAGTGATTCACAGGCAAGGGTAGGTTCTTAAACAACTGTTGGTTCAATGGGAGTCTCTTCCCTTAGAGGATGCCTCTTGGGTGGATCTAAATGATTTTAAAAGGGACTTTCCAGATTATCACCTTGAGGACAAGGTGATTTTTCCAGAGGAGGAGGAACATGTTATGACTCATGTACGGAATAGAAGGCAGCCAGCATATTTACAAGACTATGTACCTTAAAGTACAGGATGAGTCAAGTATAGCATCGTATAGAAATAGTTAAGACAAATATAGCATCATGTTGTAATAGAACAGAAATAGTCAGCAAGTGTAGCATCTGTAACAGAAATAGAAAAATCACGTGTAGAAATCAAATTTGTAACAGAATAGGCCAGCTGGAAACAGTATGCATGTAACAAATTCGTAACAACCTTCTACTTGTACATACACAACCGTGTATGAGTAGGAAAGAAGGAAGGAATATAAGGGGAACCAGATTTTACTCAAAAGTGCAAACCAGGAGCTACTGGAGGCTCGAACTCCAGAATCCTTTACTAACAAACCCACGTATTGCAATCTTTTGCCTTCCACAGAAAAAACATCAAAAAAACAAACAGTTAGAGAATTAGGAAGCAATAAAATAGAAGATAACAATTCATTGTACGAAGAAACCCTAATTTTTCTGCAGAGGATCTAAATGCTAAAGAAAGAAGAGAGAGAACGGGACTTACAAAGTGAAGAGGAGCAAAACGAGCATTGAGGCTAGGGCATTGATCGATACTCAAATTACTCTGTTTGGTTGGACTAAACTAATAGGAACTGGCTGCAGTAGACTTGTTTCGGCCTTTAGGCTTTAACAAGCACCTACTCTCATGGCCACTGCAATATTGCTCGAGAGCTGTGAATGAGAAGTTGACTTGAGTTCAAACGTTGAGCTACTGGATCCACCTTACCGACCTGCAATATGTAAGGCACATATCAATAGCTATCCAATATCAAGCACCGACCAACTCAACGGATTTTCTGAACATGAATTGGACAACTCATCATAGCTAAAGAATAGTGTAACCTAAGCTCCAAGTGCCAATCTTAGATATGACCGAGCTACAGTTCATTAACCAAGCTGAGCTGAATAGGCACCCGATTGAATCACTCACCATACCAAGCAACTCAACCATAACAAGATCGAGACTTAGCAAACGACCTGAGCCAAGCAACATTAAATCTATCCCGACAGAGCAAAGCAATGATCCGAGCTGGTCCATGTCCGCATACACCGACCTGAGCACGATCCAAGCTACTACATCAACGAAAAGCACACCCAATGGATGGCCATCCAGAATTTAAAGAGCTTAACATGTCTACCAAGCTTCAAGGAGCTCAAGCTCCACTTTACACATACCAGACACTCCATCGACCTGGTTTCAAGCTAAGCAGTTTTGGATTGAAAGAAATGAAAGTTAAGAAGCAGTGATGATCTCAGCTTATACTAATTAGCTAGTCCATCTTGGAACCAAGTAGTTGGCAGCAGAAGCAAGCGCCCAAGTGATACCCCTCCATGCCAAGTTTCTCCACTTCCGACCTAATCTGCAGATGATTGAGCTTAATGTGTCCAAATATGAGTCCTCAGTGAACACTTGCTGCATCACTTAAGCACCGACCTATCAAGGCCAACTCAAGCAACCTGGTATTTTTATTTTCCTTTGTTATTTTCATTTTGTAAATATTTTATAAGACCTGTTTATCCTTCTTTTTTACTTTTGTTGTATTTTGAGGATCCACTCCACATGTCTGTTACATTTCAACCACCAACTCTAATCAATCTTCACATCACCATATCTTCATTTACCAACTCACCATTCAGAGACCCAATATATACCATTTTCATCTTTATTTTCCTTAGTCTTCCATCTTTTGGGCAGACAATTATTTTTGTCTTGTCTTGGACAAACCAATCCATCATCCCATTCACCTAACACCACCTCATTTACCGACCTTGATTTCACCCCATTGACCTCAACCTCACTTTACCCCGTTGTCTAGCACTATTCATTCTAAACATTCATAGTGGAGTTGGATCTCTAGAATTACTAGAAGACATTCTATAATTTCTTGGTGATTTCTCTCATTTATCCCTTGTAATGGATTGTGTTCAGATTTGTATGAATGAAATTCTATTTATCAGTATGAGCTAAATTTATCTAATGGGTTTATGTGATGTGATTATGGATATCCTGAGTAGTTGATTAGTATTTTATCACGGGTCTTGTAGATTTGAAAGTTTGATTATTTCTAGTTCAATGGTTGCAAGGTCAAAAGTTTGTCTATGAAATTATTATAAATTAGAGGTTAAGATACTTAAGAGGGATTCAAGAGCTTGATTGAAATAGAAAATATAACTTCAAAACTAACATAGACACATGCTGCTTCAGCTCAAGTTGTAGAACTCACGTTCTTAATGAGTTGAAATTATGGTTTATTGACATATACACGTGCTTGAACCATAAATACAATTAGAATAATATGGCTTATGAGAGAGTGTGTTATTGAACTAATGATTATAAATGGGTTACTTGAGAGGGATGTCCATGTTATAGTTAGAATCTTGCAACTCGAAAGGGAAGCAAATTCTTGTGAGTTTAATTGAAATCCAAATGAATAAACCCGATTATAATTATAAAGCAACGAAAGGAAATACTAACCAAAACTATTACATAATTCCACACCTTTTGCTAAAGGAGTTTCACCTCGTAGCTGTAGTATTAGTGTAATCTTTAGTGTTAGATTAGTTATAGTTCGTAGTGATAGTTTTAGAAGTAGTTTAATTATTTAGAAATCTAAAATTCTATTTCAATTGCCTAGATTAAAGTAGAATCACTATAATCTAGTACTTAGTCAATTAACTCCCTGTGGATCATAACTTTGAATACTCTCGCTTAGCTATACTTAGACGATCGGTATACTTGCTGGTGGTTCTTGCACTTAAATTTATTATTTTATGAAAATGTGCATTTATAGTTGTCTAACAAAAGTAAAATGCAAGTGAGAGAAAAAAGAAAAAACACTTCAAGTTATTTAGGATACATCATTGAAATGCTTGAGAGCTTGGGAGATGATGAGCCTTATGAGGAGTGCCTAAAGCCTTTAGGATGTACCATAGAGTTTGAGGAGGCACTAGATTATAATTATTCTCCACATCAAAAACCTCAAATAACTTGGATAAGGGGAATTGATCTTAAAAGGAATGAGAAAAAAGTGAGACAGAAATTCCCCTTGTTAGTTTTAGAAAATTGGAAATGGGACACATTCCCATGGGATCCAGGTAGAACGATTTAAGTTGGGCTGAAGACTCTAAATTTAGCATTGTGTAGGAGGCAACCCGCAATCTTTAGATTTGATGCTTTCCTTTAGTTTTTTTGTGCTTTTTCCTTCTTTTTTCTATTTTTTTGTTGCTTTGAGTGTGTGCTACATGTGTAGGTCAACCAATACGAGCTTAGAGTTGAGATCAAGCTCATGTCATGACCTGAAGAGCTCAACACTCTAGGGAGATTATCTAACCTTTACTGCCTCCTTTTCATGCTTTTAATTGTGAATATACAATGAGGAAATTGTAAATATTTAGGCCAGGGGTGGGTGCTATGCTTTTTTAAGTAGTTTGAAGCTGTTGACTTATGAGTTGTTGATGTTGGAAAGAGGATTTATTGTTGGAAGTTTGGTTGGATGAGCTTATTATTATTTTTTTTTTTATGATTATTTGTGGTGTCTATAGGAATTTTTAAGTTTTTAACAGCTAGGAGCTTGTTTCATTTGTTGTTGGTTAGCTGTTGTTGGCGAGTTATCCCATGAGTTTTTATTGATCATAGACATGAGTTGAAATGATTTGTGTGTTCTCCTCTGAACTGCAATTAAGACAATTCAAAATTCCATAGAAAGCTTAAAGAGAGCTCTACAACTTTTGTGTTTTGAGATTTGAATGATACCAAAAGCACCAGGGCCTAAAATGTGCTTGAAGCAACCTATAATAACAAGCACAAAATAAAAACACAAACATAACAAAGCTCAAACATATCACGAATAAGTTTTTGCTTATTAAATGTAACTTAATTAAGTTATAGAGTATTTGTATAATACATTTTTACATCAAAACAAGATTGCAACCTCCACATGGTTCAACATTATTTACCTTAGAATGTGTTTTTTAATATATAGGGGGTAAAAGTTCTAAAGTACTTTGAACCCACTTTATTAAAAATTATTAAAATTTAATAAATAAAAAATAAATAACAATACTTCATTTTTTTATTTTTTATTTTTTTATTACTATTCTTCAAGATTATTACTTGTAAACTACCTTTTAGAATTATTTATTTTGAAAAGAAAAGTTATGCTATTTTATTTAAAAGAATATGTTATTTTTATTTGGAAGCACTTTGGTTGTATGTTTTTATACCACTGAATTATATAGAAGTAATATTTATCTTCTAAGGTTAATTAATACTTAAGTGCCTTTAAAACTATTAGTTTTGGAATTTCTTATAGGTTTTATAATTTTGTTTGATATCATATAAATAAGTTCTATATGCATTTGTTATAAGTTTCAATTTTTACATATAAACAAATTCAACATATTGCAAAACTTATGGTATTAAGAAATTACCTTTTATTTTTCTTTCTACAAGTATTTTATATTGACTATATGAAAATAAGAAAGTTTACGACTTCCATGGGTGCCCTGTACCTTGTAAATTTCACAAAGTACAACATATAAGATGGATATAATAAGCTATAGTGTAGGTTTTGGGTACAAATTTTAGCACCCTATAACTTATAGGGTAGAGTATAGATAAAACTTTATATCCCTATTCACCTTGTATCAACTCGCCCTTAAGTTTTTCATATATATTATTTTATTTTTAATAAATATTATTAATCAAACAGCTCTTATGTATTTATCTTTTCAAGTACATGCATGATCTATCGTATTATATTTTTTAAAGTTATTTTTTTATGGGTTCTTTTTTTTTTTGTGCATGAGTCGTGTTTCCTAAAGGAGAAACAAAAAATATGACACATCTTTCATATATAATATTTGAAGCTTTTTTATATGAATTATGTGATCTCAGAACTTTTTATAAGGAAAAAGAAATGAAAAAAAGACTTATCCTATAGGGAAGTTGCAACCTTTATTAATAGGGTAAAGTATAGAAGAGAGGGAAAAAAAGAAAAAAAAAACTTATTGGTGTTTTCCCATTTCATAAAGAGATAGCCTATGTTTTTTCTTTTTTTATTTTTTTAATACAAAAAGATGAGATGAATTTTATTAAGATTTTTTAATACTAATTAATAATATTAGAAGAAGACATGCCCGTATTCGGTTAATTTAAGACAATGAATTCAAATAAAGATATTACTAAATAAACTTAATTAAATAAGATTCATGAAAAAATATATATAAAAAAGACGAAATAGAAAGGAAAATGGTTAGCAGTTGTGGTGGTTGCCACTCACTTCTTAGCCTTAGGGGGGTAAGTGGTGGGCATTTATATAAAAAGAAAGGTGAAAAATCCGTCTTTCTTGAGTCGTGACCCACAAGTATTCATAGGTGATTTTAGGTTACCGCAAATACCCATGGCTACTGGCGAGTGTGGTTGGATATGGCAACTTGTTGCATCCTTCACTTTTTCCATTTTTTTTTTTCATTTTCTAGAATTTTCAAAGAAATTTCTATTATTTTAGTTAATTAATAATTTTTACTTAAATTTATTATCTTAGACCAGTCGATTACTAGCAAGTGTCCCTCTAATATTAATAATTAGTATTGGTGATGCTTAATAAAATTCAGGTTATCTTTTTATTAAAATAAATAGCACAATAACCTTTTTGTATAATGATGAAAATATAGATAAGTTTTTTTTTTTTTAATAATTCTCCTTAATCCAACCATCGTATTTGGATCAAGAGATAAGGATATAACCTCCGCTCCACAATTCAATCAAAAAATTTCAGCCGTTATCCTGAATGACACAGGCATTTAACAATCTCAAAATACGAATATAACTCCATGAACTTTGCTAATTTTAAAATTGGGATGGAAGAACCTTCTTTTTCTACAAGAGAACACATAGAACGTCATCATTTTGGTTAACTCTTAAGGGTGAAATTAAATTTTGTTTTTAATAGGTGCGTTGTTTTTATATTCAACTTTTTTTTCCCCCCTTCCTCTCACACAAATCAACAGTGTTTTATTTTATTTTTGACATAATAGTGTTTTTGTTGAGTTATTAGACTATAGAAGGACTTCATTTGTTCATGGGTAACTTACTCGAGTAATGATTTTGTTGATCGCTGGTTGCGTGTGAAGGTATTTTCCACGCAACATCGTCCTTCGTTATTTCTAAGCGACAGGTACTTTGCTTTTGCTAAATTATAATAACGTCGGCTAGGATTATACATTATCATCTAGACATTATGTCTTTTAATTTTCTACAAGATCAATCCAATGACTTTTAATTTTCTCACACACGGTCAATATTGGCATGCTACGTCTTTACCTAAAACCTTCCGCTGAATGCGACATATAAAGTGAGCATAGGTGATAGGACCAAAATAGAAATTATGTGATTTAGGCAAAATCAAGAAGTTCATATAGTAATTTCCATTTGAAATATTTTGAATGAAATATGAGCCATTGCGCATAGCTTAGTTCCATTAGTATATCTATTATCGGTAAAAGCAGTACAATTTATTCCCCTTCAAAGATTTATTTAAACCATTTTCTTCATACGTGTAAATATAATGTAAATTGACCTTTTGTCCCTCTCATTTAGCTTGGAGACTTGAAGTAAGTAGAATGGAGTTGCTTCTCTAGATTGGACGGACGGTGCTCCAGTTGTGGGTACACTAGATTTGTTTTGTAATTTGTTTATGGTGGTTTTAATCTTGCTATTACAGGATTATTTTCTGTTGACTCAATAGGTATATATTTATTGAAGAACATATTTATCATTTATTTGGCTTGATCTCTTCTTTTTGTTAAAGACCTAAACATCAACTATTGTGCCAACATTTGCCGTCATAATGTTAAGAATATAAGTTTACATAATCGTAGGTTCTAGATAGTTCCTTATCAACACTAATAATAAATATGAAATCGGCGCTTCTAAGTTATACCGTATATTAATTATCTTAGTTATAATATGTATATTGTTAAGACACTTTGTTTTTTTCCTATGCAAATTTTCTAACTTAGTTAGATCTTCGTTTTTTATTTTTTAATATTACAGGTACTTCACTTTTATGTGGTTGGAATTGTTCAAAAGCATAAGGATATAAGAAAAAGCAACCCAAGAAGAGTTTTGATTATTTTTGCTTTTCAAAATTTATAGTATTATTGTGTTTTGGATTCTTTTATATATATACAGGTGTAGTATAATATAATTTCATCTTTTTAATATTAAATATTACAATATATATATATATATATATTTTTTCTTTGTTAATTGTCTTAATTATGTCTGTATTGTTTATATTATTACCTTATTTTTTATTAGGTAAACTATGAGAAAATACTTACTGTTTTTATGAATCTAAAGTTAACAAATTACAATTAAAATAATTTTTTGAGCTTACAATCCAATTAAGTTTGAGATAAGCATCTAGAGATACTTAGAGTATTATATGTGGTTAGGGACAAGGCTTGTCTGAATTTTAAATTGGGCGGAGTTCATCAAACCAAGAATTCGAAGAAATGGGTAGGCTTCCATCTGATCGGATGAAGTCATGAATTTAAGACTATTTTGTAGCTGATTCAATTTTGCAAAATTGTTCGCTGTAAGGGTTACTTTTATATGACCAAAGTTTCATCATTTTAATGTTTTTTCGGTGAATGCTATACTCTTTTGCTGAAAATGTATTTTGGGTAGAATAGTGCAAATGGATTTTAACCAATTGACCTGCTTTTTTAATCCAGTTTTAAAACGGGTTATACTAATTTATTTTGGTTTATTTAAAAGTGAGCTAATTTTATCTAGCTCGTTTAACCTACAAGCTAAACTGGGTTTGCTCGTAGGTTAAGTGAGCTATCGTTTGTATAAAAAAATAATTATAGCAAAAATAACTATTAATGTAGCATTGTTATATGATTATTATACTTGAGTTTAAACTTATGTGTTAATTGTAACAGAGAAAATGACAAATTGATATACATGCATCATAATATTTTATTTTATGTATGCATTTAATTTTTCATAGAAAATATAATATCCAATTAACTCGCAGTTTAACACGTTTTTAAATCAGACTAGGCTAATTTTTTTGAGCTAGGAACTGTGTTGAAGGTTTTATAGTGTTGAGAACAAACCAAACAGGTGTGTTAATTTCTTATTGTAGATCTATGATTAGGGTTATAGATCTTTTGAGTAAGATCACAGAATTTAGGGTTAGGGTTTAATATTGTAGTTGCACTTGAAATTGATGTGAAATATGTTGATGGTTAGGAATACTTGTGGGATTAGGGTTCCTATTCTATTAGAAGTTTCTGTTGGTAGATTGAAGTGTTGAAAGCAAATCCAGGTACAATCTTACTATGTTTGATTGTATGTGCTTGTAGGATTAGTTGTTATAAACTTGAATTAATGAATATTGAACTTTAATTGAAAAGAGTGTTGCTTGTGCTTGATTGCGGTCAATAAAGACCACTATGGTAGTATGATACTAACGCTAGCAACTTGATGATCCTTGTGTGGCGATGTCCCGAGTAGAGTTGCTCCTAGAAATGATTCCGATAGATTAGGAGTCGTTACCAGCTTAATTGTAGAATGCAAAATATATTTATATATATACATTATTATTTACATATGTTTTCTTCGGGATCATGAGTTACTTCGGGTTTAGGACTAGAGATCTATAGTCCTAAACTGTGTTGGTTGCAGGCTTAAGAAAAGATAATAAATTGTGTTTATTGCATTAGCATTTAAGTTGTATGTGATATTGTGTTGTGTGATCATGTGCATGTGTTTTCGATTTGGCGTACTGGGCGTTTTTCGCTTAAGCATACTGGGCATTTTTCGCTCAATCCTTACTTTTCCCATAGGTACAGGTGAGGATTCTATTATCTATGATTTGATGGGATACGATGTATTCGTGGACTATAGGGAAAGCGATAGTGGATTTGATCCTTTTGCCGATATTTGAAAGTAGTAATCTTAGATCTAGTAATTTCAGAAAGAGAAAAAAAAAATATTTTGATGATTAGTTTATTTTATTGGAGATTCTGTTATTTCTTTAAAGTTAAATTATTTAGTTTTATGATTTAGATGAATTGAGAACATTTTATTTCAAGTATCCTTTAACTGAGAGTTATTAGAGATATTTGACTTACATATATTTAATTATTAGAAATTATAGCCTTTGCGTGTCAACATTTGGTAGTGACACGTGACGGGCTGATAACGCCTTAAGTTAGGGCATTACATCATTCATGTCAAAAAAAAAGTATGACAGTTATTAATGGTTACTCATCTCTTTCTTGTCTTGTAACTGACCATCTCAATCCTACTCTCCTTATCCTTCTCTATTTTCCCTCTTTACTCTTGATAACAAAAATTGTTCCCATTTTTTTTCCACATATAGTATGAGTGCGTCATTCACTAGTAATATTTTATTTATATTTATATATAGAATTTTATTTCAACTCAATAGGGATATGTTTTTCAAATAATTACACATCAAAAGTAGTATATTCTTAGACCTGTAAGATGTAAAGAGCCTATATTTATCTATTATAATTAAATAAGAAGTTGGTTATTTGTCCCCACAATTAATAATAAACTTTAAGAACTTTATTATATCTATATATATGCCTGTGTACTCATCTCCTTGCAATTTTTTCACATTCCTTAACTATCCATATTACGGGTAGGCACGGTACAATTTGGTCTGATTCACCTCCCGAACCAAATTGAATAAAAAATTACGGTTTGGTTTTTTTCATAAGATTGAGCCTAACTATATGGTTCGGTTTTCTAATTTTTCAAACCTAAAAAAATGGTTTGATTAGGTTCAGTACATGGTTCGAACCGTTTGTTATTCTTTCGTGTTGCACATGTATACTGTGATTTTTTATAATTATAATTTTCATATATGATACTTATTATGCTTTTATTTCATGAACATACTTATGAAATGCAATCAAATTTTATAGTTGTTATCAATCACAATTCACAAGTAACCACCAAGTCATACAAATGCAATACTAAAAGGAATAATTTCTGTCGAATGCAAAGGTAAGTACCCATGTTATTTTTCCAAACAAAATGATCCAAAAATCTTCTAAGATGAATCAACTTTACTTATTTTTCCTTCCAAGGTATTGTAATAAAATTGTGAATTGGATCCATATTTCTATCAATGAATAGCAAACATTTTGCAATAAAACTACCTAGAACTTATAGATAAGAGAAGTCTTATAATTAACTACATCAACAACTTGTTTTATTTGGTTTATAAGGTCACGTCAACTTTCCAGCCGCTATGTTAAACTTGAGATGCATGATTTTTTCAAAATAACATGGTGTGGTTAAGGGTTGTGAATCGAACCTCCACCTTCGAACTAAACTGTAAACAAAATTCAATTGAAAAAAAAAATCGATTCAGTTGAGTTTGCAATTCGATTTTTTTTTTACTCAATTCTAATCTACATAACTATTATTGTTAAGTGAAGTCTTATTGGTGTAAAAAAAAGACCTACGTTATGATAGTTACTTTATCCTCTTTTTCTCTCTCTATCTCCCTTTTTATTCCTCTCTCTCTCCTCTAATCTCCATTACTTTTGGGTGAATAGTAGTGTTTTTTGCACTTTTCTATTTATTTTATTTGTTATAAAAATAAAATTTTTTTTTTTTAATTTTTGAACACGTAGTAGCACAGGTGTTTCGCCCACTAGTTTACATTATAATTGGAATTTTCTTTCTCCCACTTTACGAAATTCATTAATTGCTAAACACTACTTATTACTTCCTCTCTATAATTTCCACTCCCCGTGTTTTCTCTCGCTCTAAATCCACCATCTCTCTACTTTATTTAGGAAAACTTCTAAATCCACCATCTCTCTGCTTTATCTAGGAAAACCATCAATAAACTAGCACGGGTGTGTCACCAGCTAGTTTATAATACAATTGGAATTTTCTTTCTCCAACTTTACTAAATTCATTAAGTACTAAACAATAGTTACTTCCTCTATATGATTTCCACTTTTGTTTCAGGTTTGGTTATTTTGTTTTTCCTCTTTTTCATTGTTGTTTCTTTCTTTCTTTTTTCGCTTACTATATATTTTTTAACTCTGGTTTTAAGTGTAATTCTTCTATTATAGTATTGTTATTTTCTAACGACAAAAAGTTGTTATCTTTATGACTATGTTTGGTTGCTATTGAATTACTTTTGCTATGTTCTAGATTTATCTAGGAAAACCATCAATAAACAGTATCCACATTAACCTCGTCATGCCCATAGTAACGATACAATTATAGGTTTTTACAACTGTGATGTTCTATGACTATATCTTTTATCTATTAATATTAAGAAAATAGTTGATTATCCAACTCTATTTTTTTTTGTCTATAGTTTAAATTTATTTTATGTCTTTTTCTTTCATAAAATCTATCCTACTTATAATTTGTTTTAAGTAACAAGGCAATTGGTAATTGTTATGTTATCTTTAAGATTATATTCGAGACAAATATTCCCAGTAAAGTACTTATTTTTTTTCTTGATCCTCCACTTTCCTTTTGATTTTTTTTTTTAATTTCAGGTTTGGTTATTTTTTTTCCCCTCTTTTTCATTGTTGTTTCTTTCTTTCTTTTTTCGCTTACTATATATTTTTTAACTCTGGTTTTAAGTGTAATAAATAGATGAAGCGCAGGAAAAGAAGAATGTAACTTGCAAACATGCACATGAATGGCATCTCTAATTTCAATGCTCCAGGATTGTTTCTTTCTTTTTTTTTTTTTTAATCGGAAATACCGTAATTCTTCTATTATAGTATTGTTATTTTCTAACGACAAAAAGTTGTTATCTTTATGACTATGTTTGGCTGCTATTGAATTACTTTTGCTATGTTCTAGATTTATATTTGTAAATTTTTAGGGGTGACATGTCTTTGCACAAATAATATCTGGTTTTGTTCTTTATATTAGAAGATATCATTAGCGCAAAAGGGGAAAAATTAAGATATGATTGATTTTTTCTAAGTCTGCATCTTCTTTTTAAATCTTCGTATTCCTTCTTTATGTACAAAAATGATTGATGTGGCTATATTGAAGTGATAATTTTTCACTTATTGTTTGAGTCTTTTTTTTCTTTTTAATACAAGCTTATTGAATTATTATTTTTTTTTTTTTTTTTTTTGCTTCTTCATCATATTATTTATATGAATAAAATTAATCTGTGTTTATTTTATCACATCAGCGTTTAAGTGCCAAAATCTTAAAGCTTATTAGACAATTCGATTGCAGGTTAAGTCATGATATTTTTAAAGACCACTTTTTCATTATGTTCCATCATTCAGACTTTTGAGGTGGCTTTGCAAAATGGGTTATAATTAATAATTTTTTGGTGTATTAGAAATATTTGCAGTTGTTGTCTCAATTTTATCGTTTTAAAAATTATTATATGTGCACTAGTACTATATACTTATCGGATAGAAAGTAGAAACCGCGTGCAATGGAAACCGCGTTTTCTTTTATTCTCATGATCAGGCCCCACCCTGCAACACCTGTATAAATATCTTAAATCGGATAACAGGCTTCTTGTCCGTCTTCTTCATAATCTCAAGACTTCTCCCTCGTCTTCTTAATCTCAGGAGGAGAGGCTCTCTCTTCTTCCTGTGATCACGACTTCTGCCTCTTCTTAATCTCAAGATCAGAGGCTTCTTCTTCTTCTTGAGATCAAGACTTCTCCCTCTTCCGTCCTCTTAATCTCAAGTCTTAATCTGAAAACTTCTCCCTCTTCTTAATCTCAAGATCAACCGTCTTAGATAACAACCCTCTTCTTCTGACCAGCATAGGCTGTCCTGTGTCCTCTGGGTGTGCAGATAGAATCTCAGTAAATAAGCCATGCGGGGCCCTATACGTGAGATAGCTGTTAAATTCTCTTCAATATTCCTCAACATACCTCCAACCTCCGGTGACAGCACGCCTCCGGTAACTGTACCAAACTCAGGCAACGAAAATAATTTCACATCTGGAGATGCTCCCTCCACTGTCAATTTCCATGTGCCAAACTCAGGCAACGAAAATAATTTTACATCTGGAGATGCTCCCTCCACTGTCAATTTCCGTGTACCAAACTCAGGCAACGAAAATAATTCCACGTCTAGAATTCTTGTGCAAATCAGAGATGCTCCAAAAATAGTCTACCGATGGTTAATCTCCACTGTCAATTTCCGTGTACCAAACTCAGACGACGAAAATAATTCCACATCTGGACTTATTGTCCAACTTGGAGATGCTCCAAAAAAAGTCTACCGCTGGTTGATCTCCAGTGTCAATTTCCGTGTACCAAACTCAGGCAACGAAAATAATTCCATATCTGGACTTCTCGTGCAGATTGGAGATGCTCCAAAAAAAGTCTACCGCTGGTTGATCTCCACTGTCAATTTCCGTGTACCAAACTCAGGCAACGAAAATAATTTTATATCTGGACTTCTTGTGCAAATTGGAGATGCTCCAAAAAAGGTCTACCGCTGGTTGATCTCCCTTGCCAATTTCCGTGTACCAAACTCAGGCAACGAAAATAATTCCCCATCTGGACTTCTTGTGCAAATTGGAGATGTTTCAAAAAAAGTCTACCGCTGGTTGGTCTCCACTGTCAATTTCCGTGTACCAAACTCAGGCAACGAAAATAATTCCCCATCTGGACTTCTTGTGCAAATTGGAGATGTTTCAAAAAAAGTCCACCGCTGGTTGGTCTCCACTGCCAATTTCCGTGTACCAGACTCAGGCAACGAAAGTAATTCCACATCCAGACTTCTTGTGCAAATTAGAGATGCTCCAATAAAAGTCTACCGCTGGTTGGTCTCCACTATCAATTTCCGTGAAGCTTCTAATGGCACAAATTCAATCACTTCTTTATTTCGAAGTCAAGAGTTAAATAAAGGAGCTTTGGGCCTCATTCTGCCCATAACAGCGATGCTTCTTGATCATTTCAAAGACTTCACGCGCCTCCAATCTAGTTCTATCATAATCGCACTCTGTCTTGCTTTTGTGGCCATATTATATGGAATGTGGTTGAAAGTTTTCCATAAGAAAACAGCAGCTGTAATGGAGAAAATAGGAGTTACATTGATATGTCTATGTTTTTTCATAGTGGTTAGCTCATATCTTCCACCAGCTCTTGAATGGGTTTGCTGGCTATCCTTCGCGTTGTGTTGTGTCCCCTTTGCATGGAGCCTCCGTCAAGAAATAACCCATTCAAACTCTACCCCTCCCTGTCTACCCCGGTGATGATAGATGTTTCTTCAATATTATACCTTATCAGTCTTCTTGTATTTATACAGTGGTGCACTTCACATTAATGGTCAGTTTGGATTGTCTATTTTTCATCTGTATCTGTATTTGTATCAAAACGATATCTATTGATATGTTTTATTTGTATTTATATTTTATCTATATTTCATCTATTTGATCTTTCTATGAAAACAGTTTATTATTTTTTTATCTATTTCTTGATAAAAAAATTTATTTAATAATGCTTCCTTGTGTTAATCGAACTCCCGGTTCATTCATGGACCACTTATCTTACATGATTGATGTTCGGAACCCAGATAATATATTTTATATCCTTTTGGATTCATCTCTTGCATAAATTAATCTTTTGTATGGAGATTTTAGTCGTTTGTATTGAATCAGTCATTTTACTGAATCAATATTTTTGTATGAAGATTTCTTCTTGTCAGTTCTGAATAATATATGGCACGATCTCTCTCTTTCTCTATCTTATTCCCATATGTGTGCGCACACTCCTTAAGGCCAAATCTAATATATTTGTCAGGAGGCTGAATGTTACAAATGGGTCAACACTTGTAAAAGCTTGTGGTTTCTTGAATGTTAATTTTAACATGAAATCATTATACATGAAGTGTCTCATTTCCCCAAACCGTATTATCTGTAGGAGCTAGCGGTGATGTGTAACCAACAGTGAGGCCTGAAAAAAATACACGCACACACACTAATGTATTTGCTTTTCCTAAACTTGAATACAGGTATTTTTCACCAGATTTAGCAGTTTTAACACTAACTTCCTGGGCAAACACAGTACGTGCTTGAACACATATAAATTAAATCTCCATCTATTATTGCTTCATAAGAAGATTAAAAGAATGCAAAAAACAATTAAAAGAAGATGAAAATTTACCCATTTGTTAAGTAATTATGTATGGCGTTATACACACGCGCGCACTCACCCTTGAAGCAATCAAGAGAGGGGCTAGCTTTATTGTGACTTACGAGTGTTCGTGCATGTTGCAAAACATTTTCAATTATATGTTATTCCTACTGGCAATTTTTTTTTCCCCCAGTCATGTTGAACCTTTCAACATTTGCCTTCAAGCTCTTTGGTTAAAACTCACTTGATTTCAAGAATAATGGGTACTATATGTGGCCGATAGTAATACAAAATGCTATTTGCAGACATTTTATTGCACACATGATTTGGAACAAAAGATAAAATTGGCTTAGTTATTAAGGAAGCTTCACAAAAAGTCCAAAGTTTGTTACATGTTCCTATCAATGCCGTTAGTTCTCCAACTCTGAGTTATCGAACTCGGAATCTCAAGAATGAGGAATTGGATTGAATGCTATTAGACTACAAGACCATTGATAATACCTTTTAAAGATATTGTTCTATTGTAAATTGCATTATATTAGGGATTACTTGGCTGAAGTTCATTAAAAGCATACTTTAATTCAAGATTATCAAAACGATAGAATATACTTTTCTAATAAAGCAATAATGCATAGGCGTATTAGTTATATTCCTACTGGAGGACTAATCTTTTTTAAAAATAAATATTTTAGATTAGGATAAGGTGATTAATAGATAATTTCCATTAGACTATACTATGAATTACAAAATTTTCCTGCAAGACTTACTGCCTCACGGAATCCTGTTATGAGTCAAAATGCATTGCAGTCTAAGATGAAGGAAGTGAGTTTTCAACTGCAATAATTATATATTTGTGTTATATATGTAGATGTGTACGCCAGCCTAATTACATAATAATGTATATTTTTAATAGATTCAAACAGGAAAAAATTGATGATTTACCGATCCATTATAAAATTACATACACAATTACTAATTATAATAATGATAATGACCTAAATACCAATGTGAAATCCCTTGCATAAGATGCGATTTTACTTATTCTACCAACGTCACATGTTTTTACATGCAATTTTTATGAAAAATAATAAATCTTTTTATTTATAGTAAATCACATCTTTAAAATGAGATTTTAGTTTCCATTTATAGTAAATAGATCATATAACCCTCAAGAAAATGCAAGTTTGGCTAAAATTTTTAGCTAGTTTAATGTGTGAGCCAAAATGGCCTACCCCATAACCCGTGAGTTGAAGTGGGTCAATCTATTACTGGTCAGGTTGGCCTACAATCTGCACTTAAAAAACATAAAAAGAAAGAAATTTATATCTTATAAAAAAAAAAAAAAAAAGAAATCCTAGCACGTTACCCTCTTTCTTTTCTTTTAACTTCACTTTTCTATTATTTAGTTGTTAAATATTTATTACGTAATTTTATAGGTGTTATGTTTCAAACTTCTAACATTATGTTTATTATATCCTTAGTACTTTTATTAATCCTTTTTCTTTTGTATCTATTAGATATTTAAATGTTTCTATTTAAAACAAGCAACACAATATCAATTGACAATTTTTAGGATATTTTTTTCCTTGCATGCCAAAGAAAAAAGTTGGAATGGATTCTAATTTATATTTCTTAAAATAAATCCTTTCATGTCGAGATAAAAAGTTTCAAAATAGAAGTTTACAATTTTTTTATACATGATTATCATCTAGAATTACTATGTAGATAATTGATGAGATAAAAAAAAATGTATTCTACATTTAAAGTATTAAAAATTTAAATTTAAATTCGAATTTTTATAAAATTTTTCAATAAAAGAAAAATATTAACGGGTTTATAGGCCAGCATGTTTAACCCAACAACTCATGTGGCGTGAGTTGGACTAAAAATTTTGGCCCGCATAACTCATTTGCATAGCTCTAAATTAGTAAATCACATGTTTGACACAAGATTTGTCATTGTACTAAAATATCAAAATCGCACATTAAAGATGTGATTTTTTTGTTGAAATCAAAATAGTGTTATAGATGTGATTTTGTGCTAATATTTTGATAATTAAAACTATATGAATTGTATCTAAGTAATTTTCTTTTGTAAGATTGATAAACATGTGTTATACCAGATTGAAACACATGCTTTAAGTTTTGAGAACTAAAAAAGTCTTATATATATGTATATAATTTTATTCTTTTTATGTTACAAACAAAAGCCTTTTTATAGTGAGGATATGATAAGCATGTGACTTATAACAAAAATATTTCGTAACTATTAAGACTAGTAGCAAAAGGGTATTGCAACTAATTTAATGATATAATCTGTATCATAATAAGTGTTTTCACTTTCTAACTATTAGACTATTATGATTATAATGTATTGTTATTTGCTGTAAGTATAGAAACCTACTATAAAAATAATTTTGAATTGTGTATTTTTTCAAATGCGTCTTACAAAGGATCTCAAATAAATCGTCTTATAATACAGCTATGCATATATCTATTTAATATTTTAGAAATCCTTTTATTAAATCTAAACATTAAAATGGGGCATTTGTATATAAAAAGGGTTACTAATAATCATGACTACAGCTATAAGTGGAAATAATTGCAATTAATAATTACACCAGCTAGTTCTTTATAATATAAGCATAACATTTTGAGCTTGCTAACAATCAATTGACGTATATATGTGACAATCAAAACGACATATAATTTTTATCGAATGGTTATAATTCCTCTGGATCCTAAAAATAGTCATCGTTTACTGGTTAAGACTATTTATATGTTCATATTCAAAAATATTGTGATCCAATATGGGAAAAAAAAATCAATGAGAGCGTTTTCATTTTTCAATAATGATTCGATTGGATACATCCACAAAATCAATTACATAAACAAGAATTTGTTGATATATACACACTTGCATTATTAAAATTAAATACTTTAAACTTAATACTAAAAGTACATTTAGCTAGAAAAATTAATGACTCTCTCACTCTTAAAATTTGAAAATGAATTTGCTTAAAAGTGTAATGTATATACTCAAATTATTATTTTTTTGGAAATTGCCTTATAATCTAGCAGCATATTGCCATGAGAGCTACCAGGCTAGATTTTTCAGATGTAATGGCAAATGATTACTCTAAGTACGGTATATATAATATGCATATCCCTATGACTGAGACTTCAATTTCACAATAATGACGCCAACAATTAAATATAGTAAATGATGATGTCAACAACAATATTATATACTGTAAATTTCAAACCCAGCTTGATATATAATAATATACATTCGATGTATAGATATGCAAATCCTATAAGCTTACTATTTATATGAGTGACCGCCATACCGTTACCCGCCCGGTGCTGCTTTATTTACAAACTACTTTGTTTATTCACAATAGCATATACCTTGTTCCCTATACTTCTATATTTCCTTAACAACTCATCATGATTACACAGGCCACCATCCGACTAATAAAATGCTACATATGTCCACACCCATCCTTATGGAAACAGGTCCTAAAACACTATACTTGAAGTCTATTTTGTGATCTTCATTACCCATTTAAAGATTTACTCAATCTCTATTAGAATAGAGTAGGATATAGGTTATAATACGATTATATGCTTACCTTAGGTAGAACCATGAAGCTCTGTCTATACTTACATGAATTTCGTGGAAAATGATGGAGTTAATATACCTTGTTATCAGCCAACCATGCAGCCATGCATCCCGTGGAGAGAAAACCTATGCTGGTAAGCTATTGTAAGTCCAACATAATCACAATGGCAATTAAAAAAAAAGAAAAAAAAAAAAGGGAAAGAGAACAAACTCAGCTTGTAACGTAAATAGCTACTAATTTAAACAAATGGTCAAGATGAGTCTCCAAAAGGGCAAGATATTTCACCAATGTCTAAAGGCCAAGACATTCTCAACATTTCTGAACGTGCCTCTTTTGACATAGATAATGAAACTGTCTTAAGCCTAAAGGGAACTGATTTCTGTTGAGCAGGTTTCAAATGTAGAGTCGGTGCTTAAAACATAAAAAAGAGTATGAAAAATGAAAGAACCAACAAACCAATATTATAATAAGATAGCACTAGTAAAAAGGAGGATTTGAGAGGCAAATTTTTTCGCCTCAGTAGCTCAAAATTTCGACTTAGTAGAGTTACTGAGGCGAATTTTTTGCCTTAAAATTTCGCATCCGTAAGGCGGCTGTGTTAGGGAAAAGAAAGCAAGAGTCGCTGTATTATTTTTTGCATGAGGTGAAATGCGCCTCATATTTAAAAAATGAGGCAAAACTCACCTCATCGCATGGCTAGGTGCCATGTTAGAAAAGCATGAGGCGAATTTCGCCTCATATTTGAATTTTTTTCAAAAAACTTTCTTTTTTATTTACCAGATGTATTGCAGTTATTTTATTCAAAATTTTATAATTACATATATTACAAATTTATTAATATTAATATTTTATTTCAAATATTAGATTGATTCTAAACATATATATATATATATAATTTTTTCAATTACTAACAACAAATACATAACTATAAATTGAACATACATTAATCAAGAAACATAAAAATATTAACATCTCAATATTTATTTTAATCTATGTGTCATGCCATTAAACATAATAAACATAGATTGAATAATAATATGTAATTACTACATCCTAAAAATATACAATTTTTTTAAGTACACACAACTACAAATTAAATACACAATAATAAATAAATATATTACTACTAGTATTTAAATAGATGAATTAAAAATTTCATAAAAATTGAACTAACCTTTTAGTAATTGTAGTACTTTAAATATCCGATCGAATCTACACCCTTTATCAGATACTTGCATAAAAAAAAAATATAAATCAAAGACATTTTATTATAAAAAATTATTTTTCATATTAAATATAATATGATAAAATTAAATAAAAAATATAAATTTACCGTATAATTAAATTTACTAAATTGAAAAGATTTTTTTTTCACTGGTGTGTGCGTCCGTGTAGGTGGGGGGTGTGTGTGAGTGTAGGTGGGAGTGTGTGTGAGTATATGTGGGTGAAAAACAGGATCAGTGTGTATGTGTGTGTCTGTGAGAGCACACGAAAGTGGGAGAGGACTAATCTCTGTGTGTGTGTGTATGATAGCACGAGATTGAGTGAGAGAGGAGTCATTTGTGTGTGCGTGAGAGAGAGTGTGTGTGTGAGTGATAGAGAGAGAGATGGGAGGGTATATATAAAAGAAAATATGAGGCAAAATTCACTGCTGACTAGTATGATGAGGTGAAATTCGCCTCATTGTCACAATTAGCGGTGAATTTTGCCTCATCTGCTGACTCGATGAGGCAAAATTCACCTCTGATTCTTTAAGAGGCGAATTTCACCTCATTATTTTCGCCTCCTCCACCAACTTTTCTACCAGTGTAGGTTATTTCTATCACAAAATTTATCTTAATATGTCAATACTGCAACAAAATCTAATGCACGCAAGAGCGTTCGTAGGCACACAGATTAGTATGATATGGTATAGACACGAGCAAACGAAGAAAAGTGGTGCGGATGCGCATGAGTCGACACGCTACATTCGAAGTAAGGGAATATTTAAGAATTCATATCTAAGGTCCTTAATATGGATTTCTAGATTAAAAAAAAATCTTAAATTTTGAGGAACTTATAGACATGGAGAGTTCCTTTAATTTTTTTAGGTTAATTGTGAAAGACCTCAAAAAATGAGTTCTCTTTTAGATTATTATTATTATTAAAGTAAAGTTATTGTGTAAAAGTAAATAAGAATTACAATAGTAATATGAAAAAAAAATGAAATTACTCTTATAAAGAACCTTGCGAATAACATTGTGTGGTCCTCTAAGAGGAAAAGTTTCATAAAGTAGTGATGTAACATGTTAAGCATGCAAAATTTTTAAGATGCCTAGTTATGAGCACGTAAGCACACTAAATAGCACACGAGCATTTTCTTTAAGTTAATATTGAAAACAATATTTTGAGTAACTTTATCTAGTCGTATATAGTATTCAGTTAATTTAATTTACTTCTGCTCTATCAGTTAGGTAATATACATATATTGACACTGAAAAAGTTAATATTATAAATTTTTTTAAATATGAAGTAATTTTCAATAAGAATTTTAATTATCTAACATGATAATTTCCTAACAAAAATAAATAGGGTGATAAAATTAGAATCCTTATGAAAATTTAGTTAGTTAAATTTTTAGCTCATCAAGTTATGCTAACTTTAAAAGTATTTAGTGAATGACATTTAAATTATTGGTGTATGAATTATTATATATTTTTTAAGATTTTAAATTTCTAAATAATTTTTAAATTATTTGAACTTATCAAATTATTAAATTATCTTTCTATTGCATCTTCCTTTCTAAAATTATAAAAACTTGTTGTGGCATTCAATGGAAGGAGAATGGGAACAACAACAACATGATTTTACTCCTTTTTTATTTTTATCAAAAGGGGGGCAAAACTAAGAAAAAAATTACACGAGACATAGTTTAGGAAAAGAAATGCCAATAATGTCTTCCTTAAGAAAATAGTTCATGGCGGTTAGAGGTGGCTACAGAATATGGATGCCAAGCTACCATTGATAAGCTCTATTAGCCATCCAATTAGTATCATGATTCCCTTCACAATAGGCATGTTGAACTTGAACTTGTCATGATTTCTCAGCAATTTCAACACTGAAGAGAGGAGTTTCCAATTGCCATTAATAGCAGTAGTTCTCCTAGAGATGCAGTCTACAACATCTTTGTTATCCAGCTCCAAGATAATCTTCTTAAACCCTATGTCTCATGCTAGGTGTAAATCTGTTAGAGCACCCCATAACTCAGCTTGGAAAAGTGAACAGGTACCCAAATTTGCAACAAACCCACCAATCCAATCTACATGAGTATATTGCAAGACATCACCAACATATGTAGTAGTATTGTTACTTTTGAACGAGCCATCCATATTCTCTTTAACCCAATCAACATGGAGAGGTTTCCAGCCAATCAACACTGCATACCTCATCCTTCTATTATTTTGGCCAGTTTGTAAAAATTCACAGGCAAATTGAAATTTCTTGATCGTTGCATCAATAGTGTGAGAAAGTCATGCATCATTCATCTCCTGCCCACCCAACACCTTTTTCTTTCTTGAGTTCCAAGGAGTCTAACATGTAGCAGTGAAATGAATTGACCATCTTACCTTAGGCTTACGATAATGAACATCAAAGCCGTTTACAGCAAATCACCAATGCAGAACAATAACAAAAACCATATGCTCTAAGATATATGATCACCTTGGCTCTCTCACTTCTGTCGAGTGGAGCTAACTTTCAAGGAAACAATAAGAGTGTTTTTAGTAGATAGGCTACCAACCAAGACATCCACCAGCATCACACTATTTCACTAGCATCGATAGTCATGATGATCAACCATCACATTTACCATTTTTTTTTTTAGGTAAATGAATTAAAAATGTTTAGTTTTTCTTTTCCTATTTTTCATCTTTCAATAGAATTATGTAATTATCAATTGGACTGATGGAGTTCATATTTTATTTCTTTATTATTGTAACTTTTAATGCTTTCTATTTATTTACTTACAGATGATAACGTAATTTACATTGAAAGCTTTATTTTATGATTATGCATGTTTATTAAATAAAATCAAATAAAGAAAAAAGACTACCACAACAGAAAATTTTGAAATTTTGGAAAAAGTAAAAAATTTAATTTTTCTTAGCACTATCTTCTAAACATTTACACAATGAAATAATTTAAATATAACTAAAATAAAAGTTTCATATTTTAAAGCTTTCAAACTTCGTAACATAACATTTTTGAACACGCAACTGGTAACTTGCAATTTTCATGTCAATTTCTTTTCTTCTACAAAGGTTATGTTCAACTAACTAATCATAAATCATCATTTTGCAATAGTTACCTTTTCATCATTCACAATTCGCAAATCGCTACTTATTAAAGATTAAATAGTTTACGGCATCACGAATTATGGAGTTTTAACTGTTCTTATTTTTCCATCATGACAAAATACGAAATCCGAAGCAGATAATGTAAAATATAACACCAAAAAAATATCGGAAGCAGACATACCATGAACAAAAGGGTGTTACTACACAGGCAACACGCGTGAAAAATAAGCGCGCAAAGCACGACAAGGGTTTGTGAAAGGCATAAACAACTTACACTTCCAAATGAAAAGTAAATAAAATGAAGCGTACCTCAACACCACCAGTACAGAACAGAAGAACCAGCACCTAAAGGAGCCGTCACGACATGGAGTAGAGTACGTGACACAAGGAAAGACCATCCAAACCGCCATAAAGCCATAAGTTATAGTGCCTGTAAGAGAGAACACAGTAATGTTCAAAACTTCATAACTATATGTATGTCTACTTCACTAGCGTGAAATAAAACGGGAGGGATAATGGAAAGGGAGAACCTGGTGGCGACCGTGGCGCTGCTCGTGTTGACGTGTGGCGGTTGTTGAGTTGGTCGAGTACATGGGTCTTGTGGTTCTACCGAACCGATCCAGTTGCAGATCTGCAAAATAGCAATATGCAGGAAAGAGAAAGTGAGAGATAAGATAGAGAAATTGGTGGTGGAAACTGGGGTGGGGTTATTATTGGTTTTCTTGAGTACAAGTCAGCACAAGCACAGCCAAAGTATCCGGGTGAAGCTTTTTAGGGAAAAAGGATAAGCAAACGTATCTTGCGAAGATACTTCATTAAGAATCTATCATATAAAAAAGTATCGTAATAATTTTATATAAATGCTATTTTTTCAAATTACAGACTCTCAATTGAGTATCTATCTAGGATTAATAGGTCAAAACCTACCCATCTTTTACTCATTTTTTAAGATATCTGATCGTCCCTACTTGCTTGACTTCTTTTCAAGACTACCAGACCATTCATTCTGAAAAAGGCTTCATTAATATTAGTATATGTCAATGGGATCCGATTACCTTTATTAAACAATTATTGAAAATATATACATTATATATATATACACAAGAGGGAGAAAGAGTTCTGTTTGTTTGCTTTTTTTAACAGATATAGATATTTTTTTAAAAAAAATTTAATAAATTATTTATCAAGAAATATATATAGATAAAAAAAATTAGTAATTATCATCAAAATATCAAATAAATCAATTATAGATAAAATATATATGCAAATCGAATATATTTACACATATCATTTTAAAAAAGATACAGATATAGATGAAAAACAGACCATCCAATATATACATGATAAATGATTTTATTAATAATATTTTCTAAAAACATTAGGCTGGATGACTTTTTTAAGAAAATTATTAAGAGTGCGCCATGTAGTTCTTGAGAGTTTTAAAAAATTTACCTGTTCTATTATGGTAAATATATAAACTGAACTTTAATGTTGGTTTAGAAATAAAAATCATAAAAAAGGTAATACATAAAGCTTGTGTTAAAGTTTTGTTTTCAACATCTGTATAAGCATTCTAAGATATTATTTCATTGACTTTTCAAAATTGTTAGCAAAGCTTAAAACAGGAAAAGACAAAAATTCATTTTTTAATACAAGGTCTATTGGAAATCCACGTAAAACTTTATAACATTAATTGTAAGAATAATGTTACTAAGCTCAGTCATATAATTTTCATTATTTACTAACTCGAACATTTGTAATATAAGTAGTGTAAGTGTTATTAATGGATTAAGGACAGAAAAATAGCAATTCATCATATTTTATAAAGTTAAATATAATGTTATAATGAATGAATATAATGTTGCTAGCTATTGTTGAAGATAAAAATAGAAGAAAAAAAGGCAAAAAAAGATCACCATTAAAATAATAAATGCATATTTTAATATTAATATAACATTTTATGGTACCTCGTGTTTATAAAAACAAATACCTGACCACTCAATTATGTCTAATGTTATATTATATTATATTATTTATGATGATTTTCATATAATATTTAAGTATGCCAATTGAACATGGATATATTATACGGCTAGTGTCATCCATGTTATCTAAATTTAAAATTGATCAATTTAGTACGTGCACTTTAAAATTAATCAATTAAGTACTTGAAAAAACTTTTCGTCGCCAATAGTACTTCGTTACATTTTTTAGGTACTAAATTAATCAATTTAAAAGTTTTTCTGATACTAAATTGATTAATTTTAAAGCTCGGGTATTACATTAATCAATTTCAAAACCTAGTTATCTAATTACATATTTCGTCAAAGTTTAGATACCATTGGTGGTATTTATCCTTATATTATATTATTGCATGTGCTTTTCTTTTCTTTTCTTTTCTTTTTTTTTTTTTTTTTTGGCCATTATAACCGAGGAGGGAGGATTCGCTTCCAGTACCTCTCACTTGAGAGATGAAAGGAGATACTATTAGAAAGACTGCAAATGGGCTCTCTCTATGTTTCCTAGCAATCATGGAGTACTATCAACACGGATTGATTGCTATAGTCTTATACCTTGTGAATAACTATTACATTGTTTAGTTGTTCGATTAGTGATTCAATATGGAATCTCTATTATACAAAATATTGAATAACTATTCTTTATTCAAATCAATAAATAGCAATTCAATATTGAAACTATCTTCTTCTTTTTTTCCAAAATAGCTCCATTTAAATAAAAAATTAACAAAAAAAATCCTATTACAACTTTATTACTTTCCTAATTCTATTACAATTTTATTCATCTAGTGAAATGAACAAACCTAAAGTGCTCAAAGGTTTTAATATGTTTGTCAATGTTAGTAACCAAAAGTTATTAATTGTGCAAACTCACCAAGTTTCGGATTATGCTGTTCGAAGGAATTCATTAAAACAAGAATTCAAAGAAATGGGTGGGTTCCATATCAATGGGAAGAAGCCGTGAATTCTAAAACTTTTTTTGCGCCTAATTCAATTTTGCAAAAGTATTCGGGATAGGAGTTACTTATACAACTTAAGTATCATCATTTAATGTCCTCTCCGTCTATGCCATTCTCTTCCACGTTTAATTTGTTTAGTGCTAACTGCTAAGCGATAAATGAATTACTTTGAAATAATATTATATATGCATATATATATATATATATATATTGCCTAATGAAGCTAGTTCAATAAGAGTATTACTTAAAAAAATTGTTTTATAAATTATCATGTTTCCTTTTTATCATGCGGGGGCTCTTTTGTGGACATTGGCATTTTTGTAAATGCATCTAATCCATATCATTTAGTCATACAAATCTCATCTTGTCTTAACATCCTATGATACTTCGATAAATATATGCAACCCATGTCATTAGTCATACCAATTATGTTCTTTTAGTGGGTGTAATATATGTCCACCAATTCTATAAATATTACCTAAATACAAAATCACATAATTTTAATAACCAAAATACTAATCCAATATCACATTTGTGATACACGATTTGCATTTTTACAAAAAGAAAATCGAATATATAACACTGGATTTACAAACTTCATTCTTATGCAATTTCCATGTAACACATGTGACACTAGACATAGGCATGGTTTCCAAAACCAAATCGAACAGGAACTGTTAGTTTTAGGTCTTGAAAAATAAGGAACCAAAACCGTTTCTCATAGTTTCGGTCTGATTCTATGTAATAAGTGGTTCTCGATTTGGTTTTAGAACAGTAGAACAACATTTTTTAAAGTAAAAATACAAAAAAAAATTAATGAATTTTATTTTTAATAAAGTAAATTTCAAATTCAAAATAATTATTTTTATTGAGTCTAAAACTGTTAAATTATCTAACCAAAATTTTTAAAAATTTGTTTAGATTGCACATTTATTATATACAAACACAACAAATACATCAATTGTAGTTAGTAAATGATATTATAAAATATCCTAAAGGATAAAAGAAAATTACAATATAAAAATAGTCTCATATTATTGAGATAATGAATTTTGTTTTTATGATTTCAACTCATATTTATTTATGTTGTTGATAATAGCATATTTAAGATTTGTAAATAGATAATAAATTTTACTATTCATTTGAAATAATGTAAATATTAATAATTATATATTTAATATATTTTTAAAAGTTTTTTCTTTAATTTTCTTTTTTTTAATTGAACCAAATCTAGAATAGCCGATTCCATCCGATTTTAAGCCATAGAATCGCCTAGGAAGTAGAAACCAACGGTTTCTTAGCCGGTTTTGGAATTGACCAACCGGTCCAGTTTTGATTTTAGAACTCCTAATGATGGTTCTAGTCCAATTCCTGGTTTGGAATCGAACCGTGCCCATGTCTATGTGACACGCACATAAAGTGAATGTCGCATGTTATAAATGAGATACTTAAGAGAAGTGAATATTGCATTTAATATATGCGACATTTATTTAAAAAACAAAATTGCATCCTATACATGCAATATGGATGTGATATCTCATCAGTATTATGGTAATTATTTTTATGTAGTTTATATTGTGTAAATAATTTTAATGTTGATCAATAAACAAGTACAAATCTTTATTTTAGTGATTTTTGGTAAATTATGCAACTTTATACAAATCATGTCCTTTTATTCATGTGGTTTTGATATATACATGCAAGTTGTAGCCCATCTATCTAGTGGACATGGCATGTGGTATTTGGTAAAAATATGCAAACCAAGTCATGTAATATTAGCAATGTTGTCAAACCTAGACTAGAGGGTTGTCCTAGATATGTTAGGGAGTTAGATGTCAAACCAGGGTCAATGAAACATCAAATTTTTAAGTTATATCATAATTACGAAAAAACAAATAAATGAAATTTACACAATCAAACTGTAATTGAATTCACTCCATTAGTCTATCTAAGAAATTAAAATCACACAATACATATTCAAAAGACAAACTATAAACTTTTGTATAAATTCAAGTTCTAATTAATGTCACTATAATCATATTCGATAATTTACAGAAAAGTCAACCTCTTCTCTGATTGCATCCAAATCGAAGTCTTCGTCATCTTGAAAAAAGGAAAATAGAAAAAGGTAAGTTTTAGAAAAATTTATAGTTTAGTACATGTGTATAAAAGTAATAATTTAGAAATAGATCATTAACCTTGAGCTAAATCATCAAAAGTTATGGGAGTGGTATCATCTTCATCCATTGCTTGTATAATGATCTCATCAAAATCAAGTTTATGAGGTAAATCTTCTTCTTCTTCGATTATCCAAAAAGTTGTCTTATCGATGCAATGATAATTAATTGGATCATAACTTTTCCTTCTATGTTGATGCCTACAAAAAAAAAAAAAAGTAATTAGCAAAGAAAAAAGAATTAAAAAAAACATAAGCTAAGACATTTCTACACCAAATAATTCTCATACTAATTCTTCAAACACAAACTATAAGTCACTTAACAGGATCATTAAGTCTTTGGTGTTTCAATTTGTTTCTCTTATTCGTGAGAATGCACGCAAAGAAACTTTATTTACATTGATTTCCTGAAGCAAAAGCTATTGACTTAAGATTCGAATAGCAAACTAGTTACAATGACCTCCACTAATCATTTATAAATCAACAAAACAAGCCAAATAATTATGGAAATAAACATTGTTAATTTGATAGTCATTTCTCAATCAAAACCTTCTCTCCTTTTAGGATACATTTTTTATGTCTTTAATCACTGTTGTGTTATTACTGCAAACACTTTTCTTCTCTAGCACATCATATAGGCCTTACATAACATCTATAGTTTCTTCGAATGTTTCATCATATAGAAAGGATGGATTCAAGAAATAAGTTGAAGCATGTAGGAGACGACAAAAATGTTTGTCCGACCTTGGATCAATCATTTTGATATAAGGACCACACAATTTTTTGCATGTTTTAGAACTGACACAATCCTCTTACGAATCTTAGAAAACCCTTCATAAATAGCTAAAAGAGAAGGCTTCTCATCAGCATCTACAATATACTTTACAACGAGAGCTATAATTTTCACTATGAGCAAACAATCTTCCCAAAATTTACTATTTAAAACAATAGTAGTAAAAGCTTTTCCAACAGCACATTTTGAAAGCCAAGTACTTGTGAAATATGTACTTGTTGCCAAAACTTGCAAATCATGCTTATGTTCATAGATCTCTCTCTCTCTCAGAAGTAATGAAAACAATGGTTGAATGAGTTACTCCTAGGCAATCAATTTCTTTCCAACCATTTTTTCCTCAACCAAGACAACAAGTGAATATGGTTATAAACAAAATTACCTTGGAAGCATACTTTGCAAGCTCATCTACATGACCATCTTACTAATGTCTTTGATCAACAATTTTAAGCAATGTGTTGTACATGGAGACCAATATGTATGATTGTATCCCTCTTGCAACAAACTCTTGGTTGTAACATAGTTGCGTGCATTGTTGGTCATTATGTGCACCACATTAGAAAGCTTAATCCTTTCAACTATTTCTAAAAACACATTACATAAATTATTGGCATTGTTCACAATATGAAATGCGCCAATAAACTTCATAAACACCACCTTAGTAGGACAATGCACTAGAAAACTAATCTATCTGCTTTCTCTTTGATCAATCAAACCATCACCAACTATCACACATCCTAATTTAGCCCAATTACTTTTGTATAAATCAATAAGCAACTAACACTCTTTTTTACAATCTTGTAGCAATTGAATGCACATGTCGTAATAAGACAGTTCGTTATATCACGTACCAATTACAACAATAGCATCCAATGCACGTTGAAATAAAGTTGACTTCAAAACATTAAAAAGTATATACGTGTAACAAAAAACCTATCTCTTGCTTCATGTAATTGGATGGCAATTATTGGAGATTTTAGACCTCTCATATTTATATATCAATGCCACATCTACATCTTCTTATGATATTAATAATTTGGCCAATATTTTTAAAGTTAAATTATCATCCTAAATCTTGTTCAAAAATTGCCTCAAATTCTAAAATTTTCTCAAATAGAAAATTATGACAAATATCTTAATATTTAAAGATTGCATTTTTTAGGTTTCTTGTGCAATTTCAACATTTTCAAATTTCTCAAAATTTTTATGGCAACACAAACTTCTTAATAAACCCTAGCTCTTGAAGGGCAGTCGTCCTCTCTCCATTATTTGCCACCTTAAAATTGTAGATCCATTGTTTTTTTCATTTCAATATTCACATATTTTTATTGAATAAAAATTCTCATACATATGTTTTCTACCATCACCAATTCATTGTATTCCATCTTGATATATTTACTTCAACTAACCGCTGAATATGAAGAGATTATGCGATCAAAATATTAGATCATTAATAACTTTTTAAATAAGCAGTCTAATTTAAATTTTATATTATTGTTATCTTTCTTTCTTTTTATTGTCATCTTTCATATGGAATTGTATCATTCTTTTTATGAAATCTCCCATAGTTGCCAGCTGGGTATGCTTTATTTGTGTGGGAAATTATCTTGTCCCCATAGTTTGATTTTTGACTGGATGCGTTAGTATCCGATTGGATTTTGAGAATCCAATGCTTCATCATAAGCTTGATTGTATGCTTTTTGACTGGATGTGTCAGTGTCCGATGGGATTTTGAGAATCCAAGGCTTCATCATGAGTTTGATTGTACGCATTGGGACAATGAATGAAACACTTTCCCATTGAATGGAATTCTTCTTTATTGAAAAAAAAAAAAAAAAAACTAAAAGCAAAGTTTCAGTTTGTTTCCACACACCCCCATCCCCAAAAAAAAAAATATTGAGGTATTTATGCATAGCAACAACTTCAAAAATTAAATTTCTTCATAATTATGAAATTATGGAACTAAATGAGCTGTAGAAAAGTTTTGCGTCTCAAAAAACGAAGCCGAAAATTTTGAAGAATCTTCTGATAGATTCCTCTGCTTGAAATATTAACATAGTTGATTTACATAATAGGAATTATCCTATAAATTATCCTCCATGAATGTTGCGTAATCCACCACTGCCCAAATCAAATAAAAAATGGTCTTTTTAGGCTTTTAACATCTTAGCAGACACGGATTAAATACTTTATGAACATTGGACAATAACCCCTACATATTAACGTCAACCGCTACCCAAATCAACCAAAGTTGCATATTTTCTGTTTATTATTCAAAGTTAGCACTTTTAAAACCTAGGCCCAACCCCACCAAATGCCCACAAATCAAGGCTTTTCAAGTCGACATATCAATCAATGTTTTATTCAGAAGTGGTAAATCGGTCAATAACCTTATGGAACCTAAGTAATTAATTTTTTAAATATTAAAAACTCATATTGGTTCATTATTAATGATTAATTGTTTTAACAGTTAAATCTTTTTTGGATTAATATTTTCAGTTTTTTATTTTTAATAATTTAACATAATAGTTAATTAAAAAATACAGTTAACAGTATTTTTAATTATAACCATGAAAAATTAGACTCTTTTATTATAATTATATTTAAAAATTACAAATTAACAAATCAAATAACTATAAAATCAAAAGATCAAGAATATAAGTCTAATATAATATTACACAAACTAAAAATTGATGTCCTCTCCTCCGTTCAAATTACAACATAACAATATAATAATTAAAATGTAAAAGTTTTAATTACAATATCTCTTAAATTACAATAGATTTAGGATTCTTATCTTTATCTATATAAATATTTTTAAAAATTTATTATATGTATACATATATTATATATGTAATATGTTTATAAATATCGAATTGGTTAATCATTAACCATGAATTTTTTGTTGTCACAAATCAAAACTAAAACCTGGTTTAACAAACAAATTAACTTTATCTTTTGAATTGGGTTTTAACTTTTAAGCTTAAGTTGGTTTTTTTTTTTCCCTTTGTTTATTAAAGATGAGAAATATTTATCTATATCCACCCAAATCATCGTCGCATATCGACGTAGCTTAACCAAAATCAGCTTGTTTATATAAAGAATAGAACCTGTCCAACGGGACGTGTGGGGTACCAGTTGCCGATATCTACACTCAAAGTTTTCTCAAAATACTCCATACACCACCAAATTCCCAGCTCCGGAGAGAGCATGCTGCCAATATCAGGAGTCCCGAACTTAGGCAACCACAACCACCATTACAACCCTGGCCTTCTTGTGCTGATTGGAGCTGTTCTGAGGCAAGTCTACTCCTTGTTAATCTCCATTGTCAAATTCTTCTTGAACTACCTCAATGCATCACCCATTCATCAACATGACGGCACTTGAGGCCAAGGTCAGCAACTTCAATCACGGCACGTCCACTTTTCCAATCATAATACAATCCTGTCCCTATTTCACAGTAAAAATTTATCTAAAAAGTTTTGAATTTGCTATTCCAGTGGCAACAGAACTGCTCCTTAATCAATATAAGAACTTTACACTCATCGAAGTTAGTTTGATTACAATTACGCTCTCCCTTGGTTTCGCGGTGACTTGGAATGGCATGTTGTTGAGAGGTATGTATCCCACGACAGCGAGTGTAATGGAGAATTTTGGTGCTGCATTAGTTATTGTAGTGTTATAGGGCTAATTAGCTCGTTCCTTCCACCATTTCTAGTATACACGGCCCGGTTTTGCTGAGCCTCTTTCCTCTTAAATCTGCAGAAGAAACAACCCATTTAAATCCTAGCTCTCTAGGTTTACCGGTCTGATAATTGATGTTTCCAATGTTTTGAAATTATCTTTCGAAGATAATTGTAGTGGATCAATCTTCTGTATGAACTTTTAGAATAAGCTCGGGGCTAGAATTTTGAATATAATCATGACCCTGTTCTCTCTGTGTGTGTGTGTGTGTGTGTGGTGTGTCGTGTGTGGAATTGCAGATTACAAACGAGTATGAAATTAATTTCTATCAACTCTGAAGCAATGCATTTGGTTTTTTCATGGAATTTAGGTTTATATATCAAGGTTTAATTTCTTAATACCAAATCTATATCAAGGTTTATATATGTCATGATCCTTGATGTCTTCTTGTCAAGCTAATAGTAATTTCGTATTTTCTGCTTTTGTTTAGGCAGTATGCCATATAGGAGAAATTTTATTACTTCATGTCACAAATGGCTTGGCACTCTTGAATAAGAGCTATAATTGTTGGACTTTCCAATCACTATGTCAATTTAATATCTATATATATAATACCTAACCATTCACCCAACATATATATATTTTATTTGTCTAACCCTAGTGTTTTATCAATTGGTGTTGTATTGTTTTCTCACAAAATGAAGGTCCTTTGCATTCTTTTGATTTAAACAATATTTGTTCCCAAGATTTACATTGGCAGACACTGATTTTTGTTGTTCATGATCTTTATGCAGAGTTAATATCCTTAATGACTTGATTTTGAATTTGCTAATTTGATTAAATCCTGTGGATTTGATGTTTTGAAGGGCATCATAAAAACCGAAGAATAATTGTCATAAACAACCACGGTGGTGCTACATTCATCCTTCTTCTTGTTGCAAATAATATGTCTTATTTATTGTAGTATTATTCTTCTCATAACATCTCCATTTGCCAGCTTTGTATTGCATATGGGTAATTTATTATTCTTAAATACAGAGTACGTCATGTATTTTGTGGCAAAAGTACAAGACTGTTGTTTTGTCCTTCCCCCTCACAATTTATCTATGATTCGGTAGACCTCTTACTCACCCCACGATTTTTTTTTTTTTCCGCATATAGTTTTTCTTCTTTTAAGATGTTTCCTTTTTATTCTGTTTATTCTATTAGGTTCAACACTTCTTTGCCTTGCTTACTGTTTTCAATATTAACTGATAAGTTAGATTAGATCCTGCATTCCGTCCTCACTAAGATTTTATGGAACTTTTTGTCAAAAATTTTTGCTTTGTCGTTTGAGTTTTCTTAATAAAATCACATGCTCCTTTTCAACTAAGGAATATCTGTACGGCATTTGGTGTGGAGCATGCAAAGGAGGATTTTAAAAACACATTGTACACGTTTTGAGTAATTACAGGACGGGCTGTCTCATTGAAGTGGAGCGCTGCATGGACACAAACACTATAATCCATAGCTTGGTAAACATTGATGCTGCTTGCTTCCTTTATTTTCTTATCTATCTATGTGATTTGGCAGATGTCTTATTCTTAATTATCTAAGAAGATCTCCTTCTGAAGCAGCTGAAGAAGCCTTGCAATTGCTTCTGAAAAACTCTGCTACAGCTGCAGCTTCAACTTTTTTTTTTTTTATTCACAGTATTAAAAAGGTGGAGTCTCTCTATTCGTAAGACTTTCAATTATCACTTGTGATCATATCAGTGTTTTTCTGTTTATACATTACTTCATTTGGCTTTTGAAAAAATCATACTTGTCTCCTTATATTTCATGAATTTAATAAAGCATTCTATTAGCATGTTACTTCTGCAGAATTATTTTACATTAATAGTCCATACTATCTTACATACTATCTTACAAGCTTAAAGTTTTATATTAAATGGTTGTGATGCTAATATGAACAATATCTTTGTTGGGTTGAAACAAGTTTCCAGATTTAATCTGTTGAGTTAATCTTTCGAGTATATAACTTCCGTGATCCCTGCAAATTGTCATGTTCATATCCGAAGGCTTGAGTGAATATTTCTGTATTTGGCATAGAAGGTCACTGTGGGAAGATTTCAAGCAGTTTAGAATGCCCATTTTTACTTGCAGTTGGAAAAAGAGATGAGAAATTCACAGCAATTACTCAGTAGCTGTCCAAGAAAATTTAGGCGGTGCTTGTTAGATCAATGAAGTTCCTAGCAGTGGACCTGCTGTCCATTTGAAGACTCCCCTTCCCGTTGCCAGGCTCTGAAAAAGTTCTTGTTGGGAGTGAAAGGCACATTGGTATAAACTAAGTCGCCACATGAGCTGCATGATGGACTTCAGATAATATCATGAAAAGCAACTATCAATACGCATTATTGTTGAGTTTTGGCCTTGATAAGTTCATCGTCGTACAAGCAACTAACTTATTTTTCATTTGAGGTTGCTTTATTGCTCATAGAGATTTAGATGTAAAGGTATCTCCATCATATATATTCGACTAGCCATTTTGTCAGCAACAAAACTAGCTTCTCTTGGAGTAGTTCAAGCAGAGGTTTTCAAAATTCTAGTAACTTTGCCTTGAAGAAGATACAACATTCATTAGAGATATTTTAAGTTTTTGAGTAGAATCTCCTGATTAAATTCTTACTGCTAACAATGAATCATAATTTAGCTCCACATTTGTCAGACATAAATATTAATTTTGGCATTTGCAATCCAAAAAGGATGGCCCACATCTAAACTTCCATAGCAGATATGCAACCGGTTTTGTAGGCAAAACCTACAATCCAAGACCCTGCTTCATCTCTAAATATTGCTCCTATGATAGCTTCTCAATTTGAAGAAACAGAAGCATCTCTACTAATCTTCACAAAACCTTTTGCTAGAGGAGTCCATTTTACTACCTGGGATACTGGAAAGGAAGGGACTTTCTTCTTCCTGTGATGCACCCAATATTCACTAGCTAATCTCCTTATAGTGTGATGCAGAGGAAGTGAATTTTCCATGAATCAAACAATTTCGATCATTCCAAATCATCCAAATGGCAAAGCCAAATAAAATCGAGTCGGTACTTGCACACTTGCCCTTTCAGATTTTTTAAAAGAATCATGTAGCTTTACCTAATCATGTAAATTTAAGTAATAGAAATTTGAAATAACAGTCTCCACTCCTGGAAATTTCCATAATTCTCTCACATCTGGACAATCCCTCAACCAATATGGGGCATCCTCTTCCTGGAATTTGCATCTTAGACACAATCCACAACCATCTAAAGTTCTCATTGAAAGAACTGTTTCCCTTTTCATTGTAGTTATGCAAAGCATTACAAAATTCAGATAGGCGAGGTGAAGTTCTTACTTCCTGAGAAAATAAAAATTGATCACAATACTCTTGCTGTGATTTACACTGTCTAAACTTACTTAAAAGAATTGATGATAATTCAAAGCCAATCTTATCATCATTCCAAGTACGTTCATCAACATAGCAGTCTGCAACAAAGAGATTTATTGAATATTGGTGGATAGGACCTTCAATAATATCTCTAATAGGACAAGTACCCCTCTAGGTATCAAACAAGAGACTTGTGTCTTTCCCATTTCCTAGCAGTTTGATTTTTTGCTTTTTCATAAAATTTAAATCTCTTCCAAATCTCTTTCCAAAGGGGAGAATTTGATGATTTGACTTTAACATGGTTAAAAGAAGTATTTTTCTTATACTTTCGCTGACAAAGCTGGCTCCATATAGTTTCACTTTCACCCATGCAAAAATGATACACTCTTTTTTAAGTGCACAAGCTTTGTTTTGATATGGGATATTCTTAATTGCTAAACCACTAAGTGGTTTTTGTTTGGTAATTTTGCTCCATTTAATCCAATTTGAGACCAGGCTTGAAGGAGAATTAAACCGAGAGAAATCCCTTGTGATTTCCTCTAACTTATCAATAGTATTCATTAGTAAGCAGCAAACTGGCATGTAATATATTGACATTGAATTCAAAAGCGCTGACCACTTTCATTACTGAGAAATTGGATATTTTGCTAATCAACCACCTTTCTAATGTTTAATTATTTTCAATTTTGGTGTTTTTATAGTTATATATTGAGGATAATGTATTATTTTAAGCTTAGCAAATGATATAGATAATTAAGAACAACTAACAAATCATTGCTTAGTTAACCAATCAAAATTTCAATTATTTATTATACATTGTATGCCAATTTTATATCAATTTCGGGAAAAAAATTGCAACAATCCCAATGTAAATCATTGAAATTTTACCTAGATGATTTGATTTCTTAACATTTTATAAGATCCGATTACTGAAATCCGTGCAATTTTTAGTTTTCTTTTATTTAACAAGGATTAGTTACTATATTTATAATTCATTATTGTCGTTATTTATTGCCAAGGTTTTAAAAATAGCAATAGAATATATAGTAAATGAGCAAATGAAACTCTTATTTTTGCAATCTTTCCTATTGTTCATAAGAGTTGGGAATCAATTTCATCTCAATGCGAACTTAATTGTGTTGGGATGTAGATCCAACTCATATGGGTTCATATGCGGCTATCTTGAATCCTAGAAAGAGATTCTAGGAAGAGAAAAGCCGGATTATGTTGTTGTATTCTGGATGCACTAGCGTTGTCTATTGTTGAATAGTTGTAATTTCCATTGTTGATTATAGTGGAAGGTTTTGTGTGTGGCAATCCGTGGTTTTTCCCTAGTTAGGGTTTTCCACATCAAATCCTGACATTATTTATATTTTCGCATTCTAATTTTATACTTGTTGTGAAAAGTATGTTGAAGACCAGATGCCCTAACGCCATAACAATTATATGTCACAGCACGGCTAGAAAAATTAAATGACATTGACCAAAAACAAGGACACGACGGAATCACCGACCCGAAAGAGATGTACCGAAGCTCTCAAGCGGCGGGGCCTATGCCGAGAGGAGCGGGCAATCATTAATATGCCTTGGGGAAAGTCATGCACCTGGACGAGACGGATAAAGGAAAGATTCTCTCACCGAAAACAAGTAAACGAAATAATTACAAAGCTCCAGGTTAATAAAAAAAATAAAAATATATACAACGGTAAGATTTTTAGGGTTTCTTCTTCTTCTATCTGCTAAGTGCAAGCCATGGCTGAATCCTCAAGGTCAATGATCAAATTGATGGCATCAAATTATTTGATATGGAAAGCGATGATGGATGATCTATTATATTGTAAAGATCTCTATTTGCCATTAGGTGGTGATACAGCGAAGCCTGAGGATAAGTCTAATCAAGATTGGGTGATCATGCATAGAAAGATTGTTGGAAATATACGACAGTAGGTTGATCAAAGCATCTTCCATCACATTGCTTAGGAGATCGAGGCAGATGTCCTTCGGAAGAAATTGAGGTCAATGTTTGAAAGGCAAACCACCTTGAACAAAACCTCCTTGATTAGGAGGGTTGTAAATTTGAAATACGATGATGGCTCCAATATGTCTGGGCATTTAAGTGAATTTCAAGGACTTGTAAATCAACTAACTTCGATGAAACTTGTTCTTGATGATGAAATATAGGCACTTCTTTTGTTGAGTTCGTTGCTAGAGAGTTGAGAGATACTGGTTGTGTCAGTTAGCAATTTAGCTCCAGATGGAACGCTGACGTTAGAGATGATAAAGGATAGTTTGATGAATGAGGACGCCAAGAGGAAAGATTTGGGGATAAATCCCGATTCTAGGGCACTTGTGGTTGATAGATCCGACAGAAGAGATAGAAGCAGAAATAGAGGCTCAAATGATAAATCTAATAGACCTGACAAATCCAAGGGCAAACCTAAGTCAAGAAATAGGAATGCAAAATGTTTTTATTGGAACAAGCCGGGCCATTACAAAAGAGATTGTAGATTATGGAAGGAAAAGAAGGAAAAGGGGAACGACGAAGACAAGGATGATGAGTCTACTACTGTAGCAGCAGGAGATGAGGTTATTGTCACCTGGGATGAAAATTGTGTTAGTTTGATTGGTCATGACAGTGACAGGGTAATAGCTTCTAGTGCCTCGTTTCATGTGACTACACATGAGGAATTTTCCTCATCTTACACTGTAGGCAATTTTGGTAATGTAAGGATGGGAAATAATGAGACTTCAAAAATTTTTGGCATTGGAAATATATTGTTGAAAACTAACACTGAGTCCAGGCTTTTACTTAGAGATGTGAGACATATACCGGATATTCACCTGAACTTGATTTCTACTGGTAAATTAGATGATGATGGTTATCACAATCATTTTGGTGAGAGCAGATGGAAGCTCACCAAGGGATCTCTGATTGTTGCCAAATAAAGAAATCAAATACACTCTATCTAACGACAGCTAAATTAGATAAGGGAGACCTAAATTTAACAAGTGAATCATCAATGGATTTATGGCATAAGAGGCTTGGGCATATGAGTGAAAAAGGGCTTCAGATGCTTGTGAAGAAGCAGATTCTACTAGATCCTAAAGGAATTCCCTAAAGACCTGTACTGATTGTCTAGATGGTAAGCAACACAGGGTTGCAATTCAAAGAAATTCTTCTTCCAGGAAAGCACATGTTCTAGACCTAATTCATACAAATGTTTGTTACATGAAAGACAGGTCAATTGGTGGTGCTTTGTATTTGTTACTTTTGTACATGATCACTCTGGGAAGCTTTGGACTTATGCTTTGAAGTCCAAGGATCAAGTATTGAATGTGTTCAAGCAGTTTCATTCTAGAGTGGAAAGAGAATCTGGGGGAAAATTGATATGTGTCAGGGCAGACAATGGAGGAGAATATAGAGAACCGTTTGAAGAATATTGTAATACTCAAGGAATTAAATTGGAAAACACAGTTCTAAAGACTCCACAATAGAATGGTGATTCTAAGAGGATAAATTGCATTATCACTGAGATAGTAAAGTGCATGTTATATCGCATGCCAAGTTACCCAAATCATTTTGAGGTGAAGCAATGATGACAGCTGTAGATTTGATAAATATATCTCCTTCATATGCTCTAGATGGACATATTCCCGAGCAGGTATGGTCAGGTAAACAAATTTCTTATGATTACTTGAAAGTTTTTAGATGCAAGGCATTTGTGCACATCCCAAAGGATGAAAAAGGAAAGCTTGATGCTAACTCCAAATAGTGTGTGTGTTCCTTGGATATGCACATGATCAGTATAGTTATAGATTATGGGATCCAATAGAAAAGAAGGTGATTAGGAGCAGAGATATGGTTTTTCTAGAAGACCAAACAATAGAAGATATTAAGAAGCTTGAAAAGGAAAAATCCTCAGCTTAGATCCCTACTGATATTGATCTAGTGCCTTTACCTAAAACTTCTACTGATGGGGAAGGTATAGAAGATACACATGAAGATATTCAAGAGCCTTAATAGCAAGTTGAGTTGAGGAGATCTTCAAGAGAAAGAAGACCATCAGTGAGGTATGATCTACAAGAATTTATAATGCTAATAGATGGGGGATAACCTAAGTCATACCAGGAAGCAGTGTCTCATGTGAAGAAAAAGGAGTAGTTGAAAGCCATGCAGGAGGAAATCAAATCCTTGCATGAAAACAAGACTTGTGATCTTGTGAAATTGCCTAAGGAAAAAGACCCTTGAAAAACAAATGGGTTTACAAGTTGAAGACTGATGAAAAGAGTTCACAGCCTAGGTACAAAGCAAGACTAGTTGTGAAGGAGTTTAGTCAATAAAAGGGGTAGATTTTAATGAAATTTTTCACCGCTGGTGAATTGTTGGTCCCAAAAATAATTAAGAAGGGGGTTGAATTGATGATTTCAGAAAATTAAAATTTTTGCCTTTTAAAAAATTATCCCCTTTGATTTTAAGTTAAGACAATATGAACAATTAAACATAATAAAATAAACTGTGGAAATATAAATAGAGAAGGGATAAGAAAATCAGGCTGATATTTATAGTGGTTCCGCCTTGTGCGTCAGTCCACATTTCCAGCTCTGAGCCGGAGACCCCGTTATCCTATGGGTTTTGTCCCACTATATCCAACCAAAACAAATTACAAGCTTGTACAATTCTCTCTGCTCGATTCTCATAGCTATCCTTTAGTCACAATCGATCTACAGAATCTAAACTTGTAACTTAACTATCAAAAGAGAAGGCAACAATAAGTTCCTTCTATACAAGATAAATTATCTAAATCACGGAGCTAAAGAATGAAAGCTAAGAAATCAGCTCGCTTGTTGAACCGTAAGAAGAAATTATGAATATTCTAGGCAAAATGAAACTTCTGAATTTTGTTCTGGGTTTTGTTCTGTATATACTGGGTAAGAAAAAATAGCTTCTTTTTTTTGTGCGTGAATAGTATCAGCTTCTTCTTTTTCCTTTTCCTTCGATTTTTTTCTTTTTCTCTCTCTGTGTAACTCATATATCCTTCATCTTCTTATAACGTCCAAGTACTTGTTTGGAGGATAGATTCATATTCCAAGTATATCGGCTAAAATCTATTCTTCCTTATCCGTTTTTCAAATTCAAATTCTGTTGTGATCTTCAAAATTGGTTGCAAGTTGTGGATGGGCTTTTTCTTGTATTCCTCGGATGAAATCTTGTGAGCTTTATCCTTTTTCAAATTCAAATTCTGTAACGGAAGGATGATGATAAGCCTTGTTTGATTTTCATAAAAAAAATCTAGTTCTTATTTGTTATTGTTGTTCATCGTGATCTTCTTCCTCATCCTATCCAAGATAACATTTATCTTCTTTTTTTAATCTTCTAGACAAAATCCCATGAAAATAGATGTCTTGGACATTATAGATACTGATAAATCACTTATCTTAAAGGAGAAAAACGTGTAGAATTGGTCCAAACAAAGTCTGGTACTATTCATGAAGATTTCCACCGTTGAAGACATTGATGAGAGAGAAACTTTGATGAAAACATTAAATCCCCTTGGATTAAACCAACTTAAGTGGAATAAATGAGTATATTACCCAAATAAACTCGTTTACTCGGAGCTAGGTCTTCAAGATTTGTTTTTGTACCGAACTAGAATGATTTGCATCAAGTTGGAGAAGATGAACAGTGAAAAACACGTGATATAGAGCTGCTGTCAAAAGTGCAATGAAAGGTTCTGTGAAAGGTTCTGGATTTCTGGAAAAATTCTTTATCCTTAACGCAACCTTCTGGAAAACATTCTAGATTCTGAATACTCTTCATCATTTTTGTTCTTTCTCTTTAACTTGATAATACACACTTAATAAACTCATTAGTAATCATTTTTACTCTTTTGTTATTATCAAAACCTATTTTAAGAGAATCTAACATTCTCTCCCTTTTTGATGATAACAAAACTTTTGTTAAACAAAATAATTCTCTCCCCCTTTTTTGTTATCAACAAAAAATACGTTCATAGAATATAACCAAATATGAATTCGTTTAACTCAAAAGACAAGCACATATTTCAAATATGTATGATAGTCTAAACAATAACATTTTTATGCACAAATCTCTTAGAATAGCATAAATTTTTACAAGTAAAAATGCAAAAATTTGTTCCTTTAACATACTCATAACAAAAATTGTAAGGTAAAACAACTTCAATACATTTGTTTTATTTACTTATCTTCATTTTAAAAACTAATCATTTTTCTAAAGAAATTTCTTTATTTTTTGTCTTCTCCCCCTTTATAAATTTCTTTTAAAAACTATGCTCCCCCTTAATATGATACCAATTAATTTTATTTTAACAAACAAAAAAATATATTTCAAGAATTTGTTTAGAATCATAAAGAGCAAAATGAAATAACCATGAATTCCTTAAATTATATATTAATGTGTTATTTTATATGTGTATAGTATTATGAAATTAATGTTATTGTTTGATATGTATAAATGTGTGTATAGTGTAATGAATATGTGTGTCTTTTTCAAATTAATATGCATGTGTTATGTTTAGAATTTAATCAAATTATTCTTGAATTGTCTAGAATTATGACAGAATTTTGCTAAACTTTAAAACCACTTTTTAAGCCTAAATACAACCCAAATGCATTTGAAATTTGCCTAAATTAATCCTAGGACAAATATACCCCTAATGGTAAGATTTGGATGACAAATGATTTTAATTGGACAAGTTAAGCCCTGCTTTTTGGCAGCTCCATTTTTCATACGAATTTTTACTTCTTTTCTTTCTTTCTTTCTTTCTTCTTTTCTCATCCCAAAATCTTAAACCCTAAGCCAAGATTCATTACAAGCTTTAGGATTTGAACGCCATTCCAAGCCAAGATTTAGTTATGTGAGTTTAATATAAACTTTATCTTTTATTTTATGCTCTATATTGTATTGTTTATAAATGTTAGAATATATATGATTTTGAGGTGATAATTGGTATGAGATTGATTTGGTGCATTGATGATAGTTTGAATGAGATTATGTGGCTAATGGAGTGGTATATATCTTATAGGAGTGTGGATGTGTGGGGATGAGTATTTTGGAAGATTGAAGATTGAGTAGTTGAGATGTGAATTTGAAGTGTGATTAGTGTTTTGATGATTAGAAGTAGAATTCATGTTGTTAGGATAATATTTGGATCATATAACAAGCTTTAGAAAGTTTGGACTAAGTTTGGAGAATTTTTGAAAAATGAACAAGTTGTAATAAAACAGGGGAAATCAAAAACATTTTCGTATAGGCTAAAATTTAAACGTACGCCGGCATCTGGGGTTTCTACGCCGCCGGCCTATAGACGGTGTTGGAAGCCCACAGAATCAAATTTCTTAAGGCGGATCGAACGCCACCGGCTTTCGCTGAGAAAGTCAGCCGGCGTTCATTCTTTCACATTGTACGCCTGCTACTAGGAATCAAAGCCGTCGGCGTACAGTGAGAGGCTGCCAGCATATCTGTGTAAGCGGCCGGTTTGCACCTCTCTGGACGTTTTGAAAAAATTTTGGATTTGCATTCTACACCAGCTCAAGCCGCCGGCGTAGAATGAAGGCAGTCGGCGTACCCTTAAGCACTGCCAGCGTTAGCAGTATTGATTTTCATAGTGTTGAACACCGGCTCAAAGCCGCCGGCTTTGAGTGTCGGCGTATCCCCTACGCTTTTGAATTTTAAAAACTTTCTTCAAATTTTTCAAAGTTTGATATATGATCAATTACGTATTTATTAAGTGTTCTATGATATAATAGGATGTTTAAATGCCTTATTATGACTTTGTATTAATTTATTTGAATTTCTTTGATTTATGGTGTTTTCAATAAGTTAATTAGTACTTAGGCTAAATGTGAAATTTAATATTGATTTAAACAGTGATAGATCCTCGCCCAGTCAACCCCGTTAATTCCCGAGCTACCTCAGATATGCAGTAACTTGCTTGTCTCTTTGCTAGGATAGGCATCAAAATCAAGCTACTTTAAATTAAGAAAATCCTATTGATATATGAGTGTTGATTGTCTTTGTTTGCCATTGAATCTGATTCGGAAAGCGGCACCTGCTCAGATTGGGGGCAGGGTACTTTCTCGTTAATGGATAGAATTGTTTAGGAGATATGAGTATCCAAGCTGCTCATATCAACCCCCTAAGCGTCGTGATGCGTTACTCAGGAACCCCTAGTATTATGGGCTACACCGGAAGGTGGGGCTGCCTAGTCTGTATGAACAGTAGGGACCACTCAGGGAGGCAGACGTAATACTAGATCCTTGTTGTCCGAAGTTTGAATACTCCTGTGTTGTTTTACTAACTAAAGACTTAATAATAAAAAAGTGATTGTTGCATAATGCATTTAGCCTAAGATTGTGTGGTCCACTTCGCATTGTGTATTCGTTACTTGTGTACTGAGCCTTTGGCTCATATTTTATCTATTTCAGGTGATGATTCCGATGAGTTCTACACAAGTATGGGATACAGAACCGACTTTGAGGATTTTCTTGATGGGTTGGAGGATTAGAGATGACCATGGACTCAATGGACCCCTATGAATGTAATAGATTAGACATGATTCTTTTGGGTTGATGACGTAATTATAGTGTTAGTTGAATTGTGTTTTGAGGATTTTTGCTAAGGCTTGTAAGAAGCCTTTGAATGTAATATATATGTATATAGGTATGTGTTTAGCTATTTAAAAGTTAAGTTGTACTTCTTTGCAAAATGTGTTGGTTGTGTAGTAGTATAGTTTTGTTTAAGGTTAGAAAAAAAAAAAAAAAAAAAGGCTATGCCTCCTATTGTATATCATCTTTATGGAATTAGATAAACAATTACTCAAACAAATCATTCAGGCAACCTTACATATAATCTTAGGGGTTATATATGGTTGGGGAACCGTTATCTCCTATTTCAAATATAGGGGTGATAGCGGGTCCTTACACAAAACACTAAAACATATGAGGGAGTTAGAACAATAATACCAAACAAATAGTTGTTCTTTCTTTTTTCATGAGAGTCATATTTTTCTTTCTTTCCTATTTGAGGCACTCATTTATCGAGTTCATATCCTTCTGCTCATTGCCTCAACCCCTGAAATCACTAATAAACAAATTATACCTTTTTACGAACCCAGACTAACTTGGGTCCTTTGAAAGACAAGCTTGTGTTATCAATATGATTAGCTTGATGATTACTAAGCTTGTTTCTCTTATAATAGCAATATTTCTCAATATGACCAGATTTATTACAAAAGAAACATGTATATGTATTATTATTATTCCAATACCTGTTGTTTACCTGTCTCCAACTATTCTGTCTCGGATAACTTCTGGAATAACTTCTGGAATGATTTCCATAAGAATGTTTTCTTTCTAAATAACTTCTGGAATTCATTCTGGATTTTTGAACATACTTTTTCTTTTCCACGTATTACTTTATAATCAATCTTTTTAACACTTGATTCCGCATTTATGATTGGTTTGGCTCTCACAAATATAGTTTTCTTGGATGTATTTGAATTCGAACCACAATTATAACCTAAACCATGCTTTTCACACGACAATCTTTGTGATGAAATCAACATTTTTAGTTTTTCATCACTTTCATTGAACTTATTAAACGTGTTCTTTATTGAATTCGATAATTCATCAATTTTTACTTTCAAAACGCTTGTTTCATCTCTTAACAAGTTATTGTCTTTTCTTAGCTTTTCATTATCCATAAAAAACTTTTCATTGTCATGCTTCAAGATATCATTTTCATCAACAAGCAAGGAATGTTTGCTTTAAGGCGTCTTTTTCATTCTTTAATGATTTATCTCATTATCATATTTAGCAATTTTTAAATCAGCTTTCTTAAGAGCTTTTAAAGTTTTTCCATTTCAGCAATCATATCTTCAATTGATTCATCATCAGTTTCAGAAGTTACCTTAGAATAGCCATGAGACAAAGGTTTGCTTCTTCTTCATTATCACTTATAGCTTCTGGTTCAGCTTCTGACTCATCCAAATCGCTCCAAGTTGCCATCATTGCTCGACTTTTCTTCTTGAATTTTTCAATCTTTTTGATTAAAACAGGACACTCATATTTAATATGTCCATTTTTTTACATTCATAACACACAATTTCTTTCTTCTCTTTCTTTTCTTCTTTGTCCTTATAGCTTTTTCCTGCATCAAATTTGTTAGATCTATTGAAACTTTTGAACTTTTACCTTTCTTTTTCTTCAAGAATTTGTTGAATCTCCTTGTAAGTATATTAATATTTTCGTCATCACTGTCCTCTTCTGAATCAGATTCACGACTCTTTTGGCTTTGAAAGCTATTGCCTTTGAATTATTTTCTGGTTCTTCAGTTGTATCATGATGTGACTCGTATGCATCAGCTTTCCCTTAACTGACTAAGTGTCAGTTGATTTAAATTTTGAGCTTCTTCTATAGTTGTCTTTTTGGCATCCCACGATTTTGGCAAAATTCAAAGCATTTTCCTGACAAGATCAGAATCATCTAATTTCTTTCCAAGTGAGGTTAGCTCATTAGTAATAGCAGTGAATCGATTAAAGGCATCTTTAATTTTCTTAACAGACTTAATTTTAAATAATTCATAACGTTGAAGTAATGAATTGATTTTTCTTTCCTTAATTGTGTCTGTTCCTTCATAAGTTTTTGAAAGAGTATCCCATATTTCCTTTGCTGATTCACAGGAAGAAATTAGATAAAATTCAGAAGGAGCTATGATTGTGAGTAAGAAATTCTTAGCCTTATTGTTCTTCTCAATTAACTTTAGCTCTTCATCTGTGAAACTAGCATCATCAGATATTGCTATTGGGTTGTCTCCAAATTGGATCACCTCCCAAGAAGCATAATCATTAGCTTTTATATAAGTAGTCATTCGCATTTTCCAATAAAGATAATTTGAACCAATAAAATATGGAGCTCTATTGATTGCGATATTGTTCTCAGTCATTTTGTTTGGATCACTCAATTTAATAAAAGAGCCCTACTCTGATACCAATTGTTGGTCCCAAAAATAATCAAGAAGGGGGGTTGAATTGATTATTTCAAAAAATTAAAATTTTTGCCTTTTAAAAATTATCCCCTTTGATTTTAAGTTCAGAGAATAATATGAACAATTAAACAGCAATAAAATAAACTGTGGAAATATAAATAGGGAAGGGATAAGAAAATCAGGCTGATATTTATAGTAGTTCCACCTTGTGCATCAATCCACTCTTCCAGCTCCGAGCTGGGGACCCCGTTATCCTACGGATTTTGTTCCACTATATCCAACCAAAACAAATTACAAGCTTGTACAATTTTCTCTGCTCGATTCTCATAACTATCCTCTAGCCACAACCGATCTATAGAGTCTAAACTTGTAACTTAACTATCAAAAGAGAAGGCAACAACAAGTTCCTTCTATATAAGATAAAATGTATAAATCACGGAGCTAAAGAATGAAAGCTAAGAGATCAGCTCGCTTGTTGAATCGTAAGAAAAATTATGAATATTCTAGGCAAAATGAAACTTCTGAATTTTGTTCTGGGTTTTGTTCTGTATATACTGGTAAGAAAAAAATAGCTTCTTTTTTTGTGCGAGAATAGTATCAGCTTCTTCTTTTTCTTTTCTTCGATTTTTTTTCTTTTCTCTCTCTGTGTAACTCATATATCCTTCATATTCTTATAATGTTCAAGTACTTGTTTGGAGGATAGATTCATATTCCAAATATCTCGGCTAAAATCTATTCTTCCTTATTCGTTTTTCAAATTCAAATTCTGTTGTGATCTTCAAAATTGGTTGCAAGTTGTGGATGGGCTTTTCCTTGTATCCTCGGATGAAATCTTGTGAGCTTTATCCTTTTTCAAATTCAAATTCTGTAACGGAAGGATGATGATAAGCCTTGTTTGATTTTCGTAAAAAAAATCTAGTTCTTATTTGTTATTGTTATTCATCGTGATCTTCTTCCTCATCCTATCCAAGATAACATTTATCTTCTTTTTTTAATCTTCTAGACAAAATCCCATGAAAATAGATGTCTTGGACATTATAGATACTGATAAATCACTTATCTTAAAGGAGAAAAACGTGTAGAATCGGTCCAACAAAGTCTGGTACTACTCAAGAAAGATTTCCATCGTTGAAAACATGATGAGAGAGAAACATTGATGAAAACAAAAAATCCCCTTGGATTAAACCAACTTAAGTGGAATAAATGAGTATATTACCCAATAAACTCGTTTACTCGGAGCTAGGTCTTTCAAGATTCGTTTTGTACCGAACTAGAATGATTTCATCAAGTTGGAGAAGATGAACAGTGAAAAACACGTGATATAGAGCTGTTGTCAAAAGTGTAGTGAAAGGTTCTGTAAAAGGTTCTGTGAAAGGTTCTAGATTTCTGGAAAAATTCTTTATCTTAACGCACCTTCTGGAAAACATTCTGGATTCTGATACTCTTCATCATTTTTTGTTCTTTCTCTTTAACTTGAATAATACACACTTAATAAACTCATTAGTAATCATTTTTACTCTTTTGTTATCATCAAAACCTATTTTAAGAGAATCTAACAGATGTCTTCCATCAAGGCTATCTTGAGTATAGCAAGCAGTCTAGATTTGGAGATTGAACAGATGGATGTGAAGACTGCTTTCCTTCATGGAGACTTGGAGGAAAAGATCTACATAGAGCAGCCTGAAGGTTTAAGATCAAAGGGAAGGAAAATCTTATCTGTAGGTTGAAGAAAAGTCTATATGGACTGAAGCAAGCACCGAAACAGTAGTACAGATAGTTTGATTCCTTCATGGTTGATTAGGGTTACATCAAGACTACTGCTGATTCTTGTGTTTTCATGAAGAAGTTCTAGATGGTAAGTTTTTGATTCTTCTGTTATATGTTGATAATATGTTGATTGTCAGTAAGGATATTAAGAAGATACAAGAATTAAAATTATCATCGAGTAAGTTTTTCTCAATGAAAGACTTAGGACTCGCACGCTAAATCCTTGGGATGAGGATTGAAAGAGATAAGAAAGGCTAGACATTGTGGTTCACACATGAGAGATATCTTAAGAAAGTATTGGAGAGGTTCAATAGAAGCAAGGCCAAGCCAGTTTCTTTTCCGCTTGTAGGTCATTTCAAATTGAGTGCTTAATGGTGTCCTAAAAGTGAGGCAGGGAAGGAGGACATGAAGAATATCCCATTGCTTCAGCAGTTAGGAGTCTGATGTATGCCATCGTGTGTACAAGACCGGATACTACTCATGCAGTTGGCATTGTAAGCCGCTTTCTTTCGAATCCAGGTAAAGAGCATTAGACCACTATTAAATGGGTACTTCTAGATTTGGTTTAAAGTTTGGGGAAGGTAGTAGATCTTTATTGGAGGGTTTTTCAGATGCTGATATGGCAGGGGATTTAGATTCCAGGAAGTCCACATCAGGGTACCTGATTACATATGCAGGGGGAGCGATTTCATGGCAATCTAGATTGCAAAAGTGTGTTTCTCTTTCTACTATTGAGGCTGAATATATATCTGTTATAGAAGCCTACAAAGAGATTTTGTGGATGAAAAATTCTTTAAAGAATTAGGTCAGGAGTAGGAGGAGTTGAAATTGTTTTGTGACAGCTAGAGTGCTATTTATTTGAGCAGGAATCTAATGTTCCATTCCATACCATACCAAAACACATAGATGTTAGGTATCATTGGATTGAGGATGTTCTAGAAACAAAACAATTGAAGCTGAAAAAAATTCATTATGATGTCAATCCATTAGATATGATGACTCAGGCTCTACCTAAGGATAAATATATCTTTTACAAACAAAAGGCGGGTGTGATGGAACTCCCCATATGAGCTGGAGGGAGAGATTATTGGGATATATATCCAATTCATATGGGTCTATATTCAATGACATCCTAAATATACATTTGATATATTTAGAAGAAAACTTGAAGATAAGGAATATTTATAAAAATCAAATCTGGTCAACACAGAAATTAATGGTAGAATAATGAGAATTTAATAAAGTTTTGAAACTACCAGTTTTTTTTAATGCCAACTTTGAATGCCAATTTATATGGCCTTTGAATTTCCTTTTGTAATACCCTTTTTATGATAGTCTTGTAATTATAAATTGATAGTGAGAGACAATAAAAACACACAGAAAGGAGAGAATACATAGAGAGACACACGCCCCGGGGGGGGGGGGGGGGGGGGGGGGGGTGGGGCGCTATCTCAGATCTTAGAAAGAGATTCTAGAGGAAGAAAGGCCTTATTGTGTTGTTTTATTCTAGATGCACTAGCGTTGTCTAGTATTGAATAGTTGTAATTTCCATTGTTGATTATAGTGGAAGGTTTTGTGTGTGGCAGTCCCATGGTTTTTTCCTAGTTTGGGTTTTCCACGTTAAATCGTGGTGTTATTTATATTTTCGCATTTTGATTTTATACTTATTGTTTGTTTGTGATTTTTTTTCATTCTTCCACAAGAAAAAAGATTCCCAACAAATTGAGCAAAAGTGTTTATCTACTTTAATGACTTGAAAAAAAAAAATTCAAGTTATGAGTATCTTTGAGTCCTAACCTTGAGTATGTCTTTGATTTTTCTAATGTGTTTGAATACTAAAATTTTGACATGCTAAACCTGGTAAAGTTTGAAAAGTGTTGAAATTGTTAAAATAATTCAAACATGGGTCTCATTGACTCAAGTAATTAATTCCATGGGTGCCCCTTTGAGGAGATTTCTTCTATTGACTTGGGTGATGAGCTAGGATTATCAACTGAAAAATAAGTACAATGGTAAAGAAAGAAGTTCGGGAAAACTGAGCTAATTAATTAAAACAATTGATTGAAGCAATACAGGTTCAAAGGGTATTTTGGAACTTACTAGCCTAAGGTTGTCTAGTTTAAGACTTACTAACCAATAAAATTGCTTTAGTAAATTGATTGAAAAGAGAGAGAGAGAGAGAAGAAATATTCCAAGCTAAAATTCTATATTATGGGGAGAGGTCCAAGGGAATCTTCTTGCTTTGTATTACTTTGTTTATGAAGTTAGAAAAAGATGCAATCATGAGTGTTAGTGATTCCTCTTTGATTAGTGCATTTTACTTAAAGTTCGAGTTTGTTAGCTCCCATTTAAATGATGAGGTTGACTTTAACTCTATGGATTAGCAGCTAAACTCTAGCATATGATTTTGTATATTTAAGTGTACTAAAAGCATTGTTATAAAGTAAGGTATAAATTCCAACTGAAAGATGATTATTCTAATTTTTAGTGCATCTTGATAAGTTCATGTAAAGATTTAGTGTAAAATTGAAGTTTATAAGCATTTGAACTACAATTTGTCCTTATTGATTTTAAGAAAAGGTTTTGTTTTGCTTGAATCATATTGTGCCTCTTTATTTGTTTAATTTTTAATGTTGTTCTTAGAAAGTTTATAAGCATTTTGAGTGAATTCTACACATAGATTGTTATTATTTTAATTTCACAATACTTTGGATAGAAGATGAATTTAATGAGAAGTGATATCAAGTTTGTAGCAATTTTTAGAGTGAATTTTGGGAAGATAATCTAAAGACTTGATCATTGGAATTATGGATTATGTTCGTAGTTGAAATTTAAAGAAATAAAATGCAGATGATAGACTTTCATGAAGAACACAACTTCACGAGGAAGTCGCGTTGTTACCTACGTTGAAGATGAAATTGAATTTTTTTATTAGTGGGATTACGGGAGAAACACGACCTTGAGCAGACCGATGTATTTTGTTACTACCTACGTTTTACATTAGATATCAATAATCTTGTAAGCATGTAGAACAAAGTGGAGTCATTGTTTTTTAAATAATTCTTATGAGAGACTACATTGGTTGAAATTTTGCCATGAGAAAAAAAAAAGGTTTTAAGAGAATATCTATATAGAACATTCAGAGATTTATAATTAACAAATCTCTTATTTCTTTTTTTTTTTTTCACTTATTATGTTTATTAATTATGGAGTAGAGATGGTTTATATCTCTATTTGCATCACTCTGTAGCTACTATGCAATACATTATTTGATTAAGGGCTAACGAGTTTTCATGTTCTATGATTTAATCTTGTGTTTTTATTGGAATTGGATTAGTATATCTAGAGCGTTAATTTAATTTATTAGATATTATGTAGTGAATAGTATTTCATATATATATATATACATAAATAAGATCTATAATTAAATGGATTTGTATGTAATCGGTGAAACCTATTAGGAATTCATGTAGAGAATCATGCCCAGTGAATTTATTCCTTGCACAGTCGAGATAAACACACCATTGTGTACCACCACTGTGTCAAACACAATCGGCATTTTGTGTTTCATCCAAGGTCCTACTTTGATGTGCGCTCACTTTTCCAAGGTCCTTTCAAATTCTGCATTATTTGTGTGTTTTGCCGTTTGTGGCATTTTGTGTTTTACCGTCCTTTTGTCAAAATCGGCATTTTATATTTCGCCGTGGGTAACATTGTTTTTCAGAAAATACTTATTAGAGACCACTGGTTGAAGTGTGTGCTATGAGAAAAAAAGGTTATATAAGTTCGAACTTATAGGATTTAAGAACAAGTTTTGAAATTTTTTTACATCTTAGGTTTAGGGTCGGATCACAGATCATAATCATTATCTGGTTGGAAAACTTAAGTCGCCATGATATAATAAAATTTATGAAAAATGATATAAAAATTTAATTCAAATGAGAATGAAAATCATAGAGAATTAGAATCTCCCTCACTTTCTCTTGCAACTCATACTAATTATAATACAATCTTTAAAGCTTAAGTCATAATTTTATATTAATCTTGTAGAGGGTCCTTCGGCAATTGGGCCTAGAGCCCAATTTAATGACATAGGCAGGTCTTCTAGGCTACTGATAGGGTTTAGAAGTCTGAGTCCAATAAGGAATATCGTAGGGAGATTCGACTGGATAAGCTCGGAATAGGGATTGTCTGACTGGGTTATTTCGTTTTTGGCCTAATTTGGTTTTCTCATGCTAAAAAATTAGACTCAAAAAATCTTGATGGGTTAATTTAAGCTTGTTAAGCTAAAATAAGGCAAAGAGTAAAAGAAGTCTTAAGCCCTTTTATATTTTAAATGGGTTGTTTTAATAATAATGGGCTTCTCTTTAGAATATAAATAAAGCTCTCTAGGCCATTCACAAAGCTCAACCTAGTCCTCCATTAAAGAAAAGGCTTCAGTAGCGATCGTCAAATCGTTTGGAAATTATCCAACAGTGATCAAACATGCTTAATCTCGTCCATCCGATCAAGCGTTTTTCAACGACTAACATCAGCTTCCACCATCTATAAATAAGTGGATTCTCTTCTCCTTTGGATTTATTCTACATATTACAAAGACTGAGAGCACATGGAAAACTCATCGAAATAACTCTAGAAAGAATCAATCAAGTATTTCACAAAGAACAAGTCAACAACGATCGAATTTATCTGGTTTGATCTTTTGTCAGATTTGCAAACTGAGAAATCGGTTTGTCTATTCCTCTTCCCTGCCTCTCTGCGACATTCATGCATTTTATATTAAATTAATATTTATAGTGTATAGGACATTCTATATGTGTATATATATTAATGTAAAAGTTGATTTTTTCACAAATATTATGTTATTTAATTATGTGTTTAATATTGAAATTGGAATAATATCTAGAATGAAAATTGATCGAATTAGCTATTATTATGGTGAATAATATTCATATATATAGCAAAATCTGTATAATTAAAAACTTTCATATAATTTCAAGTATGGAATGACATAAATCTATTGAATTGCGGCGATTCACAAATAGTTATTGAGTATATCAATTAATTAAAGCAGTTAATTGATTAAGAAAATTTCAATCGATTAATAATAAAGGATTAGCAATTGTAGATCTAAGCAATCTCTACCACATTAGGAAAAAAAAAATGATATATATATATATAGATACATAATAATTCCTTGATTAGATCCTAGGATTTCTACCATACTATTGAGAAAAATGGCTAATTCAAAAATGTTATCTATGTTTTACCCTATTTATAAATACATAACGTATGTTAATTTTCTAGACAATTAGGTGAACTAGTTTTATTCAAATGTATAAATATCATTTAATAGTTTTAGAAGGATAGATGTTGGTATATCAATGGTCTTAAAAAATAACTTTTCCAAGTTTTATTTATTTAATTTAATTAATTAATTTTTTATTAAATTAATATTCCTAGCCTAATAAAATACTAATGTGTATTCCTTAAATAATATTTAATAATATTGACACTTTCACATAAAATTCATGTAACTCAATTATAAAAAAAATTAAGGTAAATTGCGTGGATAATCCCTTGACACTTTAGAAAAATGCATGGACCTCTAAATGTTTAAAAATCAGAGTTTATACCCCCTTAAAAACAATAAATTGCATAGACCTACCCTAAAAAGATTTGAAAATGCATAAACCTCTATTTTTTCAAAGTCAAACTTACACTATACTATGTTATTTGATAAATGTAAATTTTGCTTACTTGTCTAACGTGTCATTAAATAATATATTTAATTAAAACAGCTCAAAAAATATTTTAAATTTAAATAATGAAAAATTTTTTATTTCTATTAAACCTCAACCTGATATCTAAAGTGCCAATTTTAATAAAAAACTTAAGTAAAAAACAATGTCACAAGCTGTTCTTTACATAATAAAAAAAAAAATTTTATGGTATAATTATTTCATGCAAAAGTGCAAAAACTTTTCTCTTTTTGCAAATATATATATATATAATAATAATTATGTAAAAACTATAATAAAAAATTTTAAAATATGTTTGAAAAATATTTTTTTATTAAACATATTATAGTCATGTTAGCACAATTAAGTAAAATTCACATACTATCATCACATCATTTTTTAGGGATGTAAATGTTGAGTTTTGAAAATTTTGGGCTTCCTTGCAATTTTTAAAGTTCTTAGGAGAGGTTCTTGCAATTTACTTATTATTAGTTGTAAGAACTGATTTTTGAAAAGTCTAGGGGTCTATGCAAATTCTATAGTTTTTAAGAGAGGTTCATGCAATTTACTCAAAAAATTAATACAAGTTATGTGTTTGCAATACAAGCCAAAACACAAATTAAAAAAAAAAATTTAAGTTGTCCCTTTGTGAAATCTTATAGACCATAAATAATATCAATAATATTGATACTTTTACATAAAATTCGTGTTGTTAATTATAAAAAAAAAATTAGCACATATCATATATGTTCAAATAAATTGGCCAAAATATAAAATAAATTTTTGTAATCAAATCTTAGGAACCTATTTGTTAACCCATGACCAAAAGCTATGAATTGTGGCCTCAGTTACTGCTATGGATTTATTATTTTATTTTACAATGATGGTACATATGTGGGGTTTTTTTGTTTAATCTTTTTTATTTTAGGTTTTAACATCTTATTTTTAATGTTTTTAAAAATATATTTATCAATAACAAACATAGATGCAAAATAAATATTTTTGTTTATAAATAGATCAAATACTGATAAAATATATATGTATATCAAATACAAATAATATACAATTAAAAATTACATAATTCAAATTGTTTTTTGTTTTGAAACTCACGGCTAGAGAGGAAAGAAAGAAGAAAAGGAATAAAATAGCTGTAAGCATGTTTCATCCACATCCATAAGTTCCTTCACAGAGTTCTTCAGATTCGTATCAGCATCTTAAGGATCTCTCTTTCTAAAGTAGCTCACAACTTTATTCTCAAACTTTTACATAAATTTATTTATTTCTTTTTATACTTTTGTGCATTCCATTTACTTTTAAACAATATCCTTACTTTTTTTTTAAAATTAATCATAAATAAAAATTTATAAAATTTTAATAAATAATACATTATATAAAATGCAAAAAATATAAATTTATTATATTAACATTTGAAAATGTAATTAGTAAAATTTAGATTAATTTAAGACAATAATTTAAATTAAAACCTGCATGTAAACGCTGTAGTGAAATGACCAAATAAAAATAAATATAAAAAATGCAAGACAATTAAAACAATGAGAATTTAAAAATAAATAAATAGCATACTAGCCTTTCCGCATTGCAATTGCAATGCCTCTAATTTGCAAGGCACAGGAGAACTTCAGAAACTCACGGAACTTGCAAAGCCATCGAATAATAATAATAATATTTAAAAAAAAAAATCACCTTTTGAATTCTGGGCAAAGAATCTTAAAAAATTAAAAAACTCTCTATTCGTATAAGAATTTATATAAAAAATCTCGGATGTTGATGCTGTTAAATATCATTCGGAGTACTGCAAATGCCAGCTAAAGAAAGACCCTTAATCAAATTCAGAACAGAAGGGTTCATCGGAACGAAACGTGTCTAAAAGAGTTGGCTTCTGGAATTGAAAACAGAAGAGGTCCAACAGAACGACACGTGTCTACAGAGTCGACTTCTGATCTGGTCGGCTGGCTTATCTGGACTCTTTTAACTCTCACACGCGTTAAAAGGCGATTATGATTATAAAGTATTGTTATCAGCGGTAGGTATAGAAACTAATAGAAGCGTTTTTTTTCTTTTCAATAATGGTTCGATTGGATACATCGACAAAAAATTTGTTACTCTATATGTGTGTGTGTGCATACACACTTGTATTATAAAAACCAAATACTTTAATGCTAATGCAAAAACTACGTTTAGCTATAAAGTTAATATGAATCTCTGACATAAATTTGAAATGAATTTCCTTGAAAGTTTAATTTGTATATGCAAATTATCACTTCCCCATAAATGTGATTATATTAGTAGGATTTTAACAATGTGCATATCCCGATAATTGAGACTCAATTTCATAAGAACATCGATAAATATATCATTAAGTAAATAATGTCAACAACATTGAGGGATGACATTTATAATTATAATCGAAAATTTGAAACCCACCTTGGTAATATTCGATGTATAAATACAAATCCGATAATTACTTAATATTTTAAAGAGTGATCTTACTGCTAATCAGATCATGACTGCCTTAATTCCGAACTACCCCTATGCCCTGTGCTGAACATACTTACCATATTACCCTTGTACTCACTCTGTTTCTTCCACTAGCATATAGTTTATCTTTTATTTTCTTTTTCAACCTTTATACCTTTATGTTTCTTTAACAATTCAGGGTTCTCTACCACCACCAACGCTGTATCCATATCTACCATTGCGGAATAGGTTCTAAATATATTGTATTTCAAAGTTTTTCGTGAATGCCAAAAAAGGAAAAGAAGTTCTTTGGCGATCTTCAAATTTAAACCTTTTTTTTTTTTTCATCCTCAACATTTGAGATCTTCTATTAAGATTTTTAGGTCTTTTTTTCCTTTTTTTTACCCTTCAGGTATTATATAATCATTGAAATTTTGCCTAAATAATTTTATTTCTTTACATTTTGCCAGAGTTGATTAGTGAAATCCATGCAATTTTTAGTTTTCTTTTATTTAACCTTTAGCTTTGGATTATAGACTTGAGTTTAATATTACTAATAAGCAGTAGTTATTACAATTTAAACTCATTATTGTAATTATTTACTCCTTAAGATTTCAAAAGAGCAATATACCAAGTGAGCAAATGAAACTCATCCTTTCGTAATCTTTGTAAGTGTTCAAAAGAATAGGTAATCAATTCCATCTTAATGTGAACTTAATGAACAAAAATGTCTTTCTACTTTGATGACTTTAAAAAAAATTCAAATTATCCACGTTGAAGGTAAAATTGAATGTTATGATTAGTTGGGTTACAAGAGAAACACGACCTTAAGCACACCCATATTTCTATACTTTACCTTAAGCATATAGTCTTAAGGACTCATTAGTTTTTGAAGTATCAATATAAAATATTCAGATTATTTTACTATTACAGTCAACGAGGCCCTACTTGCTGAGTGAGAAGGTAGCATTTATAATAGTGGATCGATCGCCCCCGTTCTCCATTCTTTCGCAGTATTTGCCGAGGTATTGGTTGCGAGAAGGATTTATGAGGGGTGGGTCCCCCTTTTCCTCCGTTCTTTTTGTAGTATTTGCTGAGTCTGAGAATGCATTCGGGTTAATTTAACTATGATTGAGGATTAGAGTTACGGTGGGTGCCCGCTTTCGACTTTAATTCGGGTTAATTTAATTGTGTATTTGCTGGGGTAGTCAAGGTGGGTCCCCTCCTCATTCCAATTTGATTCGGATTTAATTTAACTGTGTCTTTGCTAGGGGAGTCAAGGTGGGTCCCCTCCTCTTTCCATTTTGATTCGGGTTAAATTAACTGTGTAGTTGAGTTTGGGGCATTTGTCGTCTCGATAGTATTTACTGAGCGAGAGGATGGATCCAGGTTAAGTTAACTACGATTGAGGATTAGAGTTTGACTGTGTATTTGCTGGGGGAGTCAAGGTGGGTCCCCTCCTCATTCCAATTTGATTCGGATTTAATTTAACTGTGTCTTTGCTAGGGGAGTCAGGGGAGTCAAGGTGGGTCCCCTCCTCTTTCCATTTTGATTCGGGTTAAATTAACTGTGTAGTTGAGTTTGGAGCATTTGTCGTCACGATAGTATTTGCTGAGCTAGAGGGTGGATCCAGGTTAATTTAACTACGATCGAGGATTAGAGTTTCACGGTGTATTTGCTAGGGAGTCAAGGTGGGTCCCCTCCTCTTTCCATTTTGATTCGGGTTAATTTAATTGTTGCTCCGGGAGTCAAGGTGGGTCCCTCTTTGCATTTTGATTCGGGTTAACTTAACTGTGTAGATGAGTCAGGAGCATCTGTGTTGAGTCAACGGGGGAGTCACGACTCACGACGGTGTTTGCTTTGTGAGGGGTGGATCCGGGTTAATTTAACTACGGTTGGGGTTAACTTAACTGTGTACATGAGTTTGAAGCATTTGTCCTTAGGGCTGCAAACGAGTCAAGCTATTTGCGAGTTACTTAAGCTCATCTCGTTTCAGGTCCAACTTGGCTTGGCTTGTTTAAGCTTGAGTTCCAACTCAGACTCATTAACTAAACGATCCCCAGCCTGAGCTTATCATCAAGCTCGCGAGCCGGCTTGCCAACAGACTCGTTATAGGCTGGCGAACAAAACTTGTGAACAACCTGGTTAAAGCTCTCGAGCCAAACTCGTGGACGGGCTCGTTTAATATATATATATATATATATAGATATATTGAAATTATATTATTAACTATTAATTTAATATTACAAATATAATTAAAAAATAATTATATATGTTAAATGAGCCCAAGCCCGAGCTTGGCTTGTTTAGGCTCGTTTCTAACGAGCCAAGCTCGAGCTTGAAAAAGCTTAACAGGCTTGGCTCAGGCTCGAGCTTGCATATTCTAGCTTATTAAAAGCTCGCTCGGTTGAGCCCATTAAAAAATAAATGAGCCAAGCCTAAGTCGATAAAAACCCAACTCGGTCCGGCTTGTTTTCACTTGATTAGGTTTAATTGGGTACAATTGGAGTTAACTTAAACTATGTATATTAAGGGTGTGAAAAAAAATCAAATGTTTAGGATAACTGAACCAAAACCTGAAAACCAATCCGAAAAAAAACAGTTAATCGATCAATCGGTTTTGGTTTAGGATTAGCATTTTTAATTTTTTCGGTTTTCGGTTTCGGTTTTTAGATTCTAGAAACCAACGGATTCGGTTAATCGATCCGTAATTATAAATATATGTATATATAATTTATAATATACCCATATATTTATTTTTTTAGTGTTATCAATATGAATTATAGTTTAAAATGAATTATTCAGATAAGAAGAAATAAATGCATATATGTTTGAAAATTAGAATGTGATGTTTGATTGAGATTTTGTATTGAGCTTAATTAATCAAGATTGATAAGAACACATGAGTAAAATATTATTATGATGATTATCTTGATGACACCGATATATATTAACAACTATATGTACATGTTTTACATTTTAATTTATAGTTTTTAATATAATTATATAAAAAAACTCTAATTTTTTTATGGACATATTGAAAAATATGGTTACCTGTAAAATTTGCATAACTATTATGTTAAACGGTTAAAAACTGAAAACCGAAAAAATTAATCGAATCGTTAAGACGGTTAACCATTCATAATGGATCAGTTTAGGATCAAGATATTGAAAATCCGATTATTATGATTAGGATAAAAAAATAAGACCATAGACTGGTTAACCAAACCGTGAACATCCATATACTATGAGTTTGGAGCATTTGTGCTGTCCGACGGGTAGAGGTGGATCCAGGTTAATTTAACTGCGATTGAGGATTAGAGCTACAGTGGGCCCCACTTCTCCCATTTTTATATCAAGGCTAGCCACGATGAGTTACAGTGGGTCCCTCCTTTTCCCAATTTTTTCATCGGAGGTCATCCATAGGTCGCCGCATTAGTATTACATAAAGCGGCCAACATCACCTGTTGATACAGGTTTATTTAACTACGATTGAGGATTGGAGTTACGGTGGGTCCCTCCTCCTCCCACCTGTTGATACAGGTTTATTTAACTACGATTGAGGATTGGAGTTACGGTGGGTCCCTCCTCCTCCCATAGTCCCATTTTTTCATCATCCATAGGTCGGGGCATTAGTATTATATAAAGCGGCCGATGTCACTAACATTTTATCTCAACTTTTGAGGAATCCAAATTTTGGGTAGCTCCATTTACCTTCTTCGTGCACTGGTTTGCGTTTCTTTATCTCATAGATATATATAGCATAGCATTCCGGCGAGTAAGCCATGTGGGACATTATGCGCAAGAAAGCCGTCGAACTCTTTTCGAAATTCCTCAGCATACCTCCAACAGGCATCCAAAATAATTGCATAGCTAGCTTTCTTATGCAAATTGGAGATGCTCCAAAAAAAGTCTTCCACTGGTTGATCTCCAATGTCTATGTCCGTGAAGCTTTTAATGACACGAATTCAATCGCTTTGCTTTTTCAAAGTCAAGAGTTAAGTAAAGTAGCTGTAGGTCTCATTGTGCCCATATCAGGGATGATTCTTGACCATTTAAATGACCTTACGATCCTTCAATCTAGATTTATCATAATCGCACTCTCTCTTGGCTTCACGGTGACATTAAATGGAATGTTGTTGAAAGGTGTGTATAAGAAAGCAGCGGCTGTAATGGAGAAAATGGGAGTTGCATTGATATTTTTATGTCTTTTCATGCTGGTTAGCTTATCCCTTCCATCAGCTATTGGATGGGTTTGCTGGCTGTGTTTCGTGTTGTCCTGTGTTCCCCTTGCATTGAGCCTCCGTCAAGACCTCCTTAAAGAATAACCCATTCAAACTCTAACTCTCCGTCCACCCGTGTGATGATTGATGTTTCTTTACTATTGTACTTTATCAGTCTTTAATGTATTTCCATGGAGGTGCACTTTATATTAAATCATCATTTATATAGAATAATGCTTCCTTGTATTAATTGAACTCCCAGTTCATTCATAAACCAGTCTCATCCCACATGATTGACGTCCAGCATCCAAATAATATATTTTATATCATTTTGAATTCATCTCTAGCATAAATCATCTTTTGTATGGATTTTAGTACACATATGCAAAATTTGTATTGAATCAATATTTTTGTATGAAGATCTCTTCTTTTCAGTTCTGAATAATATCATGGCCCGAACTCTTTCTCTCTCTATCTTCCTCCCATATGTGTGTGTGCACGCTTCTTAAAGCAAAATCTAATATATTTGTCAAGAGGCTGAATGTTAATTTTAACATGAAATGTCTCATTTCCATAAACCCTATTATCTGTACCAGCTAGCGGTGGTGTGTAACCAGTAGTGAGGCCTGAAAGAAGTGTATATATACACACAGACACTAATATATTTGCTTTTCCGAAACTTGAATACAAGATTTTTTCACCAGATTTATCAGTTTACCACTCAACTTCTTGACCTGTGTAAGTTGGAAGCGGCGGACACTGTACGTGCTTGAGCACTTACGGATTAATCATGAAATGATTAAAAGAATGCAGAAAACAATAAAAAGAGGATGAAAATATAGTTATTTGTTAAGAAATTATGTATGGTGCTATATATATATATATATGTATGTATATATACTCACCCTTGAACCAATCAATAGAGGGCTCGCTTTATTGTGACTTACAAGTGTTCGTATATTTGATTTGTTGAGTAAAAATATTTTTTTTTATCTGTATCTATTTCTTAATAAATAATTTATTTAAAAATAACAAAAATAAAATATAAATATGATTAAAATAAGACAAATCAAACATGCCTTTCTATTGTCACATTTTTTCTTTTTCCTCAATCATGTTGAACCTTTCAACATTTTACGTCAAGCTCTTAGGTTAAAACTCTTTAGTTGATTCCAAGAATAATGGGTGCTATATATGGCTGATATTACTACAAAATGCTATTTGCAGACATTCTAATGTACCCATGATTTGGGACAAAAGATAAAATTGGCTTAGTTATTAAGAAAGCTTCACATAAAGTCAAAAGTTTGTTAAGTGACCCTATCAATGCTGTTTGTTCAATAAATCTGAGTTGGAATATCTGATATAGTTCAAATACCTTTTACAAACATTGTTCTACTGTAAATTGCATTATAGCAGAGACTATTTGGCACAAGTTCATTAAAAGCATATTTTAATTCAAGATTATCAAAACCATAGAATATACTTTTCTAATAAAGCAATAACGCATAGGCATATGTAATTATATTACTACTGGAGGACTAATCTTTTTTAAAATAAATATTTTAGATTAGAATATGGTAATTAATAGATAATTTCCATTAGACTATACTATGAGTTATAAAATTTTCTCGCAAGACTTGTTGCCTCACAGAATCCTGTAATGAACTGCAATATAAAGATGAATGAAGTGAATTTTCAACTGCAATAATTATATATTTGTGTTATATATATAGGATGAGAATGTCTGCAAAATTACGTAATAATGTATATTTGTAATAGATTTAAACAGGTGTTTTAAGTTTTGTGCATTATAGAAGTCATACATATATTATTCTTTTTATTTTATAAAAAAAATTATAATGAGTGACACAGCATACAAGCAAATGGATATCACAAACCAATGAATAGCACATGATTACCGGTTCGAGATTTTCAAAGTTTATTGATTCAAGGAATACTAGGCAATCGGCATCAAATATTGAGATCTTACATGAGAGATATGAAATTTGGGGATAAAGAGCAAAATGAGGAAATTTCATTCAAAAGATAACAACAACTGACTCTTCATATGCCCTAGGGCTTACAATATAAAAGAAAACAAAACAACTCAAAAGACACAAAGGCAAAAATTAAACCTGTCGCGCGACATACGCTAGCAATGCACAGGTATGTGCCGACAGCCTAAAACATAAAGGTCGGCGACTTTGGCTGACAACCTTTAACATTTTGATTTCGAGAATTTTCAAAGCCAACTAAAGGCCGGCAGTATAGATCCTTATACTGGCGGTGCAGCCTTCAAAGCTGGCGATGTACATGTACATGGTCGGTGTTCCTTTATGACTCTTGTTCTTCCACTCCCTCCAATGCCAATTCTCTAAGAACTTAAATGCTATTTCTTCTATTGCATCATCCTCCCCAAGGTGAACAAAATTTGCCCTTGAATTGTCGTCATCGGAATCATCTCCATTGTAAGGGATAAGATGCTTTACATTAAATATATTTGCAGTTCTGATATAGTTAGGTAGCTTCAATCTATAAGCATTGTAGTTGATTTTCTCAATGGCCTCAACCGGCCTAATTTTATTGAATGACAATTTGATGCATTCCTCTGTATGAAACTTGTCCTTTATCAAAACAACCCATATAAAATCTCCCACATCAAACTCCACTTCTTCTTCAATCTCTTTATGCCCTAAAGCAAAGGTAGAATCTTGTATTCCCGCTTCAAATCTAAATGATGATAGTAAGCTGGCCCTATTACCATCACATGTTTAGTTGGCTTGGACTCAATAGATCCCTTATTTGGCACCCAAAACACAATTTTCAACCCTTTGCATATGACACATATTAGTTCTACCATCATGGGTCACTTCCTTATCAAACTGCCAAGGCTTTCCCAATAGTAGTTGGCATGCATCCATTAGCACCATACCACACCACATACAATCCCTGTATTTAGATTTGATGGAAAATGTAATAAGGGGAAATCTAGATATGCTTACCTTACCACCCTTCTTCAACTATGCCAAGCTGTAAGGATTGGGATGCTATTCTGTCTAAGCTCCTAGCTTGTACACTGCTTTTGTGGAAATAATATTCTTACAACTACCAAAATCAATCATAAAGTGACACACTTTACCTAGGATGGTATAAATGGATTGGAAAATGTTTGTTCTCTACCAATTTTCCTCAACCGCTTTGGGAGTTAAACATGATCTCCTGACCAATAGATTCGCCTCGCCATCTCCATCCAAAAACTCTTCCCCCTCATACTCTGCATAAAAAAAAAAAAAAAGGCTCTCCATCTCTTTCGACCTCAAACACATCATAGTCCTTCCTGATCGCCTTATGATTCAAGCACAACCTCTTAACCAACAAATTTATATTGTTGTCCTAGTCATAATTTCTTTTTCAATGTGTTCTTTGTCATAAATGAGATTACCATCATATTCTACTACAAAAACATCTTTGTTCTCTTCTTCATCCTCATTTTCAACAAAAAAAAAAAAAGCTTTCTTTCCCTCATTCCCACAATTTAACTGTCGGTGACCAACCTCCCCACAATTTAAAGCACTTAATCCCACTAATACTTAGTCTACCAACATTGGACTTATTAAGCCTTCCAACACTACTACTATCAATAATTTTATTACCTGAAGTCCCAATACCTGTATGATTCATTTCACTACCAACACTTACAGTCACACCACTACCAGAAAACTTACTACTAGATCGTCTCTGCTGCTTTTCAAGTATCAAAGCCCGCTGGCGCACGGCGGAGACACTAATAGGATAAAATAAATTCAACATATCCTGAATTTTCAATCTTAGACCACCAATATATGTAGCCACTAATTGGTCTTTAGTCTCATGAATCTCATTCCTAATAACCAATTGACAAAATTCAGATGTACATTCATATATTGACCTATTATCTTGCTTCAAATTTTGCAATCTCTAATACATGATCTGCTAAAACTTATAGGACAGGAATTTTGATCTCATGTGTTTCTTCAACTTTTCCCATGTAACAATTTTTTATTTTCCCAATCTGAGTGGGTCAATTTGTCTGTTGCTACCATGCTGTGGCCATACCACGAAGTCTGGTCGCTGCCAACTGCACCCATTTATTTTCTAAAACCCCCCTTAAACTCTAAAATCTCTTCTCTTGTGATCAACTAGTCTAGGAATTCTTCTAGTTGCAAACTACCATGAAATTATGGGATTTCGGTTCTCATACCCATCTCCCATCGTCTTCAATCCTTTTCCACAACATAAACCCTAATACACTCGCGTGACAATTCTACAAACAACTCTCCTTCATCAATTGAAGGCAAATCATCCTCTACCTCACCACCTCTGGTATCGGGTTACGGTTTCTGTCATGCCTGGTGTAATAACCCAAAATAGTAAAATTCATATATATAAATAATTAAGTAAATAATGTTAAACTTTGGAAATTTTTTAAAGGAAATCATAAAAATCATTCCTAATTTTCGCATTCTAAAAATATTGCAATGCAAACAATCTAATATTAATTGAGAATTTGAATAAATAATAATACAATTTTAAGATACAATTTTTTTTTCTTTGCATAATTTTCATAATCAATAATTGATAATAACTCAATAACATAATGAAATATTCTAATTTCAGCTCTAATAAGATAATGAGAATTTGGATAAATAAGTAAAGAACAAAAATGAGATATCTTGAATCAATCTTGTTAAGATGATCACGTTAATGAAAATTATAAAATATAATATCAAATAAAAATGAAAAAAGACCAAAACAACATAATCATAATACCTATGATTGATAAATTCAATAAATATGAATATTTGATAATGGAATCAAGATTTCCTTAAATGAAAAATTATAACAATACATGAATTGAAGTATAATTTGAAAATGAAACGTAAATAGTTAATTAAGTAACGTAAAGTGAATTTTAAGATCAAGTTTGCTAAATTAAGAAAACCAAATTAATAAATAAAATCAATTGAGATTTGAGATTTCAAACGTTCTTTTCATGTAGTCAAGTTGTGTTAACTATCTTTTTTAACAAATCAAATTATTTTATTTCTTATAAATTTCAAACTAAACTTCTTTTCTTCAAATTCAAATCCCTAAACTCGTAGAAAAATTCAATTTCAAATGTTTGATAAATTTATCAATTCAAAAATTTATTTTTTTCATAAATAAGTTCATCCAATTCTTTACCATTATCAATTTAACCCTTTGTCCTTTAAATTACAAATCCCTTAAATTTCTCAAGTTCATTTACCAAAGTTATAAAATGTTCTAAATTAGCGATTTTTGGTCTAAATTCTATTTCTTCAATTTTCATAAATTTTGAGTTCATTTACTTATTTAAAAATTCAGTTTTAACTTGAACTCAAACTAAATATTAAGTTTTTACAAATCAAATTCCTAAACTAGATTTTTTATTCAAGCTATTAATTTCTAAGTTATAAAATCTTAAATTGTTTTCTAGTTATTTATGATACTTAAGACAATGATCTAGAAGATCTAAGCTTTTATCCTTCATTAATAATTGACTTTAATCCTTATCCTTTATATTCTCTCTCTCTCTCTCTCTCTCTTCTCTCTCTCTTGGTAGCCATTTTTCCCTTTTCTTTTCCTTCTTTTTCGTTTTCCACATTTTCTTCTTCTTCCTCTCTTCTTCTTTTCTTTTTCTTCAAATTTCCACACCAAATCTCAAATCTAAACAAGTTTTTGAAAGAAAATGAAGTGGTAAACAAAATCAAAGTTGGAAATTCTACATGAACAAGCTTCAATAACTTAGGAAAAGTGGAAATAAAGAGGATCAAGAGTCCACAAGAGATAAGTTTTACTTCTTTCTTTGTTCTAGTTGTTAATTATATTTGTATGTGTTGGTTTGATGGTGGATGCATGTTGGGTTGATGAGGAAGATGATGAATAGTGAATATAGAGTTTGATGGAAGAATTTGATGGTGTTTGATGTTGTTGGATGAGTATAGAAGTGTTAAAAGTAATAAAACTAGCTTGTATGATGTTTTTATGATGTTTGGTGTAAAGTAGGATCTATATAATTTGATAAAATTATGTAAAAGAAACAAAGGAGTACATAACAGGGGAAGTTACAAGAGTTACAGGTGTGATTTTGCCCTTACCAGCCTCTAATCTTGTTTTTTTTTTTTTTTTTAATCACGGGGTGACTAATATTTCCCTTATAACGATATTGTTTCATGATTTGATCATAACTTTTTCATCCAAACTTGGATTGAGGTGATTCAAAATGCTATGGAAAGCTTAAAAAGAGATGTACAGCTTCTATGTTTTAAGTTTGTGGAAATTATAAAAGTATCAACACCTAAATTCTGATTGTTTTTATCTGCTATATATCCCAAAAAAGTTAAAAAAACTTGCATTTACTAGTTAAGTGTATATAGTTAGGTATAAAATAAATCTTTTTAGAACTAAAAATAAATAAATAAATGATAGTTGATATATTATGATAGTTAATTAATATAATTTAGCATGAGTTAAGTGCATTTATAGATTTAATAACTAATTGGATTAAATATAAAAGCTAGATATAAAATGAGTTTAATTAACAAACCTAAATTCAACTTGACTAAATGGACTAGAATGGGTTAAAATGAACTTAATTAATTAAATGTATTCAACTTGGCTAAGATTAAGTTAACTAAGCTTAATGTGGAATTTGGCTTTAAAATAAATTAATTAATGGACTTAAAGTTAACTTAAAAGAAGACTAGAAGAAGCTAAAATGAAATTAGTTTGAAATAAATATTTAAGTTGATTAAAGTGTTAATAGATACATGAGAATAAATTAAAGAGATTAATGAATATGACAATAATTGGATTAAGTAAATAAGCTAAGTTAATCAAAACCTAACTAGTAAATGAGTTAGGTATAATTGTTATGTAATAGGCTTAATTTGATAAAAGAAGTATAATGTTTCAAATGCATGATTTCTTAAGAAGTGAGTATTTTTGCATATGAATGTTTTATTGTTGTTTTGTAATGAATGAATCATAAACAAAGAGAAAAGAAATACTTTGACAAACAATAGATAATTGTCTGTATCTTGGCAGGGCGATATTCTCAACTATGACAGGGTTTCTACTTAGTGTCTAATCAAATAGGATTTTAAAATGAATTTAACTTCTTGAATAGATGTTTGTTTTGATATATTCTTTGTATTAGGCTTAGCCAATATTCTATTTCTATTTGGTTTTCATATATGAAGGATGATGATGATGATGTTGATGATTTGATGATTGATGGGGGATGAGGAAATGGTTTCCTTAGAGGGGTTTTTATGGCCTTGCTTGGATGCTAAGTGGGTAACAATGACTTTATCACCTTATTTGTGATTTTAACTTAGTTATACCAATATCAAGATAAAATAGGACTTGCTACATGTGGGGATGGGGTAATGGTGTGTTGTTTAATGATTGTATTATTCGATAAAACATAATAGCAAAATGATAACAAATTGCTTGAAATGATTGAGTTGCCAACGTAGACGAGTATTTGCTAAATTGATTGGTCATCTAATAAAATGACTTAATACTATTTGACTATTTAATTAAATGAAATGCATTGCACAACAACATACTTGCATTAGCATGGTATTCATGTCATGTGCTAACATGTCAATTCTGTGGTAGTCCTAGGCAAAGTTAGTGGATTTGTTTCTCCAATTAAATACCATAAGGTTGCCAGTACCCCGGAATAAAAAGGCAACAAAGGACGTTGCCTGTGTAGATATTGGTTGTGGAATGTTAATATTTAAGGAAGTTCTATGGTTCTAAGGGAAGCGGAGGTTACGTTAGTCGTATATATGTAAATACAAATTGAGATTTCAGTTTTAGCATAAATGAGTTTCAAGATGAAATCCTCCCTTCTTAGTATCTTAAGGGGAAGTTTGAGGTTATATTTTAATATAAATGAGTTTCAAAATGAAATAGCTGAAAGCCATGAGTTGAGTGCTCTAAGTTGAGAAACACCCCTTCCTTAATTCATAGTTCTCCTAGGCATGATAACTTGAGCTAGTCTTCAACCCCAAGAGAGGGCGTAAATCTCCATTGGTTGGATTTTAGTCATCTAAACTGTGATCATATGTTTGAGTGTTGCATTGCATATGTTTGTTAATAACAATTGTCTGACATTTTTTGTTGTGTGCTTTGGTCTTTGTTATTCACTGAGATTTGGTTTAGCTCACACCCTCATAGTTTTTGTGTAAGAATAACTTAAGGGGGGATGAGCTAAGGAAGTGTAGAGAGAGAGACCTTCTCTATGAAGCCCTTGGAAATTAGAAAATAAACTTAGAAAGTGAAGTTATATGTTTTGTATTTAAATATGAGTTCTTGTAATTTATAAGATAAGTTTAGAATTTGAATTAGATTAATTATTCAATCGTTCAAAATTTGTAAAATGAATATGATTTACTCTATTTTACTATTTGGTGGGGCATACTGATTCTTTGCTGTTCTAGCGGACTGTGGAAATTTGTATTTCCCTAGTTCAACTGTTTTCATGAATTAAAACTTGTATAGGATATATTAAGTAGAGTATTGCAATCCTCTGACTTGAAAAATAGTTATCATAACTTGGATGCATACTTGATATGATTACTTTAGGCTTATCCTTCTAGGCTCCTTTTAGGGTCGTGACACCTGGGGTTCGCATTACGCTGATCTCCCATCATCACAGCTATCCTCTTAGTGAGTTGATCAACTATCCCATTGAATCGGCATTCCATTGCACCCATTCATTCATCTACGATCTGTCCAATCTGTCAATCTAGGTCATTACGACCATAGATCTCATCCACTGTAGCACGACATTGATTGCCTTGTCATTTGGGAGGCATCTTTTCCAAGAGCAAACTGACGTAGTGTACAAACGAATGGATACCACAAATCGTTGAATCATACATGATTACTAGTTCGAGATCTTCCAAAGCCTATTGATTTAATAAATACTAGGCAATTGGCATCAAATATCGAGATCTTACACAAGGGATCCAAAATTTAGGGATAAAGAGCAAATGACTTAGAAATTTCATTCAAAAGATAACAAAAAAGTGACATCTTCATATGCTCTACGACTTAATATATAGGAGCAAACAAAATTTTGAAAAAAAAAAATTAAAAGAAAGGTAAATTTCAGGCGCAAAGCTGGAGGCTTATTACTATATGTTGGCAACCAACGGGATATAAGCTAGTAGCCTTGGACATTGGCTTTAAAAACTTCGAATCTATAGATGTTGTATGTTGTTTGTTTACACCAGCAATGTAAATCGTCAGAGCCGATGGCGTTGAAGCGGCTAATGTTGAATTTTACACTTGTTCTTTTATCGCTTGTTCCTCTTTTGGTTCTCATAGAGCATGTTTCCACTTACTTACAATGCATCGATAAGGATACGATAAGCACATGACTTATAAGAAAATTCCCTCGATTCTATTAAGACTAGTATTAAAAGAGTAATGCAACTAATTTAATAAAATAATCTGTATCATAAAAAGGGTTTCGATTTCTAACTATTAAATGATTATGATTTCAAGTATTTTATCTATTGTAGATATACAGAAACTTGATCCAATATGAAAAAATCAATGGGAGCATTTTTTTTTCTTTCCAATAATGACTAATTGATTGGGTACAACCACAAAGTCAAATATATAAATAAAAATTTGTTAACACACACACGCATAAACACTTGTATCTTATTATATCAAATAATTTGTTAGATACCCAAGCTCAAAAGAAGAGTAACCTTAAAGACTAACTTATTAGGTGGGAGAACCCCTAAAGCTTAAGTACTATTCCTCAATTGCTTGAGGAATTGATGTGAGATTATAATATTGCTTACCCTTTTAAAAGCCGACTCCCTTAATGACCCACTATGAGTGGCCCATTTTGGATGGCTTTCACTCTAGCCTTCTCTACTGGAAAACTTTTTTTAGGTTGCCCCTTCTAGCACAACACTCTGCATGAAAGCATCAAATATTAGGTATCCAAGCTCAAAGGAAGAGCTCAACCCAAAAGACTAGAATATCAGGTAGGAGAACTCCTCAAGCTTAATTACTATTCCCCAATTACTTAGGGAACGATGTGGAATTGTAACATACTTTGATCTTAATACAAAAACTACATATGGGTAAAACCACAAAGCCAATTACATAAACAAAAAATTGTCAATATTTATGGGGATGCAAACGTGCCAAGCTACTTGTGAGCTACTCTTGCTTAGCTCGCTTCAAGTTCAGCTCGGTTCGAGGTCGATTAGCTCAATTAGTAAACGAGCCAAGTTCGAGTCTGAAGTTAAGCTCGTTTATCTAAACAAGTCAATCTTAAGCTTTAATTTAAGCTTACGAGTCGGCTCGTAAATAAGCTCGTTAGCAGATTTATGATCTTTTTTTTTATGTATGATATATTATCTATAACTATATAATAAAAACAATAAAAACTAATTTCTATTTGTTAATTATGTATATATATTATTGCAATACTTATATATTACATTTTAGGTTTAAAAAAATGGAAAGTGGACTATCTAAATGAAGTGAGCTCGAATTTAAATTTTAAACTCAATAAAAACTTGTGAGGCTCAATAAGAACCCGGGCTCGACTTAAGCTTATTTTATAAAATAATCGAGCTAGAACTTGAACTAAAGCTCGTTTAATAAGATAGGTCATTTCTTTCACAAAATTTAGCTTAATATGTTAATATTACAACAGAATCTAATGCAAGTAAGAGAGTTTGCAAGCACGCAGAAAGTATGATATGGTACAGACATAAGCAAATGAAGAAAGGGGTAAGTATAGATATGCTTGAATTGACACACCCCATACGAAGTATTTACATACTAGAGCAATTACATTCAAGATTCTTGACGTAGGTTTTTAAGCGAAAGAACTCACTTTTTAAGGTACTTAGGAATGTAAAGGGTTTTTTAAACTTTTTTGCATCATTTACAAAAGACCCCAAAAAGTGAGCTCATTTGAAATATTTTATTATTGTTATATTCAAGTTATTATGTAAAAGTAAATGCAAACCATAAAAATATATATAAAAAAGTGAACAAACTCATGTGAATAATCTCACGGATAAAGTGATGAGTCCTTCAAAAAGAAAGTATTTGATTAACTTTATATAGTCGTATATAGTATTCAATTAATTTAATTTACTTTTGCTTTATCAGTTATATAATATTATAAATACTGAGACACTGAAAAAAGTTAATATTATAATATCTTTAAAATATAAAGTAAAATTTTAACAAGAATTTTAATTATTTTGACATGTTAATTTCTCAACAAAAATAAATGGGATGATTAAATTAGGTTCTTATGGAAATTTAGTTAGTTAAATTTTAAGTTAATGAACACTATTTAACTCATCAAGTTATGTTAACTTTAAAATTATATTCTAAATGACATCTAAAGTATTGAGGTGTATGATTACTATATTATTTTTTAATTTTAAATTTCTAAATAGGTTTTTAATTATTTAAACTTATTAAATTATTGAATTAGTTTCTATTGCATTTCCTTTTTAAAATAATGACAGCTTGGGAGAATGGGGATAACAATAACATGAGTTTAGTCCCTTTTTTTTATCGAAAGGGGGACAAAGCCCAAAAAGAAAAAAAAAATTACATGACACACATTTTAGGAAAAGAAATGCCAGTAGTGTCTTCCCTAAGAATACAATTCAAGTCGGTTGGAGGTGGCTGCAAAATATGGAATCGAGCAACCATTGATAAGTTTTGTTAGCCATCAAATCAGCAGCACAATTACCTTCATGATGGACATGCTGAACCTAAACTTGCCACATTTTTCTCCAATAATTTGAACACCGAAGAGAGGGGTTGCTAATTGTCACTAACAGAAGCAGATCTCCGTGAGATGCAATCTACAACACCTTTGTCCCATGGAAGCTACAAACTTATTAGAGCACCTTGGAGCTTAACTTGGACAATTGAACAAGTACCTAGATTTACAACAAACCCACCAATCCAATCTCCATGAGCAGAATGTAGGACCCTACCACCATTTGTAGCATTACTGTTACTTTTGAAGGAGCCATTTATATTCACTTCAATCCAATCATCATGGGGAGGTTTCTAGCCAATCAACACTTTAGACCTCATCCTTCTATTATTTTGGCCAAGATGTAAAAAATCACAAGCAAATTGAAATTCCTTGGTCGTTGCATCAATAATGTGAGAAAGTCATGCATCATTCACCTATTGCCCATCAAGAACTTTTTTGTTTCTTGACTTCTAGAGAGTCTAGTACATAGTATTGAAAAGAATTGTCCATCTTACCTCACAATAATGAACATCAAGCTAGTTACAACAAATCACTAAGACAGAACAAGGACAAAACCTTATGCTCTAAGATATTTGGACTTTCCAAAATAATCAATATGATCACCTTGAATCTCCTACTTCTCTCAAGTGGAGCTAACTTTCGAGGAAACCCTAAGAGTGTTTTCAGTAGATAGGCTACCAACTAAAACATCCGCCACCATCACACTATTTTGCTAGCACCAATAGTCACGATGATCAAACATCACATTTGCCTTTTTTTTTTAAATGAATTAAAAATGTTTAGTTTTTCTTGTCCTAGTTTCCAGCTTCTAATGGAATTTTGTAATTATCAAATGGAAAAATGAAGTTCCTACTTTATTTCTTTATTACTTGTAACTTTTCATGCTTTCTATTTATTTACTTATAGATGGCAAGGTAATTTACATATAAAGTTACTAATTTATGATTATAAATATTTATTAAATAAAATCAACTAAATAAAAAGAATAACACAATAGAAAATTCCAATTCCAAAATTTTGTGAAAAGAAAAATGCTAATTTTCACTTTAAAAAAATTGGGTTTTAGAGATAAATTTTTTGTCTCTAAATATCAATTTCTGTTACAAAAATCGTCTCTGATTCTATATGTGACAATATAAGCTATTTTGTTAAGTTTTGCTAGTTTTTCATCACAAAATTTCTCTCTTTAAATGTGAATTTCCTTTCAATATTTTCTTAGAACATCTCCTAAACATTTATACACGATAAAAATAATTTAAATAGGTTAATGTCAAAAATAATACATGAATGTTCACAAAAAGTTCAATGAAGTACCTGGAGTTTTATTTTAAACAATTTGATACATGAACTTTCACAAAAGTTCAATCAGGTACCTTAAGTTTGGTTTTGTCAATTTTAGTATCTCAACAAAGTTTTCACAGACTTTGTTTATATCAAATTGAACTGGCATCGGGTATGAAAAAAGTTTGCGAAAACTTTATTTAGGTACTAAAATTGTCAAAATCAAACTTCAAGTATAAAAAAGTCTGTGAATCAAATTATTTTAAACAAAACTTCAGATACCTAATTGAGTATTTTACAAAAGTTCATATACCATTTTTGTTATTAACCCTAATTTAAATACAACTAGAATAAGAGTTTCATATTTTAAAGTTTTAAACTCACATGATAACATTTTTGAACATGCAACTGGTAACCTGTAATTCATCACATATCAATTTCTCTTTTTTTACCAGCACTACATATATCAATTTCTCTTTTTCTACCAACACTATGTTCAACTAACTAACCATAAATCTCAATTTTGCAATAGTTATCCATTTCTCATTCATAGTTCGCAAATCGCTACTACTATTGAAGATTAAATAGTTTACGGCATTGTTACAAATTTGGAGTTTTACTTAATTAAAATACTCGAATATTATTTACTGATCTTATTTTTCCCTCATTACATACGAAATCCAAAGTAGATAATGTAAAAAATACCACAAAAAATATATCAGAAGCAGATAACATGAACAGAAGATATTTCTTTTAAGAAACGAGAAAATATGTGCCGATGAATAAAAGATGGAGACTGTTGAACCACTTATTTTTTACAATACTCTTTATTAAGAGTATGTAACATAAAAAACTAGGACAAAATATGGTATCACATGTGAAACGGTAATGATCCCACAATTTTATTTGGGCATACCTTTAATAGAGAGTGTAACAATGGATACGTGATTTACCCATTTTTTTAAGCCATGACAAGCTAATATAAAAAAATATAAACAACTTAAACTCCTAGAGTCAACAGGAAGATAACTTCTTCCATAAGAAAAGTAAATGAAGCCTACATCAACACCACCAATGCAGAATAGCACAATTAGCCCCTAAAAAAGCCACTATGACATGAAGAAGTAGAGTAACACTCTTCTCAAATAAAAGCAACAGGTATCTAATTTTTGCTAAACAGCGTGAAGATTGATGACAAACTATGACATCACGCCACACCATGAAGATATATAACCAATTTAAGCTCCCGCTATCCAAATTGTAGATAAATCCTTAATGAAAAGTAAATAGTGTAGCGTACCTAAAAACCATCCATACAAACACAACAACAAACCAAGATTTTGGGCCTTTTTTTCTTTTTTATGTTTTAGTGGTGGTTAAACCACCACTACGAATAGTGTAGCAATTTTAAAAACCACCTCATTGATGGTGTAAACGTCATAGTAGAGATGGTTGTACCATTCACCAGGGTAAGCCATCATCTTCTAGTAGCGGTTTTGAGGATTTCTATTGGCAATCCAAACCTTCGGTACATGATGATGAAAATTTACATACAACTTATTTAGTGGTAGTTTGGATCACCTCAAAATTTGATGCAAAAATTTTGAATAGTTTTACTGGTGGTCCAAAACGCTGGTACATGACGATGAAAATTGATATGCAATTTATTTAGTAGCTGCTTAGGCCACCAACACATAAGGAAGAATTTTTATATTAGTAATGGTTTAAACCATTGCAAGAATTTGGTGCAAAAATTTGGTGCATAGTTTGAAGCAAATATAGATGTGAATGGAACCACTACAACAACATGGAACCAAGATTTTAACAAATAAAATTCACTAAATGTAAAGGAGAATTCAACCGCCGCAACTAATTGATCCATTAAGTATGACACCTAATATAATGCAAATATAGAAAGCACATTTGATCACTAGAATTTCTTTGATGTCAAATTGTGAACACCTAATGTGTTCATATCTTAAATTAAGAACTAAACAAACTTAAGTTTTACATTGACGAATACAAAAGTCTGAATTCAGTTGTCAAGGAAAGGGTACTACATTTAAGTCTATACAAAAGTAAATGAGATTACATTGTCAATAAGCTTCATGAACTGCAAAATATTATTAAAAGTTCCATGGCTCCCCAAAAAAAGTACTAGAAATTCACCAATGTTAAAAAAATAGTAAAGATACTTAACAAGTAGAAAGCATAAGATAGATAAAGCATCTCAAATATTAGGAGAGGGGCCATTAGATGGAAGTTGATGACATGAATGTGAAGAATGATTGGCAGAAAGAGATGCAACATTTATATGGCCACTTCAATTAGTTTCCTCCTATAAAGAAGTAAATAAGAAAGTAGGTAAATGAGGGAAAAGTTAATGTGCTTGTATCTATTCGATTATATTTAACATGTCCCAACTTCAGGAAATATATTAGCCAACAAACCAAAAAGAATATCATACTTTTGTTCCATTACTAATAACTTTTGTTCCAACTCAGCTATTTCATTTGCATTGGAATCACTTATAGATCCTTTAACATTAATATTAAATTCTCTTGAGCCAAAAATATTTTGAAGGGGTAGGTCATAAACTTAGTCCTCTCACTAGTGGTGGGCACGGTACGGTTCATCCCTTGAACCGAACCGAACCGAACCAAAAATTATGGTTCGGTTACTTTTATAAAATTGAACCTATCCATATGGCTGGCTCGCTAATTTTTCCAACATAAAAAAATGGTTTTGTATGGTTCGATACACGGTTCGAACCACATATCGAAGGAACTTTTTTTTTTCATTTCAATAAAAAAAATTATGAATGTTGGAATCTCTCATAATATTTTGATGATAACAAAAAGGAGTAAAAGTCTTTTTAACAAATAAATAAAGTATAGCAATCAAAACCAAAACCAAAATATTTCATGATTGAACTAATCATCATATTTTTTAGAAATTGTTTCAGAAGGTAGTTCAGAGTCATTTTCAGAAGGTATTTCAGATTCATTTTCAGAAGGAAGATCAGAAACTAAATCTGTTCCAGAACAGAAGATGCACAGAATGTTGCGAATTTATTTATACCTTATCATCTGAAGGCCTGACTCCACGAAATGAATATATTTGGGTAGTATATTCATTTTGTTCCACTAAAGTTGGATAAAATATCCAAGGGGATTTATTTCATCAATTTTATTATAAGTTACGTCTATTTAATTTTCTTGAGGAAGAAGATCGTCAGATTTTTATGTTTCACGTGGTCAGCAAATTCCTAAAGATAAGGGATATATTTTACCAAGTTCATGTTGGTTCAAATTTTCGAAACGAAGATCTTTTAAAGCTTATCTTCAAGGATAAAGGATATCACTATTTTTATGGGATAGTTTGTTGAAGTATTTATCCAAATTGTTATGGATAAACATATCAAGATATATGAGACATTATCAGATGACAGCATCAACGAAATTTGGATAAAGCTAAGAAGATTATTCGGGATTGATCATACACGTAACAGACACTTCAAAGGAGGGAATTTGCCAAGTCAAATATTTTCAATTTGAGAAGAATTCGAATTGTTTTGAACGACTTCTTTGCTAGCCGTTGAGATAAAACAATATATAGAGGAAGCACAACAACAAGGAAGATATGATGAGAAGAACGAATCTTGCTCTAACTCTCTGTTGAAAGAAAAAGTCTTCGAGTGCATTTCTCTCAAAAGTCCTTGCGTTACAAAGTGTTCACAATATTTTTGTTCGAAAGATAGGATATTTATTGTATTTCCTTGATTGAGTATCATTCAATTTTTTTTGAGTGAGGTTGAGTGTTGCAAGTTATCTGTTAGACCAATTGTGTGTTATAGGATAACCGTGAGAATTGGGACAGAGTGTATTGTAGCCAAGAGGATTGGCAAGACAAGCTTGTAACTTTTGATTTTGGATATAGTGGAACAAACCGGTGTGGAATACCGGGTCCCCAACGTGGAGTTGGAAGAGAGGACTGACGCTCGAGGCGGAACCTCTATAAATCGATTTGCATTTTTCTCTACCCTACTCTTTTTATTTTCGTGCAATTTATATTGAAGTATTTGATAAACTGTCACGTTTCAGAACCTGTTTCAGAGAGTACTTCAGAGAGTTGTCTGTATTCCGCATAAAATTAAATTTGATCTGTTTTGAATTAAAATAGATATACAAGTGTGATTATCAGCTGTGATTAGTTTCTAAACAGCAAGTTTAATTAATTCTAAGTTTAATAAAGTAATCAAAAGGAAGTGAATTGAAAATTTCGAAAAGAATTTATTTTTGTGAAAAAGCAATTCACCCCCCCTCTTGCTTACATTATTGGGACCAACAATTGGTATCAGAGCTTGCCTCAATTATTATTGAGTGATCCAAGTATCATGGCTGAAACAAATATTGCAGTGAATAGAGCACCTTATTTTAATGGTTCTAATTATCCTTATTGGAAAATGCGCATGGAGACTTACATCAAGGCTAATGATTTTGACTCATGGCAGGTGATTTCAGTTGGAGACTATCAAGTGAACGTGACTGCTGAAGCACAATTAACTCAAGATCAGAAGAGAGCAATAGAGAAGAACAACAAGGCTAAGAACCTTCTTCTAACTATCTCACCATCTGAATTCTATTTAATTTCATCTTGCATTACTGCTAAGCAAGTATGGGATACACTTAGTGAGACCTATGAAGGAACGAGAACAATTAAAGATACTAAAATCAATGCTCTCTTGCAAAGATATGAATTGTTCAAATTCAAACCTGAAGAGAAAATTAAAGATGCTTTTGATAGATTTGTTTCTATAACTAACGAGCTAGCTTCTCTTGGAAAGAAGATAGAGGAAGCTGATCTTGTCAGGAAAATACTAAGGATCTTACCTATAGCTTGGGATGCAAAGAAAACGGCCATTGAAGAAGCAAATGATCTCAGCGCTTTAACCTTAAGTCAACTCAAGGAGAAACTGATGGCGTATCAATCTCACATAGATGCTACTGAAGAAGCAGAAGGAAGCAAGAAAGCCATTGCTTTTAAAGCAAAGGAAGTTCATGCGGATGCATCAGATTCAGAGACCAGTAGCAATGATAGTGATGACATCAACTTGTTGGCTAAAAGAATTGGCAAAATTCTGAGAAGAAAGCAAGGTAAGAAATTTACTAAAAAATTCGAAACTAAGAGATATGATGCAGGTAAATTCTTCAAGGACAAAGACAAGAAAAAGGAGATGAAAGAAGAGAAGAAACAAGAAATTATTTGTTATGAATGCAAGAAGCCTGGTCACATTAAATACGAGTGTCCATCACTGATTAAGAAAATTGAGAAGTTCAAAAAGAGAAACAAAGCCTTGATGGCGACGTGGAGTGACCTTGACGAATCAGAGACAGATTCAGAGGATAACTCAGAGGATGAAAAGGATGATTCAAACATATGCTTAATGGCACAATCTGAGGTAAATTCAGAACTTGATTATGTTTCTGATGAGGATGTAATGATTGAAATGCAAAACTTATTGAAATCATTGAAAAAGGCACATGTTAAAATAAATAAACTTGATTCTGAAGTTAAATCTCTCAAAAATGAAAAGGAAGTTGTTATTCAAACAAATAGGTTACTTATGGATGAAAACGACATATTGAAACATGATAATGAAAAATTACATGTGAAAGTGAATAAATTCATGAGAGAGAATAGTATACTAAAAGAAGAGACTAAAGAACTTAACAGAAGAATAGGAGACTTATCTCAATCACTAAAGAATACGTTCAGTAAGTTCAATGAGAGTGACAAAAAGTTAAATATGTTGATTTCCTCTCAAAGAACTGATAAAATAAAATATGGCTTAGGATTTGAACAAGGTAGCAGTAGTAAGAATGTTCAAAAAACTGTATTTGTTAAAGGAAAAGAATCCTTATTTAAGGAAACATCTACAGTTAACAACACTGTAACAAAGAAAAAATCTGACAGTCCAGTCAGAGGGTATTTCAGGGTATATCAGAAGGTACCCAGATCAGAACAGAAACTTTACAAGAAGAGGGCAAGTGAAGGAACAGGTAAGAGGATATTCTAGAAAATATCCACATCAGTTCCAGAACAGGAACAATAGATATGGGAATAGTTATTCTTATGCTTGTTATTTTTGTAATAAAATTGGCCATATTGAGAAGTTTTGTTTCTACAAGAAAAACAAGCTCATGAAACAACAAGTTGATAACTTTGAAAAGAAGAGCTTGAATTTCAAAGGACCCAAACTTGTTTGGGTTCCTAAGAAGGTTTAACCCTTTGTTGATACATGTAGGAACAAGAAGCAAAGCTTAAAGGAAAATGGTATCTCGACAGTGGGTGTTCGGGACATATGACTGGAGATGCTTCTTTGTTCACAAGTATTAATTGGAAAGAAAGAGGATATGTTAAGTTTGGTGACAATAGTAAAGGTAAAATAGTGGCAACAGGTACTATTGGTCTATCTCCTCATACAATTGAAAATGTTTCTCTTGTTGTTGGATTAAAACATAATTTATTAAGTATAAGTCAATTATGTGACAAGGGTTACAAAATGATTTTCGAACATGATAAATGTTATGCTTATGACAAGAATGGAACAAAACTATTTGAAGGATATAGAAACAAGAATGTTTATTTAGTCAAACCTTCAAATGTAACTTTCGAAAAATGTTTCTTTGCTATGTCTGAAAATATAAAAATATGGCATAGAAGACTTGGTCATGTTAATTTCAATCAACTCGAAAAACTATCCAAGAAGAAAATTATTTTTGGCTTACCAAGAATAAATATAAAACAAGACATTAAATGTGAAACATGTATGAAAAATAAAATGGTTTCGTCACCTCATAAAAGCAAGAATGTAATCTCTACTAAAAGACCATTGGAATTGTTGCATTTAGATTTATTTGGTCCAACAAGAACTTTAAGTCTTGGTGGATGTCGTTTTGGTCTTGTAATTGTTGATGATTATTCTAGATATACATGGGTGTTTTTCTTAAAACAGAAGAGTAACACATTTGAAGTATTTGAAAGATTTGCTAAGCAAATTCAAAATGAAAAAGGAATGTCCATAATAAGTTTAAGAACCGATCATGGAAGAGAGTTTGACAATGCTTTATTCATAAATTTTTGCGATGAAAATGGTATAGCTCATAATTTTTCCGCTCCTTATACTCCTCAACAAAACGGGGTTGTAGAAAGGAAGAATAGAACTCTTCAAGAAATGACAAGAACTTTGTTAAATGAAAACAAAGTAGCTGAGTTTTTATGGGCAGAGGCTGTATCAACAGCATGTTACATAATAAATAGAGTGTATCTAAGACCATTAACTTCAAAAACATCATATGAGTTGTTTAAAGGAAGAAAACCTACTGTATCTTATTTTCATGCTTTTGGATCTAAGTGTTATGTGTTGAAAAACAATCTAAATATGGGAAAATTTGATGAAAGATCCGAAGAATGTTTATTTGTAGGATATTCCTTGAACAGTAGAGCTTATCGTGTTTTTAACTTAAAAACAAGAATAATCGAAGAAACTATAAATGTAAAATTTATTGAGAAAATTGAGGATGATGATTTTGATGATGAAGAGAGTGAAGAATTAGTTAAAAAGGAGGATATTAGTTCTCAAGCAAAAGATGAGCAGAATTCTGAAACATCAGAAGAAGTTGCTCCTCAAAATGATACAGAAACTGAGTCAGAAGAAAACTCAGAAACTCCTTCAGAAGCTATTTCAGAAGGTATTTCAGAAAGTAGCAGAAACTGGAGGTATGTATCTGCACATCCATCTGAGCAAATTATTGGTGATTTAAATACAGGAGTAAGAACTAGAAGTAGTTTACAAGAATTTGAAAGTCATTTTGCTTTAATATCAGAAATTGAACCTAGTAATATTGATGAAGCATTAAATGATAATAATTGGATTGAAGCAATGCAAGAAGAACTCAATCAATTCCAAAGAAATCAAGTATGGAATTTAGTACCGTGTCCTAAGGATAAATCAATAATAGGCACCAAATGGGTATTTAAAAACAAACTTGATGAAAATGGAAAAATAGTCAGAAACAAAGCTAGACTTGTAGCTAAAGGATATTCACAAGAAGAAGGAATAGATTATGATGAAACATATGCACCTGTAGCTAGGCTTGAAGCAATTAGATTATTACTTGCTTTTGCATGTTACAAAGATTTTAAATTATTCCAAATGGATGTTAAAAGTGCTTTTTTAAATGGTTATATTAAAGAGGAAGTTTATGTACATCAACCACCTGGATTTGAAGATCCATCAAAAGAAGATTATGTATTTAAGCTAAGAAAAGCGTTATATGGTCTTAAACAAGCTCCTAGAGCTTGGTATGAAAGATTAAGTGAATTTTTGATCTCAAATGGTTTTTCAAGAGGAAAAGTGGATACAACTTTGTTTTGTTCAAATTTATGTTGATGATATCATTTTTGGATCAACTAATGAGAAATATTGCAAAGAATTCTCTAGTATGATGCAGGCTGAATTTGAGATGTCCATGATGGGAGAGCTAAATTTCTTTCTTGGTTTGCAAATTAAGCAAACAAAAGATGGAATTTTTATCCATCAAGAGAAATATACAAAACAAATAGTGAAGAAGTTTGGTTTTGAGAATTGTAAAGGAGCTGCAACTCCAATGAGCACAACTACAAGGTTAGATCTTGATTCTAAAGGGAAAAAGGTAAATGAAAAGTTATATAGAAGCTTAATTGGTTCTTTATTATATCTTACAGCTTCTAGACCTGATATATTGTTTGCTGTATGCTTATGTGCTAGATTTCAAAGTGCACCTACTGAATTACATTTAAAAACAGTTAAAAGAATCTTTAAGTACATTTCTTGTACATCTAAGATAGGCATTTGGTTTCCAAAGAATAAAAATTTTGAATTACTAGGATATTCAGATGCAGATTATGCAGGATGTAAAGTAGATAGAAAAAGTACTTCAGGTACATGTCAATTTTTAGGAGATAAATTAATATCTTGGTCTTCAAAGAAACAAAATTCTGTAGCTCTTTCAACAGCTGAGGCAGAATATATTTCAATTGGAAATTGCTGTGCTCAAATCTTATGGATAAAACAACAATTGAATGATTATGGAATTAATTGCAAAAATGTACCAATAAAATGTGATAATACTAGTGCAATTAATTTAACCAAAAATCCAGTTCAACATTCAAGAACAAAACATATTGAAATAAGACATCATTTCATAAGGGATCATGTAAATATTGGCAATATTAGTATTAATTTTGTCCCTACAGAAAGACAATTAGCTGACATTTTTACAAAACCCCTTGAAAAATCTCGATTTGAATTTATTCGTAATGAAATAGGAATATGTAATCCTTTGTAATTTCTGATATTTATTTTGCATTAATTGCTCGATCAGAAATTTCATTAGATTCATTTTCTTATACTCAAGTAGTCTCAATTTACGAGATTCTTTATGTTGGAAACATAAATTCGTGGTTAAGAGGATTACACGATTAAAGAGGATGAATAAAAGATATTTTGTTTTCTGTTGGAAATCTAAACAGAATTAATAACTGATCTTGTGCATCGTGCAATTTTTAACCATCGATTTTTTCTCTCTCCTTCCATTTCAAAATTTATCTTTTCTCTCTCAATCTGCAAAATCCTCTCGTGTGTTGTTCAAACCCTCACGTTTTTCCTTCAACATATGGCTCCAAGAAAATCTTCCGAATTCAATCCAAGGGTTTCAAATCTAAACCATCTAAAACCCCCGTTGAAATCTCTGTGGATTCTGACTCTCAACACAGTTCGAAATCATCTAAGGGTGTTCATGTTGAAACAACACCAAAGGCAACCGCGATAAGGTCTAAAGCATCTCAAGATCCTTCTTTGGCAAAGGATACTGAAAAAGAAGTGACTGAGGAAAAGAGTTCATCTGAGGAACTCGCTTCTGAATCCACTAAGGAAAAGGAAGTTGATAACGAAAGTGGTTCAGAATCGGATGCTGAATCAGAAGCTGATTCAGACGCAAAATCAGAGAGTGCGAAAGCAAGCTCTGAATCTACCTCACCCTCTCCGTCTTTTCAGAAAAAGAAAGCTGACCCTAAGAAGGTATCAAAAAGGGGAAATAAACAGAAGGAGGAAACCCTAAAACCTGTCAGGTTGGTTAAATCCAAAATCCACCCTTGTTCTTTTATCGATTTCCAATTCTTTGAAAAGAAAGGATTTTTGCTGGTTTTTGGCTAGACAGAATAGGAGCTAAAGGGTTGTGTGATTTACGCATTGATATAATTGGAGAATTAGTTGAAGAATTTTACAAGAATCTGAAATTTGAAAATGAGACTTTGTTGATCTCGAAAGTTGGAGGAAAAAGGATCGTGGTCAATAGAAAGATGCTGATTGATTGTTTAGGTCTGTTAGATCATGGGGATGATCACGAGCTGATAACCTTAGGTAGAAATGAATCTATGCAACTCTTGAATGATGGCATTGGAAAGTTTCATGCCAAAGATATTTTCATTTCTGAATTCGAGTTGTTGATAAGGTTGCTGCACAAGATTGTTATCGAGTGCATATTACCAAAGAAAGGAAGTCCTACTTCCATTTCTAAAGAGGAGCAATCATTGTTCTGGGGATGAAGTTGCAAAAACAACTAGACTTGCCTAGGATTATCTTACGGCACATGTGGAGAAATAAAAAGCACATGATTTATGGAAACATAATCATGAAAATTTTGCAAAAACATCATGTGAAGATGCCTAAGCATGTTCGTAGTCCTCAAATAATGAAGAAGATTGGTGATAAAGTGATTAAGCACATGAGTATTTCGATAAAGGAGAAATTTTGGTACAGCATTGATGGAGCTTTCTATGTTCATCCGAAGAATCGCAAGAGAGAATTGACTCTCAAAAGAATCTTGGACGAAATAGAAAAAGAGGATCCACATGGTGTTGAAAATCAAAGAAGAGGAAATCTGATAAGGATGCCAAAGGAAAAGGGAAGGCTCCTGTTGCAGCAAAGAAGAGAAAAAGGGATTATGAGTTGGGGACTGGGAAGAAGTTTGAGATCAAAGAAGGGCAGACTGTTGAATCAGATTCTGATTCAGAGACTGAATCAGAGGGTATTCCCTTGAAGCCACCAGGAGAGACGTCCCAACCTATCTCTCTCCAACAGATTGACAATCTCATTTCTTCTCGAATGGAAGCATTCTTGAAGAAATTTGATTTGTCCTCTGTTCAAAAATCTCCTTTAGTCCTCCCCGCTCCTCAAGTGGAAACCATCCATCTGAGCCAATTTCTGATCCTGTCTTTCCTACAACAACACCTGGTTCATCATCTCCACCTGCGGCTGACATTCCTAAAGATCCAACATCTCCATCAGCTGCTGGAATCCCTCATGTTGCTGATCCTGACTCCATTCCACCTACAGAGGATGTAGAGCAACCAGCAGAACATGTTCCTGAACCAACTCCACCAGTTGCTGATCCAATGGAACAAGTTCCTGCTACTGCTGAGGAAACCCCTGTTGCAGCTAAAGACATTCCTGTTGACCCTACTCCTGAACAACAAGCTGCGGTTTCTCTCCTATCCATCCCTCAACAATCCCCTGCTGAACAACAAACTGATGTTCCACAATCTCCAACTCCACTCCTGCTAAATTCTCTGGCAGGAAGAAATCTCTGGCAAGAAGAAACATCTAAAAAGAAATAGAGTCCTTTTTTTTTTAACAGACAATTTCTCTTAGCGAATTTTCTATATTTTGTTTTCGGTTTGTAATGAAAATATTTTCTCTTTTGGATATTTTTGTGATATTTTCTGTTATGCTGAAATCTCTATATTTCCTTGACTTGAATGAATTTTATATGCATAAATTCAGGGGGAGTTACTTTTTTATTCTGATAACAAAAAGGGGGAGAAGATATATGATGAAAAACAAATCTTAAGATATCAATATAGTTTGTGCAATATGCTTATGATATGAGATTTGATTATATTTGTGAGTTAGTGATTGATCCGTATGTATGAGTTTTGGTTAAATCTGATATGTTTTTGATATATGATTATATTTGTTTTTAATCATAAGGTTTTGTTATCTTCAAAAAGGGGGAGAATGTTGGAATCTCTCATAATATTTTGATGATAACAAAAAGGAGTAAAAGTCTTTTTAACAAATAAATAAAGTATAGCAATCAAAACCAAAACCAAAACCAAAATATTTCATGATTGAACTAATCATCAGATTTTTTAGAAATTGTTTCAGAAGGTAGTTCAGAGTCATTTTCAGAAGGTATTTCAGATTCATTTTCAGAAGGAAGATCAGAAACTAAATCTGTTCCAGAACAGAAGATGCACAGAATGTTGCGAATTTATTTATACCTTATCATCTGAAGGCCTGACTCCACGAAATGAATATATTTGGGTAGTATATTCATTTTGTTCCACTAAAGTTGGATAAAATATCCAAGGGGATTTATTTCATCAATTTTATTATAAGTTACGTCTATTTAATTTTCTTGAGGAAGAAGATCGTCAGATTTTTATGTTTCACGTGGTCAGCAAATTCCTAAAGATAAGGGATATATTTTACCAAGTTCATGTTGGTTCAAATTTTCGAAACGAAGATCTTTTAAAGCTTATCTTCAAGGATAAAGGATATCACTATTTTTATGGGATAGTTTGTTGAAGTATTTATCCAAATTGTTATGGATAAACATATCAAGATATATGAGACATTATCAGATGACAGCATCAACGAAATTTGGATAAAGCTAAGAAGATTATTCGGGATTGATCATACACGTAACAGACACTTCAAAGGAGGGAATTTGCCAAGTCAAATATTTTCAATTTGAGAAGAATTCGAATTGTTTTGAACGACTTCTTTGCTAGCCGTTGAGATAAAACAATATATAGAGGAAGCACAACAACAAGGAAGATATGATGAGAAGAACGAATCTTGCTCTAACTCTCTGTTGAAAGAAAAAGTCTTCGAGTGCATTTCTCTCAAAAGTCCTTGCGTTACAAAGTGTTCACAATATTTTTGTTCGAAAGATAGGATATTTATTGTATTTCCTTGATTGAGTATCATTCAATTTTTTTTGAGTGAGGTTGAGTGTTGCAAGTTATCTGTTAGACCAATTGTGTGTTATAGGATAACCGTGAGAATTGGGACAGAGTGTATTGTAGCCAAGAGGATTGGCAAGACAAGCTTGTAACTTTTGATTTTGGATATAGTGGAACAAACCGGTGTGGAATACCGGGTCCCCAACGTGGAGTTGGAAGAGAGGACTGACGCTCGAGGCGGAACCTCTATAAATCGATTTGCATTTTTCTCTACCCTACTCTTTTTATTTTCGTGCAATTTATATTGAAGTATTTGATAAACTGTCACGTTTCAGAACCTGTTTCAGAGAGTACTTCAGAGAGTTGTCTGTATTCCGCATAAAATTAAATTTGATCTGTTTTGAATTAAAATAGATATACAAGTGTGATTATCAGCTGTGATTAGTTTCAAAACAGCAAGTTTAATTAATTCTAAGTTTAATAAAGTAATCAAAAGGAAGTGAATTGAAAATTTCGAAAAGAATTTATTTTTGTGAAAAAGCAATTCACCCCCCCTCTTGCTTACATTATTGGGACAACAATGAACTATTTTCTTACATTTCAAACCTTAACAACAAATTGACAAGTTGATTTATTAATTTATCTAAATCATTAACAACATGTTTATCAATTTATGGAAATTAACATTCAACTATGGTGAGCCAAATTTTTTTCATATTATTAGTATACATTGATAAAATGAGAATAACTAAACACAAAAATAAATTGATGGTGCAGTCTCTTTTTCAAAACTTAAACTAGTCAAGTGCCATTACAAATAAATATGTGTGTGTACAAGGGAAGGAGTAAGATGGGATTCCTTTCACTGATGAAAGAGATAACAAACATAATGTTTCTACTTTCTAATACCCATTAAAACTACACTATTTTTAACCATTGAAAACTCTTAAAGTATTAATTATAAATATAAATAAAAATAAAAATTTTACCCTAAAACGCAATTAATTATAAAAATAGATATAACATTAAAAGGACTTTTTTTTTAAAGGTGAAATGGTTCGGTTCATGACTCCAAACTGAACCACGAACCAAATTTCAACTACCGAACTGAACCCTTTAAAAAAAAAAAAAACAAAAACTCGGTTCGATCTATTCAGATTAGTTCGTGGTTTGGTTGGTTTTTTTACCCAGCCTTACCTCTCACTTTACCATTGTGCTTAGGACCAAACACCTCTCTAAATATTTTTGTCATTTAATTTACTTGAGGTACTATTTGAGCCTCTACCACGTTCTTTTTGAAGAGCTTCAACTCATGCCTACAATAAGAGTATCAATAAAATAAAATAAAACCTATTCCTTGAATCTTCTTGCAAAATGAATTGATTTACGTAAGTGATTGGTGAAGCATAAAGAAAAATAAGAAAAAGAAAAGATGGACAACATGGTTATGAGTTTACCATCTTTTGCCTTACATTTTCATGAACATAACTGCCATCTTTCCTCTTATGCAGTATGTCATACATAGTAAGTATGCCAGGTACTCTTCCGGTTTTGATTCGTTGTAACCAAAACTTTGTCATGTTGTGACACATTTAATACGAAAATAAAATTCATTCCATAAATAAACATTTAAATAAAAGTATCACCATTTCCTTCCTTCGTCTTGCATGGCCTTTTCTTTCAGAAGTATGAGCATTGTTTTGCTTTTTAGCATTCACAGTAGTAATCTCACTAATTACCTATATATCATATATAATATGTTATATTATCTTGGAAATTTTTTTTAGTCTACATTTTTGGAAAGTTATCATATTATAATAGTTGTTATTCTAGTTTGATCTGGTTATAATTTGGTTTATGATAAAAATGATACCTAAACTTTCACAAAAAGAATAATTAATTAAGTAACTAAAATTTGGTTTTGAACAATTTGTACTTGAACAAAGTTTTTATTGATATTTTTCATACCTAAAGTTTAGTTTTGAATAATTTAGTACCTGAACAAACTTTTCATTGATTTTTTTTATACTTAAAACAAGTGAATTGGTACATAAACAAACTTTTCATTGCTTTTTTCATACTTAAAGTAAGTGAAATGAGGTATGAAAAAAGTCAACAAAAAGTTTGTTCAAGTACTAATTATTTGAAACCAAACTTTAGGTATGAAAAATATTAATGGAAAACTTTGTTCTGATACTAAATTGATCAAAACCAAACTTCAGGAATCTTATTATTCTTTTTGCAAAAGTTTAGGTACTTTTTCATCATTAACCCTATATATTATATTCACACACATAGCATACTCAAATTATGTAATAAATGAATTATAAAATAATTATATTACATTATACTTATAGATATATAACTTATAGATATATATATATATATGTAAAAATATGTTATATACGTACACACACATACATATAATAAATATCTATTATATGTTATGTGATATACACATATATAGATTATGATATATATCTATATGATATATTTATACATAATTAATTTGTTGGTTATATATATTTGATAAGTGTCCTAAGACTCTTAATAATTGTGCTTTATTGATCATATTTTATATGATATTTCATTGATCTACTAAAGAAAATGATACTTATTGAATGAATTGTTCATTTCAAAGATAAATGAGAAATAATTGAGTTTTTCAAAGGATTAATAATGAAACGAGTGAAGATTTGATGGAATTTTAGAGCTATCACTACAATATTAGAAGTACACTAGAGGAGTACACGACTAGTGTATAATCATCGAAGCAAAATGCAAGAAAAAGAAATTAGTTATAAGAGTACACAACCCATGTACATGAGTCCTATGTGTTGGGGTCATGTACGATTTATGAAGCGAAGAATTCTCGCGTTTGTTTTAGGGTACACCACCCATGTACACGGGTCGTGTAGGGGTTATGTAGTGATAATATATAAAAAGCGCTCAATTTTCTTTATTATGGATATCTAATCATCTGTATTCCATTCTAAAACCCTAAAGGATGTATCTTGAAGAGTTTTACAAGAGGAAATCCGTGGTTCAACATTGGGATTCATAAATAGCATCACTACATGGGTTTTATCATTATGATCTCTCCCATCTTTTCCTTTATTATTATTGTTGCTAAATTCCTCATGGAAGAGTAGTTTTGTTATGTCCTGAGTTTTGAGAAACCTTAGCCTTATGTATAGATTTTCTTTTTGATTTAATAAAGTTTTAGTCTTGAATTTACTTCATGATTTATTTTGTTGTTTGTGATGGTTTTAGGCTTGAATTATTATAAACTTGATTTCTATTAATTAGAAAGAAGATTTCGGTTAATGAAATAGATCTCTCATGAGTAAAGAAGATGCGTAATTTACCTAGAAATGGGGTTTTTCCAACTTTCTACCACTGAAGATTAGTTCTCTTCAATTAAGGTTTATGAATTTTATGCGGTTTTAAATTGACATTAGTGAAAGAAGAAATTCCCACTTCTTCAATTTGGACTAGGAGTTAATTGACTTGAAGAGTAATTAATTCAGCTACGTAAACCAGTAGTTCAAGATCAAAGAATTGTTCAATTGAATTTACATATTAAGGATAAAAAAGGGGTTAAGATGGATCAAAGTTGAGACATAGTTTGTGAACTAGTTTATCTTAACAACAAACAATCATATCATTAATTTAGGGCTTTTGGAATTAATTTTAGTTAGAATTAGCATTAGAATCAGTATACAATTTATGATAGGTGTGACTAGATAATAGTAAAAGGGTTAGTACTATTGGATTATAGGGTTTCATAAAATAGGCTTGCAGCAGAAATTTAAATTAAAACCCTAAATAGCCTAGAATCCATGTGTTTAACAATTAAATTGAAGAGCAATTTCGAAAATTACATCTTTTGTAGAGGTTTGTATCTGATGATGGAGCAGATCAAAAGATGTTGTAGGTAGTAGGCACGCTCCATGTGAATAAACACTCAAAAGGTTGAGATGTGTGCTAGTACTCAATCACAAATCTAATTCGTATAGGAATTTTCTCACAAAGAAAATGTTTTTCTTTATCTCTCTTTTTAGGTCTATAGAATTTCTCCAAGGATCTAATTTGACGTAATAACATCTTATCTATTTTTTACTTAGGAGAAGCTATCTATATCTATGTATAGATGAGTAAGAAACCCTAATGAGAGATATATTAGAAAATAATAATATTTAATAAAATGCACTATTTTATTAATTATTACCTTTTCTCCATATCTATATCTATATATAGACAAGTGAGAAACCTTAATGAGAGATATATTAGGAAATAATAATATTTATTAAAATATATTATTCTATTAATTATTATTTTTCTCTTATTATTGTTTCTTATTCTTAAACCATTTAAAAATAATAAATATATTAATAACTCCCACTAGGTTTAAACATAAACTCGAAACCCTTTTGTTCATTGTTTTATGCAACCCTATAGGTTCATCTAATATTGGCAATATGCCCTAAACATCTTTTAGACCTATAAGACATAATTGGTTTCTAGCAAGACATTATGCCCACCCAAATTAAGTGAGGGTTGGTGATCTGACTCCACTTATTAAACAATCAGTTATATAGTCCCTTTGTCATACAATATCTTATGATTAAACATAAGGTATGAATCAATACCCTCTTATATTGTTTAATCACCTATTTCTTGAATCCGGAGTCTGACTAACTTAAATGAATGACATTGATAACTCCTTATTAGTACATTTGAGCGCGGTCATGCATTTCTTGATCTTACTCATCAAGGGGCCCAAAAGATAGCTTTCTCAAATTAATAAAAAGGACAAATTCCTTCATGAAAACTCACATTCCTCCACATAATTTACACCATATCCAAGCACAGTTTTATAACATCCGGTTAAAGATGATAAAGAGCTGAGCCAAAGCACGAAACTTGCTATGTAGGAATCCATGGTGTCATCAAGTCAAAGGACTAAAGCAATACCATGATGAGAAATACTTATCATAATGATCTATATAGTATTCCCATAGTTAATCATTCCAATACAATGTACTCTTACATGTGTTTATGTACTGAATCAATATCTCATATTCATGATTAGTGAAACGTAATCATCATTAAACCATCAGACTAGTCTTAGTTCATTATTATTCTATATAATGAATGATTAGGGGTAATTTAGAATAAAGTTATTTCTCGTCTTATAGTTTTACTATTAAAGTCACATACTTTAACGACATAAGATTAACAAATTTATTCATGAAATCATTTTATCAAAGTAAAAAGACTAATAATAAATTTGGTAAATGAAATGGATCATATTATAAAGATAATAAATATTCAAATGACATAAAATCCATATGGCCTAGGGCATATCATTAGCAAGTACTAATAGCTGCATATAGATCCTTAGGACGATAACTAAGTTAATTTCTACAATGTACGATAGGTGCGTTGCGTTGTATGGATTTAAGATTAATAAGATTATAAATTATAAGCTTGGTGATCACGCACATCAATGTTTTCAGCACCATTGTTAAGGATTTGGCAATATTAGGAAAGCCTTAGTCACTATTACTTCAGTCATTTTTTATTTATGATATTTCTTTCTCTCAAGGAATTATATTTTGGAGCTCTAATCTATTGTGTCTCTTTTGCAGTATATGACAAAGAGTTCTTCATCATCTACAACTCCTTTTGACCTTAAAATTGAGAAGACACTTGCTAAGATTATAAAGAATATTGTTGCTGGTACTTTTTAGCAGTCAGACATTGAGGGAAGAACACAAGTTTTGAAGAATGAGGAAGAATTGATTTAAAGGATTTAGAGGAGAAGAGTATTAAGTCAAAATAAATAGAAAATACAAAAGAAGAACAAAAGCAAAGGTTAATAATAGCATATTCGATCAAGGACAAGCAAATATGGATTATGCATAACCTTTGCTCGATGGCATTGGGCTTACCATTGTAAAGCCTCCAATCGGTGCAAACAATTTTGAGATTAAGGGACTATACTGTAGCTTTTACAGCAATACTATTAATTTGATGGTTTACTAGAAGAGGACCCCATGCTCATATCCAAACATTCTTAGAGATATTGAAACCTGTAAAATGATGGATTCGATGATGATGCCATTTGTACTAGATTGTTCCCTTTCTCCTTAAGAGGGAAAGCAAAAAATTAGCTGGCATCACTGGGGCTGGGAAACTTCATACATGGGATGAAACAGTAAAGTAGTTCCTGGACAACTACTTTCCGCCTTGAAAACTGCTAAGCTCTAGAATGACATCTCATCTTTCTATCAAAATGACTCCGAGACTCTTTATGATGCTTGGCCAAGATGGAAGGAGCTGCTATGAAAGTTCCCACACCACTAGCTACCACCATGGATATAGGTACAAACATTCTATAATGGCCTCAACCAAGTTACCTACTATTTGGTTTATGCTTTAGCCGATGGTACTGACCCTAGAGGAATCTCTTAAGTTGTTTGAAGACATGGCAAGAAACAACTACTAGTGGGGCAACAATCGTGGGAAGCAAAAAGCTGCAGGGTTGTATAAGGTAGATGTGCTGACTACCTTAGTTGCCAAGATGGATGCATTGAGCAAACATGTTTGAGCCCAGTAGTAGTGGTTTCTATCAAGAGTAGACTAAGCAAGTAGATTATTTGGGTAACAAGTAACAAAACAATCCATATAGCAACATGTATAATCTAGGTTAGAGAAATCATCCTAATTTCTCCTAAGGAAATCAAAATACACAAAGATCAAATTTTCCACCTGGGTTTCAGAAACCACAGCTGCTACCATATCAATAGATGCCATAATCTTCCAATCCACCTCCTCAACAAAAAAAAAAAAAAAAAAAAAGAAGCCTAATCTAGAGGACTTGTTGACATAGTTTATCTAAAGCTCTTATGCGCGTCATCGAAATGAAGAGGCATCCATTCACAAACTAGAAAAGCAAATTGGCCAATTGGCTAACATGCTTTCTAAGCGACAATCAGGCTTACTCCCCAACAATACTGAGTAGATACTAAAGGAACAAGTGAATGCCATAACCCTAAGGAGTAGGAAGGAGTTACAAAATGAAAAGGAGCCTAAGCAAAATAAAGAAGATGGTCAATCTTTTGAGAAGGAGAAGGGGGAAGTTGAGAAGAAAGAATTGGAGAAGAGGCAACCACCAAAGCAAAGACAAGGATCAGTTTGGTAAATTTCTAGACCTGTTCAAATAGGTTGATATAAATATACCATTTATTGAAGCACTCTCTCAAGTGCCTAATTATGCAAAGTTCCTTAAGAAACTCTTATACAACAAAAGGAAGTTGGATAATGTATCTACAATTGAAGTGAGAGCGAATTGCTCCTCAATCATTCAGAATAAATTGCCTTTATAATTAAAAGCTCTCGGGAGCTTTGCCATCCCTTGTGTAGTGGGAGAACGATATGTGGATAAGGCCCTAGCTAATCTAGGGGCAAGTATCAATCCTATGCCCTACTCCTTTTTCAAGAAACTGGGCCTCACCAAACTCGGCCCTACTCTCATGAGTCTATAATTTGCTGATCAATCTATAAAGATCCCTAAGGAAATTATTGAAATGTTCTGGTAAAGGTTGGAAATTTCATATACCTTATGAACTTTGTAGTCCTGGACATGGATGAGGATAGGGATGTGCCTTTGATTCTTGGCAGACCATTTCTCGTCATAGCAGCCAGTACTCATCAATGTAGAAGAAGGAAAGTTAATTCTTAGAGTTGGAGATGAGGAAATGGCCGCAAAGATGTTGACGAGAAGTTCTGAAAAGAGAGTGTTAAGGAGCCCAGATGTGGATTATCAAGTGAAGAGTGATAGCAATAACCAATACTTAGTGATGATGTTGAACCACATGACATACATCACCAATTGAAACTAAAGGCAAAGATGTCTAGAAATTCATGGTCTTTACAAAAGGAGGCAAAAGATAATGCTGTAAATTTTGCAAATTTGAAAACATTAGCCCAGCTGGGGGCTATTACATTTATATAGTGTGGAAGGTAGGTCAAGAAAACCGCTGAGAACGCCTATGATTCCAAGAACCCTTGGTTTGGCCCTCCTTGATTTTGAAGAAATTAAAGAATGTCGGGCTAAAGGTAAAGATGTTGAAGGTGGTGATGATGTTGAACCACCTGATATACATCACCAGTTGAAACCAAAGGCAAAGATATCTAGAAATTGATGGTCTCCATAGAAGGAGGGGAAAGATAATACTGTAAATTTTGTAAATTTGAAAACATCAGGCCAACTGGGGGCTATTATATTTATATAATGTGGAAGGTAGGTCAAGAAAACAAATGAGAACGCCTATGATTCCAAGAACCCTTGGTTTTACCTCCTTGATTTTGAAGAAAGTGAAGAATGTCGAGCTAATGTTGTTAGACAATAGCACTTCATGGGAGGCAGCCCATATCCGACATAGATAAGTAGTTTTGTTTTCTTTTTCCTTTTCTTTTTTATTCTAACTCCACCTAGTTTCTACATATTTTAGAGCAACATCATGAGAGAAAATTATGCTTTTAAGCTAAGTGTGGGGAAGAGTATCCACAAGTAAGATTTAAGGAGTAAATACACTTTTTAAGTATCCAAGGTAAGTAGACTCTATCATGCAATTTCACAACATTTGACACTTAGAGGAATTTTTTGCACTTGAATTTTTCTAAGATACACTACTTATATACACGATCCGTGTAATTTGGTAGTGTACAACTTTTTAACCTTTTGTGGATTCATGACTGGAAGTACATGATCTGTGTATATAGGTCATGTACAAGTGTTTTCAAGATTGCAAACTTTTTGTGAAGTCACTAGTGAAGATACATGACTTGTGTACGGGTTGCGTATATTGTTGTTTTTCGTTTGCAAACTCTATGATCAGCCATGAGTGAACATACATGAGTCGAGTACCTGAGTAGTGTACACCCTGCCCAGTCATGATGTACACAAGTCGTGTATGTTGGTCATGTATATTGGCAATGCTCAAACTACACATTCTGAGTAGCCAAGAGTAATTTACACACAACCTATGTACAATAGTAGTGTACACATGTGTATAAATATATACACGATACTGCCATCTCTTACAGTACTTCATTTGTTCATCACCCACATACACGATACTCTTTTCCTCTCTACATAACCATTCGTGAGCACATACCCGCTCATTCATCTACATATCGTCATTGCCAATAAGGTATGTGATTCTCTCCTCTTTTATGGAGTATTCTTTTTCTTTCTCTAAATCAATCATACATGAACAAATTGAAAGGATGATGAGTAGATTTCGAGTTTGATTGTTATAAGTAATTCATACGTGTCTGTTATCCCTTGATGCTTACAATGGTAGTGTAGTATACATATTGTTTCATGACTCACAACAAGCCTACCATGGAAGATCGTATATGAAGAGAAAATAACCCTATGGTTCATGAAGTTTTTTGACTGGCATAGAAATTAGGGCTTCTATATTTTTAGTGCAATTTGATCATTCCAAAACATATTACACTTATTATTTTAAGGAATCTATTGCTTGAGCATCCCAAATCAAGAACCTAGGATTTGTGTCATATGAAAATTGGGATTTTTCATGTTTTTTAATGGGAAACTGAAGAATTTGCCAAAGATTTACACCCTATTTGTGTTTTGATTATTGTTATGATCTTCAATATGACTTTATCATGAGTAATTATTCCCATGCTCGTGTTGAAATCAAATTCTTCTTTTTCTAATTCTACACTGCCCCATACACGAGTCATGTATGTAGGTAGTATGCCCACATAATAACTCCAATTCACTGATACCTTGTTGTTATACTTGGTTATGCTATTGTACATATCAATAATGATTGATGGACATCCTTGAACTTATTCATATGCATGTAAGCTATCCTCTGCTTTGTGGTACTAATTGTGTCTTTCATTTTTCTTATAGCAATGGCGAGGACAAAGCAATCCACCAGGAAAAATCCACAACCCTAGCATGCTTCATCATCTACAGTGCCAACTAAGAAAAGAAAGGCAACTCAATCTAAATCATCAAAAAAATGCGGTCCATTAGCTTCCGATACTCCTAGAATGCAAAGACTAGAGAGGAAACCTTTTGGATCCCATAAATATGTAAATTGGGAAGTGCTAGCTAAGTATGGGATAGAGAATGGGATTCAAGAATTGATCTCCATTAGGCCTTAGGAGAAGCTCTTTGCCATTAACACCCCAGCTATAGAGACATTACTCTACGGCTGATTGCAATCTGACTTTTCGGGCGTACAAGAAAGTCTACACTGTGTTTCTTGTTGATTTTTGCTAGTATATGGGACTATATACACAGGTAGAGACAAGAACAATTGATTTTAGATCCTTGCTAATGGAGTTACCTAGGGACGTTGTACTAGAAAAATATTGGCAGGAGGTATGTGGTAAACCAGTGACATACTTCCCCTCAAAGTCAAAAGTTTCTTCTGTGGAGAATGATCATTCAAAGATGATCTACCACATTCTCTCTCAATCTATTGGTGCTCGCAAGAGTAGTAACAAAGGGGTAAACAACTTTGAACTAGCTCACATCTACAGCATTGCAAACAAGTATAAAATCAATGTAAGCATTGAGCTGGCTTTATTTATCATTCGCCAAGCCATTGACACTAGGACTAAGGGTATTTTCTGTGGAGGGTAGATCACTAAGACACTGTAAGGAATGAATATTTTCGAAGAGCCTACTTTGGGCATAAATTCTATGCCCATCAAGAAAGTTTTGAATGGTCCTTTTAGATACTGGGGACTTCAAAGCTCATGAATAGTCCCTCTACTCAGTATGTTGCTCCCACCAGGACCTCCATGAGCTCACTAGCTGAGCCTGCTAGCCATATAAGGGCCCCCACTTCACATACATTCTCCTTTGATCAATACTGGAAGCTTTTTAGGAAGGAATTTAAAGAGGAGAAGAGGAAGACCAAGGACGAGAGGAAAATGAGCAGAGTATACAAGAAAAAGAATAAGAAATCCAGGTCAATATTGTGGAATTTCCTCCAAACCATTGCTAAGTTTTTTCACCACCTCCAACAAACCTCCTAACCTATGAGTCCTTACCTAAGAGAACCACTTATGAGCAAACTAAGCAGCCATCTGTGATTAGATGAAATGGAAAAGCTCCTGTTATTATTAAGCCATCAAGTTCCGATAATAAGTTAGTTGAATTGAAAGAGAAAGAGAAGGATGAAGGAGAGGAAAAGGAAGATTATGGATAAGAGGATGATGAAGACAATGCTTCTCAGGAGAAGGATGAGGACAAATAATCATGTCCTCATATGATTTGAAAGCTACTGTTTTGATATCTTTTTCTAATTTATTTTTTCTAGGCTAACTGCAGCTTGGTCTGTACCTATTGAGTTCCCCTTGTAGGAAGACTTTTTTCTACTGTGTTTTAATGCTTATGATGGATGTTAGACTAGTTTAGCTTCTTTTTATTTTTAGTTTTCTTAGTTTTCTTTTAGGTTATGCTACTTTAGAACTCTTTTTGGGGTTCACAAAATTCTGATGGTGTTGCAATCCTTTTTTCTTTGACACCAATTGTTCCTAAAAACTTATATCAATCTAAAAAACTAGAAAAGTTCTCATTTTCCTTTTTTTTATTTTATTCCTTTCTTTCGTTTTTCCCTTTGTTATTGCCTTAGGAGATATTGAGGACAATCTCTCAATCAAGTGTAGGGAAGGGGTAGCTTTGAAGGGAACAATTAGGTCTTAAATAATACATGTCTTTTATGCATTTCATTGATCATATTATTCTATGCTGAATTTGAACTTGATCAAAAGTCTCCCACTCGTAAGTTTGCAAATGTGCTTTAAAGTTGAATATGAATTGAATTATATATATATATATAATAAACCTTGAAAATATACTCAAAAATTGTTTAAAATTAGCATTCATGTTAAGGTAAAAGCGACTTACATAGTACCTTACTCGCCTATTTTGTGATTAGTATACTTACTAAAAAATTGTAGGATGAAATCTAGGTGGGCAAATCTTACCTACCTAGATTTGTAGAGTCTATTTTAAACAATTTCTAGAGTCTAGAAATGAATTGAAGTATGTAGTTGAAATTTAAATGGTTATATTTTTAAGCTTGTTGATTTGTATATTCTTTTTTTTTTTTTAACTTTGAGAGCCTATTTATTCTCTAGTGAAAGGGCATATGATGTTTATCACTTGATGATTCTTTTAAAATAACCTCCTTAAAAATTCATGTGCTAATTGAATAATAAGGAGTTGAGTTGATATGTGCGGGCTTTGTCCCTTAGAAGAGAAAAGCCTGACCTTGCTATTGACTATACCAACCTCTTATTCATGTGAAAATAAAATGATGAAATGAGCTAAAAAGAAATAGGCAAAAACCCATCTAGGGGAGAAAGGAAAAGATGGAGACCAAAACCTCCCTATCTGAAAGCTTAAAGAAATTTTTTTTGGAGAGATTTAGATAATAGAAGAAAATCTAGGGGAAAGATGATGTAAATTACTTTCACTTGAGATTATTATGCTTAGAAAAGTGGTTAAAGAGTTTATACTCGTTAGTGGGTAGCAAAGTGCAACTAGGTCTCTTTTGCTATTGTTTAACTTTATGTTTACTTTGTGACTTTGGCATCCGTTGTTAAATAGTAAGGGTGAAATTTGAACTACCTGGATTAGCCTTAGAATTTTGTTCTAGTATGCTGATCACATTTATATGGTAAGTTTAACTAGTAGATATAAAGTGAGTCACTATGATCTAAAAGAATTAATAAATGCTATGAGCACTTTAAACTTGTGAAAAATTTTGAGTATATTATTGATAGATTTTCATTGTCCTTAGTTGTTTACTTAAGGACAAGTAAACGGTTAAGTGTGGGGAAGTTGATAAGTGTCATAAGACCCTTAATAATTGTGTCTTAATGATTATATTTTATATGATATTTCGTTAATCTACTCAAGAAAATGATACTTATTGAATGGATTGTTCATTTCAAATCTAAATGAGAAATAATTGAGCTTTTTAAAGGATTGATAATGAAATGAGTGAAGATTTGATGGAATTTTGGAGCTGTCACTACAATATCAAAAGTACACTAGAGGAATACACAACCAGTGTATAATCATCGAAGCAAATGCGAGAAAAAAGAAATTACTTACAGGAGTACATGACCCGTGTACATAAGTCATCTATGTTAGGGTCATGTACAATTTATGAAGCAAAGAATTCTTGCATTTGTTCTAGTGTACATGACCATGTACAGGGTCGTGTAGGGGTTGTGTACATGATAGTATATAAAAAGCACTCAGTTTTCTTTATTATGGATATCCAATCATCTGTATTCCATTATAAAACCCTAAAGGACGTATCTTGAAGAGTTTTACAAGAGAAAACTCGTGGTTCAACATTGGGATTCATAAATAGCATCACTACATGGGTTTTATCATTATGATCTCTCCTATCTTTTCCTTTATTATTATTATTATTGCTAAATTCCTCATGAAAGAGTAGTTTTGTTATGTCCTAAGTTTTGAGAAACCTTAGCTTTATGTATAGATTTGCTTTTTGATTTAATAAAGTTTTAGTCTTGAATGTACTTCATGATTTATTTTGTTGTTTGTGACTTGAATTATTATAAACTTAATTTCTATTAATTAGAAAGAAGATTTCGGTTAATGAAATAGATCTCTCATGAGTAAAGAAGATGTGTAATTTACCTAGATATTGGGTTTTTCCAACTTTCTACCACTGAAGATTAGTTCTCTTCAATTAAGGTTTATGAATTTTATACGGTTTTAAATTGACATTAGTGAAAGAAGAAATTCCCACTTCTTCAATTTGGACAAAGAGTTAATTGACTTGAAGAAAGTAATTAATTCAGCTAAGTAAACCAGCAGTTCAAGATCAAAGAAATGTTCAATTGAATTTACATATTAAGGATAAAAAAGGGGGCTAGAGATGGATCAAAGTTAGGGACATAGTTTGTGAACTAGTTTATCTTAACAACAAACAATCATATCATTAATTTAGGGCTTTTGGAATTAATTTTAGTTAGAATTAGCATACAATTTGTGATATATCCAACTAGATAATAATAAAAGAGTTAATATTAGTAGCTGCATATAGATTCTTAGGATGATATATGAGTTAATTTCTACACTACACGATAGGTACACTGCCTTGTATAAATCTAGGATTAATAGGATTATAAATTGTAAGCCTTGTTATCCACACATCAGCACTCTTTAAGTTACATATTTATTCATGTAAAATTTACAAACTATAAAGGTTATATATATAATATATAGTTTAAAGTATATAATATATGATATATTAATATATATTCATATATCATGTTATATAAATCTATATTTTATAAACACATAGCATATTCATTTCATGTTCAAAATGAATTATAACATATAATATATGTACACATATATAATATAAACTATGCATTTATAACCTATAGATCTTTATATGCATAGATCAGTGTATATATACATGCATATACATTATATATATTTGTTATATAGGTCATGTTACGTATTATATATTATATTATATTTAAGCGATATACATTCATTTTTCATATGTACTTTATAAGTTATATATATGTACTTTATACAATCTACCCGCTTTATAAATGTTCTATATGCAATCTCTTTACAATATAGATATTTATACAATATGTTATATTCATAATCTTGATATAACATGTAGATAATGTATTTATAACATATTGATTTTATCATATGTGTATGTTATATCTATACATATAATATTAATGATATTTGTTTACATACTATATGGTATATATGTTGTGTATATATATGTATATATGTTATATGTGTATGTATAAAAAATCAACTATATATTGATATATAAATTTATATTTTTATTTGTTAAATAAGATCTATATTTTATATATGTTATATGTGTGTTCTACATATAATTTATATTATGATATCCCTATATATATGATTTGTTTCTTATTGGATAGCTTTGTCATTTTATAAGTTAATTGACATAACAATATTATATTTTAATATAAGATTAATTATAAAACATGACTTGTGTTTTTGTTAATTTACAAACACGTGACCTATATTAATTTTTTTTTTATAAATAGATGAAACACAAGTCATATTTTTGTAGTTAACCCTTTAAAAAATAAGCATACAAAATAATAAACAATATATTTTATTGGGTTTATGGTTTGTAAATATGTTTAGACTTTAAACCCAAATCCGGACATGTTTAAATTTGTGTCATTTCCTAGTTTTACCTGTTTATTATTCGTTTCGATTTTCACTTACCTAAACCCTTTTATAATTTTTTTATGTCATATCTGAGTTCACAAGCTAGAACCTAAATTGCCAACTCTAATGTTATTTATGATGGAGCATGTATTAGGTGCATTTGGAATGTAAATTGTCAAGTTACCTTCCGTATAAGTTATTTATGACAAGTGTAATATAGTGATTATGAAAAGTGGCTTGAGATGTGCGTGCTGGATATAAGATTGGGAGTCTATTTAGATGTGGGGTATTGTACTAAGGAGTTTGATTATCTATTTTCAAATATGTGTTTAGGAGATATAGAAAAGTATAATGAAGAATAATATGACCAATTTATGCTTGTATGAGGATTAAATATCAAATGAGGATATAGTTGATGAATTTTCACTTGTATGCAAATTGTGAATGTTTAAAGGAATTATTAGTTAAGTATGAAGTTATAGCTTTGGTGAAATGGTAGAATTTTGGAGAAATATCATGTTATTGATAGTAAACCATGTGCAAAGTGCATATTTAAATTTAATTTATCAAGCTTCCTTGTATACAAGTTTCATATGGCTAGTACGTTGAGGAAGTTATGAAGTTTGGTTTAAGACATTTTTATTAAGTATGGGACTAGTTGATAACTTGATTATATAGGTAAATTTTAGATTTAGGTTGATAACATGTTACTATACATATTTTGCTCATTCTACATATTCTAATAGTTAAATATGGATAGGCTAGAATCTAAGGTTTTATGTGGTTAATTAGAAGAGATTATAAGGAGAGATAATCATAATGACTACGATATGGGGCAGTAGGATTTTAAACAAATTATAACCTAGTAATTAAAAAAAGGACCTAATATTAATAAAAGCATGAAATAAATGAATCTTGGGTATAAAAGACTTGTTTCACAATTAGTGATCTTAGGTTACTAAATCTTAACTAAATAGTTGTTGGTTAACCCAAAAATAGACAATAATGAGTTAGTGTAGCAAAATCCCATAACTAACCCAAACCTAAATAATTAATTAGAAACTTGATTTAATAAAATTATGACTTAGAAAGCCTAAGAAATATCACCTTCCGACAATCGGGCATAATGTATGCAAATGAGTCGAGTCGTCAACTAGAATCTATAAATTGGTCGACTATTTTCAAAGAATGAGAACAAAATATAATGGTTGAACTACTTCAAGCATTGTCTTAATATAAGCATTTGACTCATGAATAGCTAATACCTATCAAGCTTGGAACAAAGGGAAAAAGTTTTCTTATTGGTTAGCAAGTACAAAGTGAATGTGTGTGTTTGCTTAGATAGAATCTAAAACTAGAGTGATACTTGAACCCAGCCTAATTATTTGTTTGTTGCTTCTTAGCCACTTACTCCATGAAATGACACCCTCGGATCGGGTTGTGAGTTGATCAAAACTTCGCGAAGATGCAATAGTTTAGATACTTAGACCCCGACAAAGTGCATGATTAGGTTTGGTAGGTAGTCGATAGGGGAATTTATGAGAACAGACAGTTAGCAAGGAGAATTTATAAGGTTTCAATGAGTTATACAAGGGAATGAAACTTTGTATAAAGCATTGCAATGGACCATACTTGTTTATAACAGTTTGAGAGGAGATGAACCAAATGAGACTATTTTTTTTTTCCCGATAAGTTCTAGAGGCTTGTCAATCCCCCCTCCTCGCTGCATGATATGAGGAGGGACCCCTTCCATTCTTCGTTGTTTGATGGGGAGTCATGAGTATTCCTGTGCGTGTTTGATGTTTTTATGTGCTGGAAATACTTGCTTATGGACTTTTGATCATATAACTTAATTTGTGGATGTTGCAATAGAATAGGTACGTTTGACATTTGTGTATGACATTTGTGTATGTGCTTATTTACTATGCATTAGATTTTACTGTTTATTCTTTAACATTTCAGGTATTGATGATCACCTATATGCGGTCTTATGATTCACTGCGTTTTTGGAGATGACGAGCAAGAAGTTAGAATCAACTAGAGCACTACTTTTAATATGTTAGTATGAAATTTTGGAAAAACTTTATTTAATACTTTATACTTTGTTGGATTACTATAATTAATAACCTAGAACTCCTCTTACTTGTTTTGGGCCTCGGGCCACTCTTTTATTTTAGGGATGCGGTTGTACAACTATTGTTGAATCACATCTTCTTAATGCGATTGTGTTTTGTTAAATCATGAATCGTATTCCTTACATTGGATTTAATGTTGGTAATTAAAATTATTTAATTTGTATTTAGATAATCTTTTTTAAAAAGAAATTGTACAAGTGTTTCACTCATAGCACTCATCCTCATTGGTGAGTTAGACTTTTTTTTCCCTCTTTTAACAGGGCCAATCAAGTGTGGAAAGCTTATAGCTTTTATTAAATAGATTTTTGCCTCCCTTGACTTATTTTGGCCATTCAAAACTTGCATGAAACTAGCACTTAGACAATCAAAAACTTACACGAAAGTTCCCATGACACACCCGACCCCTCGACTTAAACTTGCGCAGCCTCCCTTGACTTGAAACTAGCGCTTAAATAGATTTTGGCTCCCTTGACTTAATCTAGCACCTAGATAATGATAAAACTTGTGCGAAAGTTCCTATGACACGCCCGACCCCTTGAGGATTCCTTATTCACCTTTCTACCCAACACCAGTCGGCTGTAACGTGTTCTCAAAACCTTGAGAATTCCATGCTCAATTCATTGAAGGAGTGGGAGAAAAACAAATTAAATCAAACCACTTTATGACTGAATCAAATTAAATAAAAAATATATATTTTTAAATAAATTGGTTTTTAAAAAATACCAAATCCGAACCAATTTCTAAACTTGTGGTTCATTTAGAGGGGTGAACCAAAATAAACTCTTTCAAAAAAATATAATAATATTTTGTTGGTAACTATACTTTGTTTTTATGATTGATTAAATGTTTTATATGTTCTTATAATATCATTGTGATATTTATTATAAGATAAATATTGATTAATATTAACTTGTTTATTTTTAAAATTATTTTTTAAGTTCAACATATCTGTTCTTTCATCAGTGACATAATATTGTCTTTTTTGATAGTTTTAACTATGTTGAGAATGGAATTTGTTTATTTAGTTATAACTATTATTATGTATTAATTGTTCTATGTATTTTGTCAACCAATGACTTTTATTCATGGATGATTTTTGTTGATAGATGGTTATTTATTTTGTAACCATATTGAGTATGAAATTTTGTTTAATTTATTTATTTAGTTATAAATCTTATTATGTATTAATCGTTTAATATATTTTGTTAATGGATCACTTCTATCCGTGAATGACTTTTGTACGTGAGTTTTGTCGCATATGGTAAATCACAAATTGACGGCTTTTAGAACGATTATTATTAATGTTTTTTCTTTTTTCCGTTTAATTTGTAACTGAAGAAAACATTAAAAAAAAAAAAAGTTATAAAGCATTTTTAACCGGCAAGTCATAGCCCCCGATGTCTTTTTTAATTTCCTGCTCTTGCTTAAGGATATTTTATCCAAGAGAGTAAATTTACACACTGGTCTAGATCGTTACATGGTTTAGCATCCTTACTTATCCCCGGTCCGTCTCTGGTATCCTAGATTCCAACCATGTCCAGGAACATCTAATAATATTATCAATCCAATCATATCGCCCTTTCAATGTTAAAAACTAGGCAGTTTCAGGTGTCGTTTATTTTTGGCTTAATATTTTAACGTACTGTCCTTTTTCTCTGATGTCGTTTTCCATCAGTCCTAGGTTCCATATTTTTTCATTTTTTCTCCTGGTGGAGGATCTCTTATAAATCACTAGCCATCCGTTGCCATATTCACGTCGCTCCCTTCTTGCAGCATTTCAACAATCCACTTCGCTTACTCTCATCTGTAAATCTGCTTGTATATATAGAGGTTAGAATCTCGACCAACAAGACATGATTATACTAGTGAGAGTTGCATCAACCCAAACGTACTGTTGTCTGATCTTAACTATCAAATGCATCTCAAATTACCTCAAGACATCATCAAACTTTGAGGAGGATATGCTTTCAATAGCACATTCAACTCAGGTAACCACAACCATTGTGTTGAGTGCAAATTAAATTTGATATTGGAGGTCAATGATATAAACAAATAAAGATGAAAATGAAATGGAGTATATCCCATATATATTGAAAATTGATACATGAAGGCTTCGCTCACCGCCTTAGTATATTGATAAAATTGCAAATTATATATTTTAACAACCCCTCTCAATTTGCAATTTTAAAACTCCTTCTAATTGCTCGAATTTTTCTGCTAGCATGGCTTTTCCTTTGCATTGACAATTCAAGTTGAATTTTACCTTCTTGTGCTGAAGTCCCGATATAGTGATGCCATAACTCAATATGTTTTTTCCTTTGATGAAATACCAGATTCTTCATCATGGCAATTGTTGACATACTATCATAATGGATAATTGTGGGGGCATCTTAGCTTTGACTTAAATCTGAAAAATTTCTTCTTAACCATATTGTTTCACATGTTGCATCTTGACTGCTATATATTCTGCTTCAGATGCAGATAATGATACCATCTTTTGTTTCTTTGAAGACCAAGATATAATATTTGATCCCATAGCAAATACATATCCATTAGTACTTTTCCGATCATCAATTGATCCTACCCAATCACCATTTGTATATCTAATAAGCTTGATTCTTTTTCTTTCATATAATGAATAACATAATTTTTGTTCCTTGTAAATATCATAATATCCTTTTGGTTGCTATACATATGCCTTCTCTAGCAAATTTCCATTTAAGAATACTGATTTGACATCCAGTTGATGTACTGGTAATTCTAACCGAGCTACCAATGCAAGGACAATTCTTATGGTCTCCATACATGCAGCTGGTGCAAATGTTTCATTGAAATCAATGCCTAATTGTTAAGAATAACCCTTGGCAACAAGACTAGCTTTATGCTTTTGATTGATCCATCTTCTCTAAATTTAGTTTTGTAAACCCATTTTAATCTAATAACTTCTTTATCTTTTGTAGGGATGCAATCGGGCGAATCATTATAGGGCACCCGACCCGCAAAAAGCCATATAGGGTCTAACCTCATAGGGTTTCGGGTCAAGTATATAAACCCGATAAAAACACGAACAGACCCGATAAAATTTAAAAAAAATTCAAAACATTAATTAATACACATATGCATACACGGTCCTTTCTCAACCCTAGCCATATTTCATACACAAATTCATAGAACACATATACAATACTCCATAAAATTTTTAAAAAACTTCACATGTGCCATTATGCTCATCAATGGATCGACTTTAATTATTTTCTAAATTGATGGGATAAAGTTGTTGAGCATTTTGAATGTTATATCTACCACTAAAACTTATCTTTAAAATCCACGCACTTAGTTTTTGCGTGCTTTAAAGTTTCATTATTAAAAAGCTGTTAGAATGCTATATATAATATATATATATTTTTTAATTTCAATTATTTCATACTCTAGTATGGAAACCTGCAATTTGGATGAATTCTTATATCTTTAGCTTATTATAATTATTTTGGAAACTGGTGGTAGCTGGGAAATGTAGTCTATAAAATTAAAAATTATGCAATTATAAGGAAAATTATCTAAAGCAAAAAGTTGGTACATTTATTTCAATGTAAACTTCAAAAAGAAAAAAAAGCAACACTTGTATTTCAGGACAGGTCGGGTCATAATCGGGTTCATCATTATCAGGTCAAGTTGGGTTCTAGGACACTTATATCTAATCGGGTTAGGTTCAGGTTTTGCATGACCCGTTTCAAACCCACCCCGATTGCATCCCTTATCTTTTGGAAGATCGACAAGCTCCCAAGTATGATTCTTCAAAATGGTTGTCATCTCATCATCCATGGCTTCTATCCATATTTATCCCTTTGCTACTTCTTCATATTTTTGTGGTTCACAAGAGAAAAATGCAAACTCACAAGATTCATAAACATCTTATAGGGAGCGTACATTTTTTATTGGACTTTCTAATTTTTGATAAAATTCATGTGTGCCAACTGGTGCTAATGTGCTTAGACTAGTTGAGGTACTTGGAGAATCAGAGGAATTTGATCCTAAACTTGATTAAGGATCTAATTATATAACATTAGATCTTGGAGGCAAAATTCTTTCAATAATAGGAGATTTTTCTTTCCAATCCCAATATCCACCTTCATCAAATATAACATCTTTGAAATAATCAACTCATTTTTTATTGAATTGAAAAGATGATATCCTTTTGATTCATCATTGTAACCAATGAAAACATATGTTTCTCCTTTCTCATCAAACTTTTCTCTCTTCTATGATGGAGCAAGAGAATATTCAATACATCTAAAAATTTTCAAATGATTAACTTGAGGTGTTCTTTTACACCAAGCTTGATAATGAGTTTTATTGAGAGATGTTTTTTGTAGGCAATCTATTTAAAATATATAATGCAATATTGACTACTTTAGCCTAATAGTTGTTTGGAAGAACCTTTTGAGTTAGTATGCTCCTAGCCATCTCCACTATAGTATGATTCTTTCGTTCAGTAACACCATTTTGTTGCAGTATATGTTGTACAGTTAATTATCTCTTGATTCCCACATCTTTGCAATAATTCTAGAGTTCATTGGATATGTATTTGCCTTTACGATCAGTTCTCAAAAGTTTAAACGTGTGTCCACTTTGTCTTTTTACCATAGCTTTAAATTTAAGGAAAGTGGCAAATGCTTCTAACTTTTGCTTTAAGAAATATATCCACATCATCCTTATATAATCATCAATAAACAAAATAAAATACCTATTACCATTTAAGGATGGTATTATTGTTGGTCTAAATATATTAGAATGAGCCAACTCCAATGGAGCTTTAGCTCTATATGATGTCTTTGGGAATGGCAAATGATGCATTTGCATATATGCATCCTTTACATACTTTCTTAGGTGATGAAATAGTTGGTAATCCAATCACCATATTTTTCTTCTTCAAATGGCCATATCTCAAATGCCATAAGTGTGATTCATCATTTTTCACACTTTGTAAAGCATATTCTTCATTAAGAGGTATAGAAAAAATTTGTTCACACTCATCTTTACTTTTGTCACCATACAATTCTTCTTCGTACTAGTAAGAATATACTCACCATTTCAAAATTGACCACAAAGCCTCTTTGTAATAATTAGCAAACACTCAATAAATTTTGAGTTAATTTAGGGGCATAAGGAACATCATAAATAAGTTTGGAATTACCTCCTTTATTGTCAATATCATTAACTCCTTTTCCAAAAATTTCATGAGCTTTTCCATCTCTAAGCTTCACTTCATATTTGAATTTATCATCAAACTCAACAAATAGTTCTTTATTCCCAATCATGTGATTATTGCATCCTCCATCAATATACCAGATATTCTCAAATGATTCCTCAACGATCATATAGGATTAAAATACCTGCTTATCTTGATTTTCTCTAGAAAAATTTGCATTTCTATCTTCTTCTTGATTTTTATAATAACAATCCCTATCAGAATGATTGGGATTTCTACATCTTTTACATTTAAAATGATAATCCTTGGAATCATGCCTATGTTTCTTGCATATTTTGCATTGAGATGAATGCCTCCCCATGTTGGATTCTCTTCCTCTACCATAATCTCGAGAACTCTAATATCTACCATATCCACAAGTAGAGTCAGAGGAACGGCCAACACTATTTTCATTTTTATTTCCTAGCTACTTCGTTGCCTATTGATATTAGGCTTGCTCTAGATTTTGAGTAGAAAATCAACTCAAACGCTTTTCATAGGCTTTTAAAGACCCCATAAGCTCATGTAAAGACAATTGTGATAAATCTTTGGATTCTTCAATGATGGCAACTATGCTCAAATTTGAATGGTAAACTTCTCAAGACTTTTTCAATAATTCTCTTATCAAGAATTGTACCACCATAACCTCTAATATGATTAATGTTAATTGTAATTCTTGAAAAGAATTCGCACACCTCCTCATTATCTTTCATGAATAAATTATCAAACTCTCTCCACAAATTTTTGAGTTTAATTGAGATAAGTTTATTATGGTCTCCATATTGTTTTCTTAATATTTCCTAAGCATCATGTGACGTGGTTGCACCCATAATTCATGGCAACATTGATTGACTAACCCTTTGTTGTATGATAGACAATGCTTCAGTGTCTTTCATGATATTCTCTTTATGCTCTCTTTGTTGAGATACTACCCAAGTTGCTTTTTACTTCTGGACTAGCAATAACAGTTTCATAACCATCCTCAATAATATCCTAAAAATCTTGTGAGAAAAATAATGTTCTCATCATAGTACTCCATGTATCATATTTTTTACTAATAAACAAAGGAATACTTTGTTGGGAAAAATTGAATGCGGCATTACTGCTTGTTGATGCTATTGTAATGGTTTGTGTGTATAGTGCTTAAGTATTTGGGTATGTGTATAGTGAAAGGGGTCTGACTTTAATACCAAAAATATGTTAGGTGCAAATTAAATTTGATATTGGATGTCAACCATATAAACAAATAAAGATGACAATAGAAAGGATTTTATCTTATATATATGGAAAATTGATACATGAAGCTTCGTTCATCGCCTAAGTGTATTGATAAAATTGCAAATTATATATTTTAATACATTGTTTCAAGCCTAGCCTCCTTGTGCAAATTGGAGTTGCTCTAAGCTTAGCCTATCGGTGGTTGATCTGCACTTTCAATAATGTTTTCCTAAAGTACCTTAACATATCACCTATTCTTCATAATAACATGCCTTAAGGCCAAGCCCAATCACGACACCACCACCAATATACTAAACCCCATCATCCACGATATGAATCTAATCACTTCACCATTTCAATGTCGAGAGTAAAGTAAAGCAGTTTTTTATCTCATGTTGCCCATAATCGAACTACTTCTTAATGAATCTAAAAACATTCCCTTCCTTCAACCTAGATTTATTACCATCACAATCTATCCTCGTTTCATTGTGACATTTAACGTTACGTTGTTGAAAGGTATGTATCCAAGAGCAGCAAGTGTAATGGAGAAATTGGGAGTTGCATTGATACTTTTAGGTTTATTTAGACCCATTAGCTTTGTAACACCCTAAATTGAGAGCATTATCAGCCCGCCATGTGTCCTCACTAAAAATGAATATGCTAAGGCTATGATTCTACTAATCCAAAATTATAATACCATATACCTTCAAAGCTCACTTTCAAGGGTACTTCTAAAACATTAATGTCATAATAGAAACTTCTGAACAACTCAATTGGCTTAAACCAAACACTAACTTAAAATCTAGCTCAAAACATCATATGAATAGAAAATCTTAAAACACCAAAAATTATAAAAACTAATAATCAAACTCCAATAGTCATGATAACCAATTAAAAGTTCATGAAGTCTTCAATTTTAACTATCTCCAACTCTAGATATCTAATAGTTAGCTGGATAATCAGTTCCGCTATCGTACTCCCCATAATCTACGAATACATCATAACTAGATAGATGAAAAATCACTGGATCATCACCCGTTCTTGAAAAATAAAAGAGTGAGCACAAAGACCCAATAAGCTAAACCACAATCATATGTGCATGAACAAATATCATATAATTCCACATGTAACATTGTAACATATGCAACAATCATAGGTTATAATCTTTAATTAGCTAGGCAACCAACACAATTTAAAACTATTTACAACTAACCCAAACTCGAAGTAACTCATGACTCCATAAAAACAAATATGTACAAGATACTTATATACATATTGGTTTTGGGTACTCCCCACACATTTTAGGTACTGTATTTGTATCACTCCTAAACTACTATAATCATTTCTGTGCATAACTCACTCGGGACAATATCACACATAGATCATTAGGGCACCGTCCTAATAGCAACTTACTTTCAGTCTACTAGACCCAGCCAAACACAATCAACAAACAATTATGGTTAAATATCAATTATTCCAATTATATGTTCTACCTAACAAGCACAATCATCAAACAAAGTAATGACGTACTTGATACAATGTTTGGAACGGTTAACCTAGCTTCGCCAAAGATACTTGAATACAAGCACACACTCGCCCAAAACTTGTTTTCACAAGGTAGACATACTCTTAAGGTCATCTAAACCCTTAACTAGTAAGAACTGCAACTACATTTGTTCTTTGATTGCAAAACAATAGAATCTCCTAGAAATTTAAGATCTCTCCAAAACACCTCCAAAATATTGACTCCCTTCAATACCATAAGAACACTCAGGTAAGAATAACCCTTTTAGATCACTGAAGAATCGAAAAGAAATAAACTTACCTGATACTTTGATCCTTGTTCTCCCTTGAAGCAAGCTATAGGTTTGAGAGAGGTTTTAGGGTTTCAAAAGTATATGTAAGGTTATGAGAAGAAAGACAAGGTTAAGGGCTCTATAAAGCATGTTTGAATTTTCATATTTTTATTTGTATCGAATTAGTATCAGTTTGGTATCGATTCAGTATTGATATCAGTTTAATATCGGTTCGGTTTGATCAATTTATAAATAAAGTTGTTAGGTTTTTTATTGGTATCATTCTGTATCAGTTCAGTATCTTTTTAGCTAGAAAACGATGCCAAAACAATACCAAAACAATGATCCAAATAAGCCCATATACTACTACTATATGGAAAATTCTAAAGAAAACAAGAAATAAATCGGGTTTTGTAAGTTGGTGATGAAGGCTAACGGTTTAAAGATAAAAGCTGGCGGCCTATAATTAACGCCAGCGGCTTAAAACTCGAAAGACGAAATCGAAGCAAAGTAAGTTGTCATCCAATGCCAGCAGTGTAGAATGTAGAGCCGACGGCATATATCCCAAAGATGACGGCCTAAGGGCAGCCTTGTGATGCTTCCTCATGTCCTTCTTAAATGACTCCCACTTGTTCAAATATATCTACTATTTAACAATATATTATTATTCATATTAGGGTGGAAAATAAAACCCTCTTATTGAATAATATATGATAACTTTGCCCTTTGTTATGATTTATTTCTATATTACATCTCTCCCCCCTTAAAAAAAAAAAATTCATTCTCGAAAGTTACATGGATCATCGAAAAGTTCAGGATGCTTTGTTCTCATTTCCTCCTTAGCTCCCAGGTAGCTTCCCGTTCGAATTGATTCATCCATTGCACTTTTACATACTTGATCAGACATCTTGTTAAAATTTGTTCTTTAGTATCTATAATCCTTACTAGCTTTTCAACTGTAGTGAGATCTGGTTGCATTTCCAACAGTTCTAAGGCTACTATCTATTCAGGATCCTTCGCATACTTTCTCAACATAAAAAAGTGAAATACATTATTTTACAAGCTCATGCAATCCTTGGTGTGTGGGCTTCGAATCATTAAATTGCTCGACATGTGGGCTTATTAGCATGTATGAGAAAAGTGTATGAAAATTAATAGCACTAGCAATTCACATTGCTATATCATATTTTGTATCCATGTCTAAATGGGTTCATGTTTGAAAACTTCAACCCATGACCCAACCCTGTTTATAACTTGTCTTACGTCGACTTGTTTAATAATTGACAAGACATATAAAAATATATAGATTTTGCGAAAATTTAAATATCTTGTATTATCTTATAAAGTTAATGTATTAAAATAAATATTATCCTAAGTAGATCTTGTTACATATTATAATGCGAACATACACACATATGACAAACTCATTTTATGCAACAAAAATTATAACATATATATATTATATGTTTATAACCTGAAGATTTATATATATATATATATATATATATTCTATATAGATGCACATATATATTATAAATATCTATTATATATTCATATATAATTTAAAATTTATATATACTCTTTAAGTTATATATTTATTTATATAATATTTACAAACTATAAATGTTATATGTATATAATATATAGTTTAATGTAGATATATATTCATATATTATGTATATATGATCTATATTTTATAACACATATAGTATATTCATTTCATGTAACAAATAAATTACAACATATATATACATATATATAACATATAAATTATGTATTCATAACCTATAGATCTTCTATATATATATATATATATATATAGGTAAGTATATACATATACATACACATAAATGAATACTATTTATATATATTTAAGCGATATATGTTATATGTATTTCATTCTTTATGCGCATTCTATAAGTTACAAATATGTTATATACAATATACTCATTTTATAAATGTTTTATATGCAACATCTATTTTAATATAAATATTTATATGATATATTGTATTCATAATTTTGGTACAAATATAGATCATGTATTTATAATGTCACACCCCAAGGGTACCCTAGTAGTATTAATATACCATATGACAAACTGGAGTCACGACACTCATATTAATCAATATGAGACTTCCAAAAGTACATATATGCATCATACAACTAGAACACTCCATGGCATGGACATATTTAACAAGATCAAAAGGTTATTCATAATAAGAAACATTGTATACATATAGATCTCATATTTGTCAATAATATAAATACTTTAAGTTATTGATGTATACATCATATTGCATAATAACTAGTCTCATATTACTCCTATGACTCATGATGCTACCAACTCATAACTCGACTTTATTGCTAACTCGTAGTAGCCTCAACTCTAGTGTGGAGATCAGCCATGGTAATCCCTATAACCAAGTAAATCTATAGGGGATAAGCAAACCATAGCTTAGTGAAATAACCAAATCTTATCACATATCAAACAAAAGTCAAGCAAGTTATTTGATAAACGTATGTAATGTAACAATCAAATATATTGAGTAATTACAAGCTTAAATAATTCGAATCCAAATAGGGTGTGGATTTGCATGCTCTTACCAAGGTTTTAGGAACTAGTCAATCAGTAATCTATATTCATGAGAGACTAAGAACTAACAAAAGAGAAATATCATTCAACATCTCTTTTCATTTTATAGTTTAAGTGTCTTAGCTCAACTTAACCTTAGAACTTAGAAACTCCACTAAGTATTAGCTATTTCATGCAGACACACAGGCGACGTCCCTTTAGATGCCTATTTAGTTTTTGTGGAATCGAACAAAACAATGGTAATTCTTACATAGATGATAAGTGTCAAAAGAACCTTATTCTTAGTGCTTCTTGGACATATTTGATATGTATTTATGGTGATTTTATCAAGAAAATGATACTTGATTGCTTACACATTAATTTTAGGGATAAAAGACGATATTTAGAGAAATTGAAGATGATTCAAGCTAAATCAAGGCGAAATTGGCAAAACAGGGCAAGAGCTAAATTTTTGTATATGCACTACCTTATGCATGCCGTGTTGAAGGCAAGGATCAAACTAGTAGACTTATAAATTTCTATCTTACTTCAACACAAGTAAAGAAGATAAGTAAGGAACAAACCAGGGAGCAAAAAGATGAGAAAAATGCAAAAACAAACTTCTGATGTCTACCCTCCCTTCTGCATAGCCATGTAGACTAAGTTGTGCACGTTATAACTACTTTATGTTAATGAAACAAAATTTTCAGCTCTCCCCCAAGCACGACCATGCAAGATAGGTCGTACTGACATGTTTTGTTTCCCAAACTATAAATAGCCACCTTGTTTTCGTTTAAAAAAATTCTTCGACATATTTTCCAAACCCTAGGAAAGAAAATGATAAGCTTTAAGAGGAGAAGTGCTTGAGCTTCAGTAGAGATCACAAGACACACAAAAGTGTTTTATTATTACATCTTGATTAGTTCTACTCTCTCTAAGTCTTCTGTTCTTATTGTAAACTCCATGAAGGAATAGATCTTTATATCCTGCATCTTGTGAAATCATAAACCATGTAATTGAATTGCTTTTTTATTAATAGAAAGTTTATACCTTTGTATCTATTTATGTGATTTAATTATCCTATGATTAATTTATGCACATAATTAATCGCATGTATGATTCTTCATGTAATATGATAGATCCTCATGAATAAAGAGATTGCATGTTTCACCTAAAGGTAGGGAAACTTCGATTTTCTACACAAAGATTCAATCTTTACTATAAGAATCATGACTGTTAATGCGATCTTATGTTGCATTAGTAAGGGAAAGGTCTCCTCCATCTCATGTAAGGTTAGGAATCAATTAATTTGAGGGAGTAATTAATTTAATTAAGAGTTCCTACTGTGCAAAGCATAAATAATTTGTTAATCAATCCATTACCATAATAAAACTAAGGTTTATGATAAATCAAGATGAAGGGTATGTTTTGTGATTGAATACATCTTTTGAAAGCACTCATAATTAATCCAAGGGATTGTTAAGTTGATTCTTTGGTTAATTAGTAGTTAAATTATTAATCCCATATCAAGAATTAGGCTAAATAGTAGGAAAAGGGTAATATTAGTACTTGTTCTTTAGATCCGTCTGAACGACACCCATTAATTTGATACTACGTTAGATAGATATATTTGCCTAGCTCGATCGTAAGAATTAAATTAGGTTATAAATTTTATAGTTTGATGTGATTGGTAAGCGCAAACCAATATAACCAGGTTTCTTTTCTTCTTACTAGAAAAACTAAGCATTACCATGGAACCGAAATGCTAATACATAACAAGATTACCATTAAATGCAATTTATGCAATCATGCAATGCATGTCCATTTAGTTTATTGGTTGAATAGATTTAGGTATGATTATTTAGTGACCATACAAATCTCAAACATTCCTCAACATGCATTACACAAACACTATCACACAAGTTGTTATCACTTTTGTCATTGAAGGTCATCAATCATTTAGACACCATACAACACATGTCATACCTAATCCCCACACACATCACCAATTGCATATATATACATATATATTGCAATAGAAGCAACTATATTACAAACACAAATAATGTGAAAAGATCAAAATTACTCACTTATGCATTTTGCTTTCTCGCCATAGTAATTGACCAGAAAATTTGATGTTAACCTATAGTTTCTATTGAAATAAGGTAAATACATATTATTAAACATATAACTAAATATGAAATGCGTGTTCTTTAAATATGGTCATGTTTAATACTTGGGCTTAGATCTATATCACTCCAACTTAGTCAAAAGGGCTATATATAAGTATTTATTATAGTTCTACCTTTGTTTTTACCATATAGATCGTTACATTTGTAAAGTCATGCTCGTCCATAGGCTTTTAACATGTGTGCTTATCTTATACTTGCTAAAATTACAAACTTTTAAGAGTATAGACATTCTTATTACCCTTTTTAAATTTTTTTAGTTCTTCTACATTTCATACTTTTTAGCCTTAATGTTGCATGATGAAATACATATACATGAAGATAGGGCATTTCACTCTTTTTTCTAAGGTGATCTAAGTTCTTCATGGATTCTACTACATCATCGTGCATTCTACTACATCTTATAAAGATAGTGTTGGGAATAATAAGCATTACCTTATCTTGAGAAAACTTGGAAGTGGTTTCTTCCCTTTTTTCTTAGAAATTACGTAACCTTAAAGAAAGAAAAGGTTTGATGAAGCTTTATGACTCTTAATTCCAATATAATGGGTTTGTTGGATTGAAATTATTACCTCTATTATCTGTTAAGCTTGAATGGATGAACCTTTAAGGGTTTTTTATGAGGAAAGTGTGGGAATTTTCCTTAGGAAAGTGTTTAAGGTTTAACCTTCAAGCTTGTTGGTGAAGGTTGTTGTTGTTTCATGGTGGAAGGGGCAACTTCCGGTGGAAACTCATAGGAAGGAGACATGGAGTATGATGAAGGAATAAGATGATTTTTATGTTAGATTTCCTAATATTATTTAATTAGTTTAATTTGTGAATTTTTGACCTGAAGATCTTCTCTCTTCTCTTCTATGGACGGTAATTTTATGGTGGAAGAGTGTAGAATTTGTTTTATGAGAGAGAGTTATCACTTTCATGCATTAAATGCATGGGTTTGTGCAATTTAGGCAAATGGGTCTCTCTCTTTCTCCCTTCTCTTGTAAGTTATCGTTGCTAGGTAGTGTTTTAGGAAATTTTCATACATTGAATTTAGACTAGGGTGTTATAATGTATATATAAGATGAATAATTATGATATTAGACAAACATTGATGAGTATATGAACAAATTAATAATTGATTTAAGACAATAATATTAAGAATTATTTTTAGGTCTCAAATCCCATAAAAGATATTTTCAAGCTAATATTTAGTGTTATATATTTACACAAATATATGGTTTTCACCTACCTAATTTTGGTTTAGGACTCGTAAGGATAAATTAAGATCTAATGCTATATAAGTTATGAATATTCTCGTTTTTATTTTTTCAATACTAAAATCTTAGTTTGAGCCTTATAGTTATAACTTAAGCATATTATCAAGTTCCATCAGTTATATTTCAATTGTGGTGCTTTCTTTACCCTTAAGATATTGTTTAGTAACCAATATACTCTAAAAATTTAACTATTCAAGCTATACTTGAAAGTTAAGACTATATAACTATATTTAGCGAAATTCTAACCCTTATCACGTAATCTTATTTTTGGTATATTCTACTGCCTAAGGAATCATTTACTCTGATCATTGAGTACATGTAATTCTAGATACTTCGCACGATCTAAGTTACTTGTGATAATAATGTAGCTACAATGTCATCATCTATTGTACGTGATATTGAATTTCTTAATTGAAGATAGGAAAAATCCAGAGGATTACATATGACATATATATTTTATTATATGTGTATTATATCTATACATGCATATAATTGTTATAGATATTTAGTTTTCATACTATATGGTATACATGTTGTGCATATATATGTAAGTATGTTGTGTATGTAGCAAATAAACAAATCATATATTAATAAATAAATTATATATTTTTTATTATAATATGCCTAACCTATATATATAATTTGTTTCTTATATGGATAGTTTTATCATTTTATAATTTAGTTAGATATAAGAATATTATATTTTAACAAAATAAGCATGAAAAATAGTAATAATAATATATTTTAACGAGTTTGCGAGTTTGTAAATATGTTTGGGTCCTAAACCAAAATCTAGTCACATTTACATTCATGTCGTGTTTAGATTTGATCCGTTTATTATTTATGTCAATTTTTATTTATGCAAACCCTTTTATAATCGTATCGTGTTGTGTCCAAATTCACGGGTTGGTCCTAAATTGCCAAGATCATGATTGGATCGTCACCTGGATACGTTGTTTACATCTTGCAATTATTATTTTTTAATTTTATTTTGATTATGTGTATGAGAGATATGATATTATATAAGAATACAATATTATAAAGGAGTTGCAATCTGTCTATTAATAATCAATAATAATACAAAATAGCTCTTTTGTATTGGAGACTGATGGGCTTACACTTTCTTTTGAATTTGAAATATGGCTTTAATTGTTATGTTGGGCCTTTCCATCAGGTAACTTCATTTGTTGGCTTCAAGCATGGATTTCTCATTTTCAATTCAATGGCCTTTTCATCTAGGCTGATTTCGTGGTGAACTGGGCTGCACATGTTTCTTGGGCTATTAATCTTGATTGCTTTTCTATGTGATTCTTGCGTGTGCATTTATTGTATTTTAAGGTTTCGTGCAATATTATATTTATAATGGCATAAAAGAAATATTATATTTTAACAATTTAGCAGTTTTTTTTTTTTTTTTTTTGGCCTTAACAATTTAGCGGGTTGAACCAGCTAACATGGAACTATTTGCCGGCGCTACCTTCTCCAGTGGGTCTTTCGGTTTCCGTCGGCTTATATAATTTCTAGGGCATACTTTAGGATACAATTCTCCTGATACCTTCCGGGCCTTAATATAATTCCAGCCATTCTTACTTCTCCTAAATTGTTAATACTTTAAAATTCGGTCGGGCTTATATAATTTTCTAGTGCATAATTCAAGATACAATTTTCCCGCTTGCTTTTGGGGGTAATGTAATTCTTGCCATTCTTAGTTCTCCTGATCCCTGTAGGAGTAATAATCTTCTCATTCCATTTGGAGGCCACATAATTCTAGCCATTCTTAGTTCTCTTCATCCCTTTAGGAACACAATTCTGCTCATTCCTTTTGGGGCCATAAAATTCTGGCCATTCTTAGTTCTCCTCATCCGTTTCGGAGTACAGCTCTCCTTATTCCTTTCGGGGGCCGGCTATATATATAAATGGGAACGCCTTGGGGTCTCTAGTGGGAACTGGGAACTATTTTCCAAGTGAATTTCGCTCTGTAATAGGCTTAGGAATCTACTTGCCTAGGAGGTCCGTCTCCTGCAACTTTCCAAAGTCCCATCAATCCAATTTGCTTGTGCTTCCCGCGTATTCGCGTGCATATATATAGGATAGAAACTCGGCCAACAAGACCTGTTAGACACTAACACGTGAGTGTTGTTTTACGCCAAGTATACTGCAGGATGATCTCAGGCTTTTGTATCGAAATATTGATTTTTCTTAAAATAATTACGAAAATTCAGCGCAAAAAACAATATATTCCAAATATAAAGGTAAAAAATGCATATGTACATGCGTCTTTGACCATTTTTTTTTAACGAAAAGGGGGCATGTACTAAACGTGATCTCTTTTTTTATTTTAATTTTTAACCCACACTCTTTTTGTTTTAAAAACAAAAGCACTATTTCTTTGAAGCTTAGCATGGTATTGCCTTGACATCACGGTGCGTGAATGATGCTTTGAGCAACACCAATATGGAGATAGTGAAGTCCCCTTGTAGCACCAATGCAAATTTCAAGTCGTTGTTTCCATGAAAGAGGAGGTAGGTTGTTTCATACAAATGCCTCTTAAGCGAGCGATTTGTCATGTATTCATACACAAGGATCATTTATGTTGCACTCTTTTGAGAGGTTTAGGACATCTTGGTCATGGTCTGTGAGTTTCCATATAAAGGCAATGGTAACCATGGATGCCCTTGGTGAGTACTCTTTGACTTCCATGCTACCAGACAATAATAATAGAAAGCATGAAAAAATAGTGCTTACTTTTTTTTAAGACAAAGAGAGTGTCCCACATCCTCAATTAAAAATTAAAAAAAAAAGAGGCGAGTCTCATATGTAAGCTCCCGCATTTTTCGAGAATGGTTTTGGAATATTGAATCGAAACCCTAAAGTTTGAACCAAGTTGAAACCAAACGTTAAACCAATTTCGATCACGAAATTTCATAAAAAAAGATTCATTAATCATTCGGCACCAAAATCCGAACATGAAAAGATTTACCTATTCGATCCTTGCTAAGGTAAAGTTGGATTAAACCCTAATCCTAGTCAAACCGGAGTTTCAAAAGTCAACAAAGATCAAGACAATCAAACAATTTCAACACCGGTAATCCTGCGTTCGCAAACCCTAGAAAACGAAATTAAGTTAATGGCTTAAAATAGTTCGTAATAATATAGGGTAACATAAAAATATCAGATTCGTAAATTTCGAGTGTCCTTCGGAGTCAAACGGGACCAGTTCTCGAAAAGCATGTCCCGAAGCTCGGAATAATAAAAATATTCTAATAACACCAAAAGACTCGTAATTAAATAAGGATTTCAAAAATATCAGTTTTAGAATTTTTCAAAAACTACAAATAACAGATATAGCTCGTTTACGCGTATTTTTATTACTACCAGTATTTTATATGTCTAGTCTACTATTCATAGTAGGGGTGGGCGCGGATCGGTTTGGTTTGGTTCGGTTTTTCCTAAAACCAAACCAAACCATAATTTACGGTTTGGTTTTTTTTTTATTCTAAACCAAACCATTAAGTAACGGTTTGGTTCGGATTATAATTTTTTAAACCATTAATTAACGGTTTGGATTACGGTTTAAATCAAAATTCTAACTAAAATTTTTTCTTGTTCTAGTTTTTTACATTTGTGTAGATTATTAAATATTTATATCATTTTACAAAGTTGATATTATAAACCACGATAAAATACTTTATAAATTCATCATACTTTTAATCTATAGTTCTCTATAAAATCAATTATCCATCAATAAAATACATTCACTAACTAATACATAGTAAGTCATAATTTATGATTTTTAATATAATCATCATGTCAATTATCTACTAATCATTTAGCTAAAATAAAAAATCATCTATCAACAAAATTCATCAATGAATAAAATGACCAATTGACAAAATATTAAACAATTAATACATAATGAAAGTTTATAACTGAATAAATAAATAACATACTTACAAAGTTAAAAGCTATTGAAAAAAAAAAAAAACAATAGTTCATCATTAAAAAAAATTACATATCATGAGCTTAAAAAAAATTAAAAAGAACAATTGATTTTAATTAATATTTGCCAAATAATAAATATCAAATGAAATCATATAATATATAGTAAATATTATATTTTCTAAAACGGTTTGGTTCGGTTTTACGGATTGGTTCGGATTTAAAAATTCAAACCAAACCATGAAAAAAACCATATTTTCGGTTCGGATTGGTTCGGTTACGGATTGGTTCGATTCGATCGGTTTTTTTGCCCACCCCTAATTCATAGTACTATTCCTACTATTCATTACTATTTCACTATCTCTATTTTTTCTTACACCTATTTCTTACTACATACATGCCTATTTTTTTACTTTTTACATTTCCAATACAACGTTATTCACATCAAACCTTACACATTACTTCCTTTCATTACAAAAATACAAAAAATAATAAAAACCCTCTCTCTTCTTCTCTATATGCGTCGGCCTTCCTCTCTCTCTTTCTCTATATTATTTTCTTTTCAATTTATTTTATTACATCAAAAATTCACTCCAAAAATTCTATAAATACCCCCTTCCTCCTTCATTCTTTCACACATCCATTTTACATAAAAAAACTCTACCAAAATTTCCTCTCAAAACCTCTCACCAACAAATCTCTCTCAAAATACTCTCTACCATTCACTACACTTCAAGAAGAAAATAACAAACACAAAACCCATTCATCTCTTTTCAAACCTTCCATTAAACCTTAGGTAAAAATCCACCTATAAACTTTATCATGTTCATACAACTTAGCATGAGCTTAGTGTATGTTTCTTAGATCATATGAGTTAAAGAAGCAACAATTTTGTTTTTTTCATGTTCATATTTTACATTATGTTATTATGTTGTTGTTATTATTGTTATCATAATTTTGCTTTAATCTAACTTCTATATAGTATTATGTATATTATATATATATTTATTTAGAGCATATAAGCTCATTTGTTATTTATTTACTTGTTTTATGCAATTTATTAAGACTAGTCTTTCTAGTTTTAGACTTGTCCATATCAAGTCAAAACAATTTTCTTTCTTTTCTTTCTTTTTTTGGGACTAGTCCATTCTTAGTCCCGGGTTACCTTGATGAAGCTAAGGCTCCCAATACATGACCGGGATACCTTGATGAAGCTAAGATTCCCAATGGTTGACTATTTTATTATGTTTATTTACTTACAAGTATTTCTTTCTATCTTATTATGTATTATCTTTACTTTTACATTGCTACATAATCATATTCATACGTGATTATAATGTTGTTGTCTTAAGTAAAAATAAAAATGGGTTCTTTCTTAAACAAAGAAAAGTAAACTAGGTTTCTCAATAAGGAGTTTTTAACAAAGAGTCTAAATATTGTTTTTGAAAGCTTAAGTAAGTTAATCATAAGTTTTAAAGTATTAGAGCCCAATATTTTTTTTTATTTCAAATGAAAAAAACTCATTTCTTTTATAAATCAAAACTAAATACTCCATAAAGATATAATTTTTAGCATTGAACTAAAGACTTTAACTCAACCATATCTTTTATAAAGACTTAAATAGGTTCATTATAGACTTTGAAAATCACATACTAGGAAAGCCTCTTCAAAACTTAATTTTTATATGTTGTTATTCTCTTTTCAAAATTAAAATGAAATTTTTGCTAAGTTCTAATGATAACAATTCTTTATTAAGAAAGCTTTTCTTATAAACTTGTTTAAGGAAATTATTCTGCCATTTAACAAATATTAAGAATAAAACAAGTTTTTCAAATCAAGATAAAATTAACTCACTATTTTAGAAACCAACTTAGAAAAATAAAATTTGTCAAGAAAGTAAAGTTTTAAAGGTACACCTATTTTCTAAAGAAGAAAAAGGATATAAAAATGAGAGGAAAACATACATTTAACACAACTTCAAAAATTTGACCACATCGAGAACTTAAAGGATATTTTGAAAAGCTTATTTTTTCAAACACTAGAAATAAAGTTAGTAGATAACTTGAAGAATCAAATTTTTGGAAATTAATTTTCTTTTGAAAAGATAGAAAATGGAATTATAATAGGAAAACACTCAAATATATTTTAGTTTTTCTTTTAACAATTCAAAAAGGAGAAATTTTCAAAAGTTTTATCTTATAAAACCCTTAAAGACAAATTGTTTATGAAATATCAATATTGAGACAACACTACAAAAATCATGCATACAATGTGAGTATAAATATATGTTCAAAGGATTTTTCAACTATATATATATTCATATATTTTGCTTAGTGATTTTTGAGTAAAGTGAAATTTGAAAAAATCATATTTTGTGAACTACAAATACGTAATTATTATGTACCATAGTATTTTCAAACCTAAATGGCTTTTATGATAAAAATAACCTTAGAAATGGATAGAACTTTTCGAGTAGGTAGAAAACGGTATATTATTTGCGCAATTCCGAGTTAAAATGACCAAGTTATGGCCATTTTAAGTTGGAATTACCTTCTATACAGATTTTAACGATCTTATAAATAGTTTTTGGTAAGTACCATAGAATCAATAAGAAATACTCATTATGGGTATTCTTCTTGATCAGGTGATCCTAAGGAGGAGTATTCATACTCGGAGGATTTTGATTAGTGGATTTACCTATCGACTCATCCGTAAGAAAGATAGATCCTCATGGCCAAGTGAATTTATTTCCTACCTTTTACGTACTTGGTTGTGCTTGTAGCTAGAGGCCTAGAAGTAAGAAAAGATAAAATGAACTAGTATGATAATAATGGTTGAAAGAATGCTACGCATACCGAGACATGAATCGTTGCTAATTAACTTGTGTTTTACTATTATTATGATGGAGTGTGTGCAAATTCTGTGATCACCTTTAAATTACTCTAATCGTATAATATGAGTTATATTAATTTATTCATGCATATCATGTAATTAGTTTTATTGCATGAGCTGCTATTCTCGATGGGACAAGAGTATAGTAGCCGGGTTTACAGGAGCCATAAATCTGTGAGATGAGCGATTAGGAGCCTAAAAGAACTATTTTAAGATGGGCGAGTTAGCGCCTGAAATAAACTACATGAGTTGGATTTTAAAGATGGGTTTTATAGAGCCTGAAACACCTAACCTGAATGGAGGGTAAATCCATTCAAACATATGATTTCCGGCAGGTCATATGTATTGCTTGATCACTTGCTTGATGCATTCATATGCTTGTTTAATAACTTGTTTAAAATTATTTATCAAGTATGTTGATTTAGGAATATTCTCACTAAGCTAGTTATGCTTATACTCCGATAGACCTTTATTGTAACAGGACTATATCTTTTATGCCCAATAACTTCACAGACTCAAGTGGGATTATATTTTGGAAAGTATCTAAAAATCTTTGAAGATCTTAGGTTAAATATCCTTTAATATCTTTTGGTGTTAGTATTGTTTTGTTGTGAGAAAGATTAAATTGATATTATGATTGTTTGGAGAATTATAAAGGAAAACCCCTAAGATGATGTAAGGATTATATTCTCTTAATGATAAATTGGATGATTATTTAGATTCTGTATCATGTATTACTATCTCGAACTATACATTCTACCGGTGTCTCCTATTGTTGTGATAGACGCCTTACATATGTGTTGAAAACTTTCGCATGACTTCGGGAAGTCATTCTTAAGTTTTAATATATGTGGCCGACTGCCATGTTTAGGGTACCCTTTGGGCATGACATCATACATGTACCCTTTTCCTTAAAAAAAAAAAAAAATTGGTCAAAGATGTAGGTATTGCATGCGCTTTTAACCCTTGTGTCTAGAATATTTTTTTTCCAATGCCATATTTCCGTAATTATTTTCAAAAAAAGAGAAATATTTCCGTACAAAGGCTACTAATCTCAGTTAGTGAATGCTTATCAAAATACCTCAATATTTCATCAAACTCCAACACCGAAGAGGGCACACTTCCAATAGCAATAGCATCAAACACAGGCGACTGCAACCACCCTAGCCTTCTTATGCATATTGGCGCTACATTATGCCAACTTTATTGTTGGTTGACCTCCATTGTCAAATTCTTCTTGAATTACCTCAATGTATCACCCATTCATTACCATAACCGGCGTCAAGACCAATTGCAATATCAACAAATCAATATACTAAACTCCATCTCCCACTATATGAATCTAATTACTTCAATATTTCGAAGTCAAGAGTTAAGTAAAACAGTTTTGGGTCTCGTTGTGTCCATAATAGGGATGCTTCTAGATGAGTCGACCAAAACCTTACGCTCCTTCAATCTAGGTTTATTAAGATTGCATTCTCCTTGGTTTCGCAATGACACTAACGGAATGTTGTTGAAAGGTATGCATCTGAAAGCAATAAGTGTAATGGAGAAACTGGAAGTTGTATTGATATTTTCAGGTTTATTCAGGCTCATTATGTTGGGTGCAAATTAAATATTAATTCAAAGAAGCTAAAAAATGAAGGATGAAAAAAAATCAAAACATAAAAAAATTCATCTATTCATGTGTCATTCATATATATTACATACGTTACAAACGGTGCATAAGATTTCCTTTTATAGGACTCTAAGTCGGCAAAAACAATAGGCTCCAGGCGGTGGAAAATACAACTCACTAATTGGTAAATATCTAGCTGCAAAAGCTAGATTTTGTTGGATAAAGCTAAAAGGCAGCTATACATGTAAAAGATGAAACCAACTTTGACTAGTCAATGTTAATAGCTAGCTATTAATGCACTGATTTTTCATGCATCTCCAGCTTGTATTCTAGAAATGTCTTCGACATTCTTCCACGAACAGGCGCCATACATTGCTTTATTGTTAAGCAAAATTTCTGGCTACATTCTAGAGAATTTCTCGTATATTTTAAAACATTACAAATTATATTTTAACACCCCCTCTTAATTTGTAATTTTAAAACTTCTTCTAAATTGCTCAAATTTATTTGCCGGTACAGCTTTTGTGAATATATCTCCGAGTTGCTCCTTCATGTTGATGAATTTAAGTTAGATTTCTTCTTCTTGTACCAAATTCCTAATATAATGATGCCGCAACTCGATATGCTTTATCCTTCCATGAAATACTGGATTATTTGTCACGGTAATAGTTGACATATTATCACAATAGATAATTGCGGGGGCTTCCTGGCATTGATTTAAATCTGCCAAAATTCTTCTTAACCATACTGCTTCACATACTGCATCTGTAGTTGCTGTATATTCTGCTTCAGATGATGATAATGATACTGTCTTTTGTTTCTTTGATGACCAAGATACAATATTTGATCCTAAAGAAAATACATATCTAGATGAGCTTTTTCGATCATCAATTGATCTAGCCCATTCACTATCTGTACATTCAATAAGCTTGAATTCTTTTTCTTTCACATAATGAATACCATAATTTTTTGTTCCCTATAAATATCGCAATATTCTCTTGGCTGCTACATAAAGTAGCTTGCTTGGATTCTGCATAAATCTGGAAATTAAGCTAACTGGATAAACAATATCTGGCCTTGTGTTTGTTAGGTAAATCAATCACCCGACTAAACTTCTATACATTTTCGCGTCAACTTTTGGTGCTCCATCTTCCAACTGCAATTTCTCATTTGTTGCAAGTGGTATGGCAATTGGCTTGCAATTGCTCATCTGATATCTCTCCAACAAATCATCTAAATATTTTTCTTGACAAATAAATATTTCTCCTTTGCATTGATGAACTTGAATTCCAAGAAAATATTTCATAACATCAAAATATGTCATCTCATATTCTTTCATCATTGCTATCTTAAATTCATCCATCATGGATTGACTTGTACCTATATAAATCAAGTCATCCACAAACAAACATACAATAAGAAAATCATTTGTACTTTCTTTTTTAATGTAAAGTGAAGGTTTATTTTGACTTCTTTGAATCCATTTTTCTAGAAATAGCTATCAATTTTGCTATTCTATGCTCGCGGTGCTTGCTTCAATCCATATAATGCCTTATGTAGCCAATAAACCTTATCTTCATTTCCTTCGATAATATATCCTTTAGGTTGTTCTACATATACCTCCTCTTACAATTCTCCATTTAAGAATGCTGATTTGACATCCAGCTGATATATTGGTAGTTCTAATTGAGCTGCTAATACAAGGACAATTCTGATTATTTCCATGCGAGCAATCGGTGCAAATGTTTCATTGAAATCAACTCCTGGTTGTTGAAAATCTCCTTTTGCAACAAGACGAGCTTTGTGCTTTTGGATTGAACCATCTTCTCTATATTTGGTCTTGTAAACCCATTTTAATCCAATAACCTCCTTATCTTTTGGAAGATCAACAAGCTCCCAAGTATAATTCTTTTCAATGGTTGCTATCTCATCATCCATGGCTTTAATCCAAATTTCTTCTTTTGCTGCTTCCTCATATATTTGTGGTTCACAAGAGAAGAATGCAAATTCACATGATTCATAAATACCACATAAGGAACGTACCTTCCTTATTAGACTTTCTGATTCTGGATAAATTCTTATGTGCCTTGAGGTGCTAATGTGCTAGGAGTATCATAATCTGAATTGGATTGAGGATCTGGCTATATTACATTAGATCCTGAAGGCATAATTCTTTCCATAGTAGAAGATTTTTCTTTCCAATCCCATGATCCATATTCATCAAATATAACCTCTCTTCATATAATCAACTCATTTTTATCTGGATTGAAAAGATGATAACCTTTAGATTCATCACTATAACTAGTGAAAATATACTTTTCTCCTTTTTCATCAAAATTTTCTCGCTTTTGTGATGGAATGAGAGAATAAGCCAAACATCCAAAAATCTTCAAATGATTAACTAGTGGTATTTTCTTATACTAAGCTTGGTTAGGAGTCTCATTGAGAACAGCTTTTGTGGGTGATCTGTTCAATATGTAGACTGCTGTATTTACTGCTTCAGCCCTATAACTATTTGGAAGTCCTTTATGTGTTAGCAAACTTCTAGCCATCTCCACAATCGTTCAGTTCTTCCTTTTTGCAGCGTCATTTTGAGGAGTGTGTCATACAATCAGTTGCCTTTTAATTCCAACATCTTTGCAATAATTTTGGAATTCATGTGATGTATATTCACCTCCACAATCAGTTCTCAAAATTTTCAACTTATATCCACTTTGCCTTTCTATCATAGCTTTAAATTTAAGGAAAGTGAAAAATGCTTCTGACTTTTGTTTTAGGAAATATATCCACATCATTCTTGTATAATCATCAACAAACAGAATAAAATACCTATTACCATTTAAGGATGGTGTTCTTGTTGGTATAAATACATCAGAATGAACTAACTCCAATGGAGCTTTAGCTCTATATGATATATTTGGAAATGGAAACCGATGCATTTTGTCATATATGCAACCTTCACATACTTTTTCAAGAGATGAAATATTTGGCAACCTAATCATTATATTTTTCTTCTTCAACAAATGAAGTCCCTTAAAATTCAAATGGCCATATCTCAAATGCCATAAGTGTGATTCATCATTTTTCACACTTTGCAAAGCATATTCTTCATTAAGAGGAATAGATAATGGAAAAACTTTATTTATACTCATCCTTACTTTTGCAACAATACAATTCTTCTTCTTATCAGTAATAATGCACTCACCATTATCAAAATTAACCACATAAGCTCTTTGCAATAATCGGCTAACACTCAATAAATTTTGAGTTAATTTAGAGGCATAATGAACATCATATATTATTTTGGAATTACCTCCTTTTGTGTCAATAGCAATAACACCCTTTCCAGAAATTTCATGTGTTTTTCCATCTCCAAGTTTCACTTTAGATTTGAATTTTTCATCAAACTCAACATATAGGTCCTTATTCCCAGTCATATGATTACTGCATCCACTATCAACATACCAAGTATTCTCAAATGATTGTTCAGCATTCATGTAAGAATAAAATACCTATTTGTCTTTATTCTCCTTGGAGAAATTTGCATTTCTATCTTCTTCTTAATCTTTAAAATAACAATCCCTTTTTGAATGATTGAGATTTCTAGATCTCTTGCATCTAAAACGACAATCCTTGGAATCATGGCCAAATTTCTTGCATATTCTGCTCTAGGATGTATTACTCTTCATATTGGATTCTCTTCCTCTACCATGACCTCGAGAACTCTGGTATCTACCACGTCCACGAGCAAAGTTGAAGGAGCTTTCATAATTATTTTCATTTCTCTTGCCAGCTTTTTTGTTGCCTTTTGATATTAACCTTCGAATGGAAGGCCTGCTCAAGATTTTGAGTCGAAAATCTACTCAAATGCTTTTCATGGGCTTCTAATGATCCCATAAGTTCATCTAAAGATAATTTTGATAAATCTTTGGATTCTTCAATAACAACAACAATATGCTCAAATTTTGCTAGCAAACTTCTCAAGACTTTTTCAACAATTCTCTTATCTGGAATTGTATCTCCATAGCTTCTAATCTAATTAATGATAGTTGTAACTCTCGAGAAGAATTCTTGCACCTCTTCATTATCTTTCATGAATAAATTATCAAACTCTCTCCACGGATTCTGGAGTTTGATTGATATAGCTTTATCATGACCTCCATATTGCTTTCTTAAAATCTCCCAGTCATCATGTGATGTGGTTGCATCCATAATTGGTGGTAATATTGATTGACTAACCCCTTGTTGTATGAAAGACCATGCTTTGGCGTCTTTCATAGCATTTTCTTTATGCTCTTTTCGTTGAGGTATAGTCTAGGTTGCTTTTACCTCTAGACTAGTAATAGCTGTGTCATAACCTTCCTCAACAATTTCCCACAAATCTTGTGAGATAAATAATGTCTTCATCATGCTCCATGTATCATATTTTTCTCCAACAAACATAGGAATGCCTTGTTCGGAAAAATTGAATGTGGCATTACTGCTTGTTGATGCCATTGCAAACGTTTGAGTGTATAGTGTTTAAATGTTTGTTTATATGTATGAAAAAGGGGTCTGGCTTTGATACCAAAAATATGTTGGGTGCAAATTAAATATTAATTCAAAGAAGCTAAAAATGGAGGATGAAAAAAAATCAAAACACAAAAAAATTCATCTATTCATGTGTCATTCATATATATTACATACGTTACAAACGGTGCATAAGATGCCCTTTTATAGGACTCTAAGTCGGCAAAAACAATAGGCTCCAGGCGGTGGAAAATACAACTCACTAATTGGTAAATATCTAACTGCAAAAGCTAGATTTTGTTGGATAAAGCTAAAAGGCAGCTATACATGTAAAAGATGAAACCAACTTTGACTAGTCAATGTTAATATCTAGCTATTAATGCATTGATTTTTCATGCATCTCCAGCTTGTATTCTAGAAATGTCTTCGACATTCTTAAACGAACAAGCGCCATGCATTGCTTTATTGTTAAGCAAAATTTCTGGCTACGTTCTAGAGAATTTCACATATATTTTAAAAAATTACAAATTATATTTTAACACATTAGCCCATCCCCAGCTCTAAAATGGATTTTGCTGGCTCTATTTTGTGTTTTCCTATGTACCAATTGTATTGAGCATCCTACCTCGTAAATCCACAAATGATACAAGCAACTTAAACTCTAACTCTTTGAATCCATCCAACAATCCGGTTTGATATTTAATGTTGGTCAACACATATTAATCTTTTTATTAATAGTAAATCAGTTGTTTAGTTTATACTGCTTGACACCTCATATAATGCAATCATATCCTTTGGATTAGAAGGGTTGAATTAATGGTTTATATAATAAATCAAGTTTGGTATTGGAAATTTTAGTACCTAGGTGCACTTTGTATTTAGCTAGTTATTTGTATGTAGATTTTATTATAAGGTTGCATTGGGTTCTTCTAAGCTTTGAATTTAAGCATGACCTAGATATCTCTTTCTTTATCTGTATGTGTGTGCAATTTTTTTATATATAATTTTGTTAAATTTATACGACCTTATTTTTTATAACTTTGTTTGCATTTTTATTTATTTATTTTTCCATTTAGTAAAGGGTTTTATGTGAGTGCATGTTGAAATTGCATATATCACATGATTTTTTTTCCCATAGTAGTTTTATGATTAGATTGGACTTTTTTTTTTTTTTTGAATTCGTTATGTGGTGAACTAGTGCTATCTTTTAAAATATGTTGTATAATTTATGTAATTCTTTATGTAATTATATTATTAATATATATTATGAAATTTAATTAAATTATTACTTATGGCAATTAGAACCATCGCGTGGCACATTTTAAAAACTAAAATCGTATTTAAATTGATTAAAAAGGTAAAAAAGCTTGGCCTCTCACGGACTCCCCATTACCTTGCAGAAAGTTTTATTCAATCATTCCGGTATAACAAATGCACACGAAAAGTACTTCTCTTTGGCGAATCAAGCTAAGATATCCTCATGATATGGAAACTGGAACAGAATGGGTGGCCAGCGGCCCCATTCTTGCCGATGCTCCAGTAGTTGAATTTGTCTCTTTCTTCAAAATTGAAAAGGCACCTATTTGTGCTCCTTGGAGAGTAATGGATTTCAAACAAAAATTATACTAAAGGGTACCTAAACGAGGATGAAAATATATAATATGTAGATAAATAATTTATAAAAGAAGGGTACAGTATCATTTGATATATTATAAGAGGTTTTTATGGTTACCTTAATGTAAAGTTATTTGTTTTGTTAAATGATAGAGATGCAGTTTAAAATGAATTTTCCTTGTACGCGGCTAAGTACGCCGCAGGCCTAAAACGTTACACCATCAGCATATGTTTTGTGGCTTTGACAGTGTAGAAGCGAGCTTTGAATTTGAAAAATTATGTTCGAGTGTAGTAGGCCGCCAGTTTAGGTATATACGCCGCCAATTTTGATATATACACTACCGACGTACATGTCAGCCTACATGTAAAGAAATTTGATTCGAGAGCAAATGGTTGCCAGCTTTGGCATTTACTCCGCCAACCTTTTATTTACGCCGCCAGTGTATGCTCAACACCTCTAGCTTTCCTGTTTGGGAGATGAGAAGTTTTTCACAAATTTCCTTATAATCTAGCCTTGTGTTTCCTCTCCAAAAACATTCATAAACCTAGAAAAACCTCTCTGTGTTTGATCCTAGCATCAAAGGAAATTGAGAAGTCCAGATCAAGGTAAATGAATCTCTTTCTTTTCTTTAGGATTTAAAGAAATTTATCAATTCTTAGGGTTTATGTTGGTTTTGAAGGAGAAATGAAGAGAAACCCTATTTTGCTTGGAGATTTGGATTTTGGTGATTAAGAAGGTTTAAGAATTAAATTCTAGGTAAATTTGAATGTTTTTAATACTTATGATTACATAGAAATGATTTCTATTGAATTTTGGGTTTGATTTGTATTGAGTGGAATTCTAGGGTTTGGAAGGATCACTGAGGAGATATGTTCTTTTGAAGAATTTTGGTGTTTTAATCAAGGAGAAAGGTGTGTAATTATGATTCTGTTGAGATCAGGGTTTTAGGTGATGTTTGAATTAGGTTTTTTTTATAAAGGATATGTATGTATTGAAATCTTTTCTATTTATGTGATTAGGGTTTCGGTGAATTAGAGTTCTTGTTCCTATAAAAGTATTCAAGTGTGACCATTCATTACTTGTTGTATGTGTTTATAGGCTTAGAATTGATAATTTGACCTAAATCTATTTGGTTTTTAATTATATTTGTTTACTGCTTGTGTTTGGCTGCTGTTAGTAAAGACCAAACAAATTGTGATACTAACGCTGGCACCCTGATGATCTGTGTGTGTCATTGTCCCTAGTGGAGTTGCACACATAAATTATTCCAATAGTTTAGGAGTTTTGTGATGATGACACTATGTGTGTAGGGAGTACCCAACACCAATATATGTATATATTATATATTTTCTATATTGTGTGTTTTTATAGAGTCATGAGTAACTCTAAGTTTAAGATTGGATAGCAAATGGTTCTAAACAATGCTATTTGTTGGCTATTAAAAAGAGATGATAACCTATGTTTGGTGCATTAGAATAGATTGTGTGCTCATGTGCTTCTGTTTGTGGTTTGGTGCACTGGGCTATTTTGCTCATTCTTTTATCTTTTTCAGGAATAGGTAAAGATCAGGTAATATATGATTTATCTGGATATGATGTCTTTGTGGACTATAGGGAGGACAATAGTGCACCGAACTTACCTGCTGACGTTTAGATTTGATGGCTTGGAATTAGACTGAGTTAAAGACTTTATGAAGTTTATATGTTTTATGAATTTAAGACTGATTTATGAGATTTCCTTTTATGGTTTAAGTTCATTTTAAGTGGCTTTGGTTTATGCCAACATGTTTATCCAGAAGTTTTATTATTATGAAATATCTTAAACAAGTAACCTTTATATGTGAGCATTGGAGATATATGTTTTTTATTATTTGTAGATTAGTGTTTCATAACCTTAGCATATTCATCTATGTTAAGGACACATGGCGGGTTCTAATGCTATCAGGTTAGGGCATTACATAATAGCTATTAAACCAAACTATAATTAAAGTAATCAAAACAAAATTAAGTTTTAGCATTCTAAAAAAAGAAAAAAAATGTTTATCAAATGATTTGAAAAGGTAATGTATAGAGGTCCAAATGAACCAAGCCAGTTTATAAACAACTCGAGTTTGGCTCGATGTTTACTTGAGTTTAATTCGAGAATAGTCAAATTGATCTCAAATTTAAGCTATTCGAATAGTTATCAAGTCGAGGTCAATCCTTGTATAATTAGTTCAATTAGCTCCGAGCTTAATCGAGCTCTATCAAGCTTGACTATCAATTTAAGTCAATCATAAATGTTAATCGAATTTGAATCAAGTTTAGGTATTAATCTAATTTTAATGAGAATTAAAAAATATTTTTTAATGAATTAAACTTAAAAAAACTTAATTGAGTTGAGGTAGAATTTATATAATGTTACTTCAAGTCGAACTTGAACTTTAAATCTTAAAATAGGTCAAACTCAAACCAACCTTGAGCTTTGGAATTTTGAGTCGAATTTGCATTTAGCACTATAATATTCTGATTCGACTCATTTGCAGCCTTAGTGATGTACATAAAAATAAACTAGGTAGTCTTAGTTTCAAATAAGTGAACTTATTAAAAGTCATGGTCTTTTTTATTTTTTAGTTTTTGTTTCATTATGGGCAATTATAAGAATACAACTTTAAATTTTATAGCAGAGTCTTATAGTGAAAAATATTATAATGATTATGATATAGACACATATGCAAATAAAAGGTATCTAATTGAGGATAGAAATGTAAAATAATTATTAAATCAAATGCATCAACTATAATCAAAGAAATGAAAATGAAATTAAGTTTCAACAGATTGGTAAATAACTCTTAAAAAGTAAAAAATGAACCCTTAAACTTTAACCTTAATGCAAAGGCACTATTTAAACTTACCAAAGTATGCTCTATCATCCCTTAAATTTTGAGGGTGAGATATATAAGAAAGTAGTATTACATCTAATTTCCATCTTTTATAAATCACAATCTCAATGTAGAATTTTACTAAAATTGATAAGTTGTAGGTTTATCCAGCTCTGTGTTGTTTCGAATTAATTGATAACTAGGGACAATATTTTAAATGATATTACATGTCCAAAGTTGATTGCATCATTCCACACTTTTAATAAATAACTCGAATTGCAAATGAGCCAACATTTTTAGTTAGTCTAAAATACAAGGTTAAACTTTGCCTGTTTATATAAATTTGTTTTATTTTAGGTTTAAGCCTAAGTTGTTTACAAATTGAGTTCTAGTCAAGTCAAGCCAAGTGGCTAAACCTGTATTACATTTCAAAAGTTAAATATATAAAATAAATATGTTAATAAGATGAATGAATGGACAATCTTACTTGCAAGCTTAGTAGGAGCTTAAACTCAGTTTGTGCAAATAAATGAGTTTTATCTCGATTTCATCTTATTTATTTATTGAGATTGATTGGAGCTAAGACCTAGAAACTTGTAAGTAGGTAAATTTATTTGAAACTTTACAAATAGCAAATAGGAAGCTACACCACCTTCTCCTTCAATAAGCTTATATTAAATGCTCTTGCATGAATTTACAAAAAGGGACACAATTTTAAATGTCATTATATTTTTTATATGCCAATGTTGTGGTTATTTAATGGCCCAAATATATAATCAATCTCAACTGCACTATTAAAATAATTAATATATAAATGTTAGGCAATTGATTGACAATCTCATTAGATAATATCTTTAAAGTTCCTCAAAGCATATTTATCCCTAGTTACTTGGGAAGTTGCTTAAGGTGTCATATCAACATCTTAAGCAACTCTCTTTACTAAGCAACTCTCTACTTTATTCCTAAGTTACTTTGATAAAGTTATTTAACTATTCTTTATTATTTTTTTAGGGTACCATGTTATAATTACCTCCAAAGAGTTACATGGTAATTTATTTTGGTGTGGCATATTTCTATCAATAGAAATTAGTGAAAAAGGGTTGTTTAACTAAGCAACTCTCCAAAGGGAGAGACTGTTAAGCATCTCTCTAAAGAACTCGCTTTATTACTAAAGAGAGTTGCTTGATATATGAACCTATGTCAAGCAACTTGCAATAAAGATGCTCTCATATTGTATTAATACACATGCACCTCGTTGGATTGGGATCACACATTTTGAACCCAAATCTGACTTTCTCTTTCAATTATAGTTCACGGACATTCTCTCTCTCGTCCTATAATGTTATAAGACGAACAATGGCAAAAACGAAAAATGATAAAGCACACACAAGATATACGTGGAAACCCCAAATTGGAAAAAACCACGGGCAGAGGAGAGAGAATTCATTATATGTCGATAATGGAGTACAAAAGAGAGAGAGTAACAAAATACAAATCAAAACTCTCTCATTTTCTCACTCTCATACAAACCCTAACAAAACACATATTTATATGTGTATACAGCTAGCCAACAATAAAGGCCAAAATTATGTCCCTTAAATGTATAATGAATGAATAATAAATGTATAGTCAAATATTATTCATTATACAAATACCAAAATTATGACTCTTAAATGTATAATGAATAAATAATAAATGTATAATCAAATATTCATTTATTATACATTTAACTACCAAAAACGGGTCACAAACTCCAACAATCTCCATATTGACACGAATTCCGGAGCTTTGACATAGAAATAAACATTATTCGCCTCTTCCACAAAACCCATAAAAGGGCTCAATCGGCACAGAATATTCTCCATCTCTTCTAAGAAAATTTGGTGTTGCAATCCAAGAATGAAATATCAAACTTAATAGTTGCCATTATAGCGAAAAACAAAACCAAAACCTTGGTTCTGATACCACTTGTTAGAAGACAAACAATGGCAAAAACGAAAAATGATAAAGCACACACGAGATTTACGTGAAAAACCCAAATCGAGAAAAACCACGGGCAGAGGAGAGAGAATTTGTTATATGTCGAAAATGGAGTACAAAAGAGAGAGAGTAATAAAATACAAATCAAAACTCTCTCATTTTCTTACTCTCATACAAATCCTAACAAAACATATATTTATATGTGTATACAGCTAGCCGACAATAAAGACCAAAATTATGTCCCTTAAATGTATAATGAATAAATAATAAATGTATAGTCAAATATTCATTCATTATATAAATATTCATTCATTATACACTTGACTACGAAAAACGGCTACTGAAAACGGGTTACAAACTCTAACATATAATTTTTTAAAATTTCATAAGGGAATAATGGTAGGTTAAGTGTCTGTACTTTCAATTTTTAACAATTTAATTTCACATTTGTAGATTTTGGCAAATTAGTGCTTATATTTTTAAAATATGTGCGATTCAATGCCTCTATTTATTTAATAGCTATTCATTTTAATGACAAAATAATGGTAGACCGATTGTCTATACTTATAATTTTTGACAAATTTTTTATAGTTTGGTATCACATCTTTAGATTTTAGTAATTTTTATCAAAGTACTTGCTATTATCTTGTTATTAAAATGAATGTCTATTAAATATTATTCAACAAAGACACCGAATCATATATACTTTAAAAGTATAAGTATTCATTTACTAAAATCTAAATATACATTAAATTGTTAAAAAATACAAATACTTACTCTGTCTTTTATCTCCTTCGTAGGGAAAGAGAAAAAGTCAAACGCACATTTCAAGAAAAGATGATACGGCAAAAGCACTACATAGAGGGAAAAAACGGGTGAACACATTTATTATAAAATACTTGTGGATGATGCAGCATAATGTTTCCGTCATACTTCATGCCCTCAAATTTATAGTTGTATGACAAATACTACTTAGCCCATTGGATACATTGTTGAATTTGCGATGTATCTTATATAAGTAATAAAAATAACTAATAATAAATACTTATCAAATGAGCTAATAGCTTTATACGTCACTAGGGTTGTCATATTCGAATCTCCCTTCGTATTATAATTGACAAAAAAAAAAAAAAAAAACCCTAGTTAAATGCTTGCTCAGAATCACACCAATAAGCGTTATAAGCCGTCTTAGCAGTAAAAAACTGATCCTCTTTCTCTCCACTCTATGCCTACAAGAAATCTTCATTTCTGGGTAAATCTCAACGTTTTTCTCTTTTATTGAAATTTGTCTTCATCAGCTGAATATTCCTTTTTTGGCTCCCCAACGCTTAAATATTGAAACTTTATGGAAGCAACTGAATTGGGAAGTGAGTTTTGCGTCGATTAGTTTGATTGATCATAGACATATGCCCCTTTTTTTATAAGGTAGGCAGGAGCACTAGTTGTGACCGACTGGGTAAAGCCACCCATGTAGGGAAGAGACTAAGGAACTTAATTCGTTTTTTTCTATATAAAAAAAAAAAAAAAACTAAATTATAATTTAAGATTTTCCTTTTTCTTTACATTCTAAATCAAACTATTAAATAATGATATAGTTCATATTAAAATTTTTTTGAACATTAAATAATGGTTTGGTTAATAAGATTATAGATTAAATCAAATTTTTAATTTAATAAAATATCTTTATTCTAATCTTTTACATGTAAATAGATATTCAAATATTTTAAACTGGAAAAAAAAATAAAGATTGATATAAAGATACTTAACATTGTTGTTGCAAAAATTTTAGGGAAGTATATACGTATAGTTATATAAAAAAAGAAAAAAAATACTCTAGAAAGAGAAAAAAAGAAGATTGCTCTACAAAATTCAAAATGTGGATCACAACAAAGTATTGTATAAATCCATTACACTCATAATGCATAGTCTTCATAAAATCATATACCTACTATTTTATCATCCGCCAATAAAATTTATTTGCTAACCGATGCACAGCAAGCCCCAATGCATAATCTTTTATAAAACCATTTAGTCAATCATCCACCAACAAAAGTCATTTATCCACAAAATACATTGAACAACTTATGCATAATAAGAGTCATAATCAATAAACAAAGTCCATAATCCACATAATTAGAAATAATGATAAAAAAAAGATATTAGTCACCAGCATGACAATTTAATATCAACTATATTTATTAAATAATAAATATCATGATGAAACCATAAAAAATATATGATGTTTAACCAATCATTATAAAAAATATATATAGTAATAACTTACAAGTAAATATTATTAGTTTTTTTTTCTTAAATAATTTTATTTAGTTTACCCATCCAAATTAACCATAAATCTATGGATTGGTCAGATCGAGAGTTTTCTAAATTAAATTACATTTTTAAAAAATCATTTTTTTGATTTGATTTGATTTATGAATTGGTTGAGTTTGGGATTTTTTTTTTTTTTTTTGGGTGGTTTACCCTGCCTCATATCCACCATTTGTGATTGCCAACGAATCTTGAAGCCCTTTCCAATGCATTGCCGAAGCCCAATGGACCTCTGGGTTGGGCCTTGTCACGACTTCATTAGCCCTTGTTATCCAAGTCAAAAGATTCTCAGTACCAAAATTTTCAAATCAATAATCTAAAATTTTTTATTGGAGTCCAATTTTTTAACTTATACTTTCAGCATTTCTTTTCTTTTTGCCCCCTTTTTTTTTTTTTTTTTTTTTGCCACTTTTTTCTTTTTTTCCTTCTTATACAGTACGTTATACGAACAATTGAAGACCACACACCGGCTGTTCTCTCTTTTCGATCTCTTTTTGAACCACAAGCGAGCTATTCTATATTTTAAATGAGAAAAAAATATCAAATTTATACCTAAATTTTATACAAAAATTCAATTATATACCTGAATTTTGAAGTAGTCATTTTAATATCCAATCAAAGTTTTTGTAACTATTTTTCAAAGTTTTTATATCTATTTTTACTATCCTACTAACATCATTTATTTTGTTTCTTTACGTAGAAGAAGTAGTTCATTAGTCCTAAATAGCGTTAGAAGCATTAGTAAAAATTCAATGATACGCCACCTCTTTTACATCTATAGATAGAGCAAATGGTGTTAAAGATATAGTAAAATAGCAAAAAAAAAAAAAAGGTTTGATTAAATATTAAATTGATCACTTTAAAATTTAGGTGGTAAATTGAAATTTCACACGACCAGTTACTAAATTTAACATTTATCCTTTAAAGTTTGAATCCATCTCCAATATTTAGAAAATAAGCTTTATTTACATCTATTTTATATCACCAAATCCAAACGTAATAGCACTTTTTTTTCTTTTTATTTTTATTTTTTGCCATTACAATAAGGAAGGGGAATGGAACTTGATACCTTTTACTTCAGAAACTTGGGAAAATGACATTAGGCTATAAGGTCATTGCCTTTTCCTTTCTTTTAATTCAAGTGTTGTTTTATGCTTTCGAACCTTTTTCTATTCTATTTATTCTAGTTTTCTTGATGTAAGAGTAGTATCTAAATGTTATAAGCATTATTTTGGGATAACTATAAAATCATATCTTTTTGCCAATTTGCAAACACAAGATCAATCTTTTTTTTTTTAAATAAGTGATCTAAGTTTCATACATATATGTAATTATTATAAAATATTATCGAAGGAAAGGGATATGTGGTAGTGTCTTTTCAACTTAAGAAGACTAATCCAAAATATTAAAAAAAATGTAAAATTATCTTTTTCAAAATGGTAAATACTCTTAAAAATTATTAAATAATACTAACATACTAACCCTATTATTTTATCTGATTACATCCATGTCCTTTAAAATCGGTTCAAGGTATTATTTTATTTGCTTGTATCCATGTCTAGACATTATTTTATTTGCTTGTGTCCATGTTTAAGTACAGGCCAAGCCAGCTACTATCTAAAGTAGACATCATCACGGATCGGTTCCGAACCGGGAACCAACCTGACCTATCACCGGCAGTTTCTGAACCGGAAACTGGCCCGGCAATGGTGGATCTTAACCGGTAAAGGACCCGTCGATTCTTACGGGTCTTTGGTTCCATCCCTAAAAACCATTACCCGGCGGTTTTAAAACCGTCGATTCAAGAACCGGCAGAACTAGCGGTTCTACACCATAAAAATTATAAAAAAAAAAGTAAGAAAAAAGAAAAGAAAATTATTTAAAAAATTATAATTATAAAATAAATATTTAAAACTATTTTTGCATAAATAATAAAAAAATTATTTCCTATCATAATATTTAATGTGTTATTATTAATAACACAAGTAACAAATACATTTGAAATCCTATATTGTTAAATTTATGTAGACTTCTAATCAAAGTAGACTTTCTTTCTTAACAATATGTGATTCGTTTTTTATTATTGAGAATTATTTATATCTTTGAATATGTTATGGTGTCACATTGCTAATATAACAACTAAAAAAGTGCAAGTGATTATATATAAATAAATACATAATTATAGAATTTCTTTTAACTAATACTATGAATAATTATTGTTAGGCTCAATGTTATTTCAAGTTAAAAATTTATTTTGTATTTTTTCTTAGTTAAATTAAGTAAATTATTTAATTGATTTTTTATTTTTTTCATGGTTCCTATTCCTCTAGAACCGGAACCGAACCATGGAAACCGACGGTTCCTAAGAACCGGGAACCGGACCGGCTTCCACGGGTCCGAATCCGATTCCACCACTTTTGGAATCGAGAACCGACGGTTCGGGTCTGGTTCCAGACCCGAATCGAACCGTGACAATGTCTAATCTAAAGGTTCTGGATATTATTTTATCTGCTTGTATCCATGTTCAAGTCCAGGCCAAGCCAACCACCATCAAAGGTAAAAGGTTCCACCATCTTAAGTTCTAAAAGTTCTAGGTTTAATATTATTTTATTTGCTTGTATCCACGTCCAGGCATTATTTTATTTCTTTGTATTTTCTTGAATGTCAATTTTGACATGATATCATTATCAATGAGGCAGGTTCATCTTACTATTTCATTCCTCAGTTAACTTTGCCTTCCGATGAAATCAGTTATGTCAATTATTTCTTTGGTTATGTTTCATTACCCTGTCTCCTTCTGGTTGAATCAAATCCCACGCTGTTATAATGGTTGTTCATGTCCATCTTCACTAATAAGCAGCACTGGCTTTGACATTTATGTAATTATATGGTCAAATTAAGCTACAGAGCATGGGGATGTTTCTATTTTAGCAGCGATGATGGTATGCAGGGAAACTCTTCATTGCATATTTGGAAGAGCATTTTTCTTTTTTAGATATTCTTGTCATAGGTACAGTAGGTACATGGACGGATGATTGTGTGATCATCATTATTGGCTCTCCACATCTTTCAGTTTGTTATTACAATACGGTAGCATTGTTCTTGTTGTCTAGGCAAGTTTGCATGCTTCCCAATGGAGCTTTATAGAGCTCGAGTTCAAGTTCAAGTTCAACTTTTTATCGAGTCTAAAATTTAAGTTTGAGCTCAGGTCAATTATGAATTGAGTTCGACCCAAGCCAAGTTTTTTATCGAGCTAACTGAGCTTTTATCAAGCTTAACATTTAAACCGAGCTTGATTAATTTAGATAAATTGTTTTGCAATTGTTTTCGGACAAAAAATTATAGTATATAATTATTGCTACAAATATATATACATAAATATTAAATAAAAAGTAGCTTTTATTGTTTTAATTATATAAATATATCATGTATATAAAATTCACAAATTTACTGACGAGCTGTTAATGAGCCAACTCACAAGTCTAAATCGAAGCTCTAGCTCGACTTGTTTAAGTATCTAAACTTTATTTTCCTAGCCTCTTCTTAGCTTTGTCATGTTTAAATGATGCCTTTGAGCAATATAAGTTTAGTTTTAAGACTCCATTAAACCCTATACGTGCCAGCTTTTTCTGTATAAGCATTGAAGCTGCCATTTATGTAGTGTCATGTTGACTTATTCTTTGTTGCATCTATCACTTTTAAAATAAAATAAATTATGTCAAAAGATATCAATGTTTTGAGTGGTTAAAAAAAAGTATTAAAGTTTTACAAAAAGAGTCAAATAAGGTATCTATAATTGATTGTTGCGGAAAACTAATCCAAATGTTGATGCCTCAAAGGAATTTTACAAAATGTTGATATCTCATTTATTACGCTTTACAAAATGTTGATTCCTATTTTAAAACACTGATATATTAAATGAATTTATCCCAAACGTTGGTTTAAAACACTACCATAGGTCTATAGCTATGATACTTCTGTTGAACACCAACTTCTTTCTCTGATTGCATGGAGCTAGAATCCTTTTATTTTGTACATATTCATACTTCATATTTGCTCTCAAGATTTTTAACATTGCTCTACAAATTCATTAACATTGCAAGTCTAGAAAAGGTTGTAAAATGTATTTTTCACCTCATATTTCTTGCATAACAGCTCTTCATCTTGCTCTCATTTTTTTGTTAAGCTTTCACAAAATGCTGCCATTTCTAGAAATATGGTATGCCTCTATAGCTCTACTTAGATTAAATAACCATGATCCATTTCTCTCATTGAGGAAGGTCGTGACTTTCATTGTTCATTCTATTTTTTTCAGGTACTCTCAACACTTTCTGCCAATGATTTAAATTTGAAAAGAAAAAGCTTAAATACAAATGTAGATTTTTCAATCCTTTTTTCTTCTTCATTTTAAGTTTGATGCCTATATATGAAATTATGGAGGGTTAACTCTATATTCAAACTACTAAATTGTGTGATCACAGCTTGATCCTACTACCAAAAGGACTTATTCTGCATAGCTTTCCCAATACAAATGCTCTATGGGTTTCTCTTTTCGGAAAGTGCTGCCACCTTTGCTTAATGGTAAGATCAATTTTTCATAAGTTAATCAATTTACATATTGGTTTATACTTGTCTAACTATTCTTCATCCAATACCTTTGTATTGCTACAAGATCGAAATTGTCTCCTTTTTTTCTTATGGGTAGTGTTCACTTGCATATCATGCAGTTACTTATGCAAGAGGTTCTCATAGACACGTAGTTCGCGAGCAATGCAGTATCAAACCTTCTTCCTGCTGTGAGTTTCTTGGATAGTCAAGTAAATTATTCTAAAAAGCTGTAATTCAATGAGTGTTAAGGCAATAGTTTTGTTGAGCTTTTTTACATAATTTACCTAATAGAATTAGGAAATAATTCGTAAATTGTTCTTTTTGCTAATGTACCTTTTTGGATTGTCTTCATTTTTTATCTTCTTTTGCCTAAGCTCTGTCTTCTATTATTCTGGAATATTTTGCTCCATACCAACTATCTCTGCAACATAATCATCTTGAATTTTGACATGACAATGTCAGCTAGATTTCATTAAGACACACTTTAGTATGCTGAGTTGGTTAGTTAATGGATCTGAATGCAGAATTTATTTGCTAGCCTAGTCCATCACTCTTAAGCCAAGTATTAACAATCTATTATGTACTTGGTTTTAGATAATTAATCCACGGTTTGCGCTAATTGGAAAGTCAGAACGCAAATGCCTATCATTGTTGGATGGGCTGATCTGCTGCTTTGTTAATTGGGCAACCTTTGATCCTTCTTCGTTTTTCTTTTCTAATGTGATGACTGGTTTACCTTCAATGACTGTGGTGGTTACTAATTTACACCTTGTAATATGCATTTATGAACATACAGGTGCTAGGGGCTAGTCAAGATTTTGTTCCACCTCTATTACTTACCGCTGATCATCCTACAGAATTATAGAATGCTGGAAGAGGTGTTTGCAACACTGTGACTAGTTTGATAAAATTAATGCTTGGCTATAGATTTAATTACAGGAGTTGTTTAAAAGATGTCTTCAAAAATATTTGTTAGATTTAGATCCAAAGCCATCTGACTAAAAGCTTAAAGTTGCAAACATGATGTGGTTTTCATATTTGTACTCCCTCCCATCCCAAGCAACCAGCTAAGCTTAAACAATGACTAAGGGGTCATCACATAAAAACCCTAAAATGGGGAGTTTTGATGTGGCCTGAGATCAACTAAGGTCTATCACACAATTCTATAATAAGGTTCATTAATCTATCTATACATGAGAACAAGGGCCTAAGTCGTTCAATTATAAGTCAAAAGTTTTGAGATTAGTTGGCTGTCATCATCTTATATTTTGCAAATGCAAGTGGGAAGGGGTCAGGCATTTTCTGTTGAAAACATATCAGATGATTTGATTGATTGTACCATTGATGATCTAGATAAAAAATTGCTAAAGTTTTATTTTTCTTAATATGAAATTGGGTTCTTGATCATGAAATGATATAATTTGTACCTTTTCAAATGTTTTTCTATTTTAAAACCTGTTCAAGATGCAAATGATATTATATAGCTCTGCCAAGAGAGTGGCATTCCAGTTGCACAAGATAAAATTGTTGATCTTTACAGAGAAGATCCTTCGAGAAGCTGATGAATTTTAGTTGCCCTACTACAGCTGCTTTTGTAAGCGACATTTGTCACTAGATCTCCTAGTGGGTGCATGTATTATGTTATTGCATTGATTTCCATATAATTTTTTATGCTAAAACTATATTTATGAGTGATCAAGTAAAGCAAAATAATGTCAAAAGCTTTTATTAGTTTTTACAACTATGTTGTGCATTCAACAGTGAAAATGTAAATAAAATCTATTTCTCTTCGTTGCCATGTCTATTTTTCTTAATCTCTATGAAGCTTATTTGAAAAGATATTATTGAAACTTTGCGAATCTACTTGAGTAACATAGTATAATCTAATAAAGATTTACCAATTACTTTTTCTTGTAAAGTATGTTTTGATTTCACTACTCCAGATATTGATTCACAATGGCATTGACATAAAAGGACATTATTCTGTAAGGAATAGTTCGTGTTCATTCAGTTGTATCAATTTGAAGATCTGTCTCTTACAAACAGTCATTTCATAGAAGCATCTATAAATGATTCAAGTAGGCTACTCTAGAGATGCTAGCTTAACGAACATGTCATAATTGAACAATCCACAACAAGGAAGTATCTAAATATGGTCTGATTGTGGATTTAAAGGATGTGTCTTACTCCATCAAAGTGCTAGAAGTTAGAGGAGATGGAACGCTTAACTTTCAACAGAGATGGCATTTATGGGGTTTTGCACTAGGTTCTTTGTTTAAAGTCCATCATTATATTGTCATATCCCTGTTTACTTTTTCACTTACTCAGCTTTTGAGAAAGTTGTACATGTCTCCTTATTCTTCATGAATATAATAAAGCATTATATTAGCACTTATATGAAGCTACCCTAAAGAAATTGTATGCTTCCATTTATTGAACAGTGGTCCATCTAATGATGCCTCATTAATCAAAAGATGTACTCAAAATAGTGCTTACTATCATATACTCCATCATCTGAACAATCTAACATTTCTGCAATATATGCACTCCTCTTTCTCTATGGTTTTCTTGGATTTGCTAAAGAATGGCTTGCCATAATGAAGATGTTTTCTGGATTTGCAAGATTCATCTCTATTGGTCTTCCAGGCCATGAGGGCTTAGAACTTGAGAAAACAAGAGATGAAAGGGTTCAAGAATAGGGATTGTCTACCATAGTTGCTGTAGATCTATTATGCAAATTTCCCCAGAAAATGACATTAACAAAAAAAAAAAAATTACTCTTGTGGGATAATCAATGGGAGCATGAATAGCATTGTACGTGGCCAAGAAATTTGCTAGTCAAGTATGCATGTGATCTAGGGAGTTAGGCTTCTTTTTTGTTTGGGATTTACACATTTGTACTAACAAAGAAACAAAATATTGAAATGAAGAATTATGGAGTTGTGCTAGTATCTAGAAGACTGGGCTTAAAAGATGACTCTAAAAGAGAAATTTGCAAGGCAACAGATGATTCAAGAGTATAGAGATCGTATCCTATTGCTTGCAGCTCTTTGTGGAGTCCTGACAATCTTGTCAGTTGTGGAAGAGGTGATCCTAGTTTAAATTTTGTATACATTAATTCTTTTGTGAAGATTACTTTGTGTAAAATTACTAAAAGATTCGTGCTACTGTGATGTGTAAGGTCTTGCTATAACTCTATCCGATTTAAGCGTTGTATGACAGCTGTGATTTCTTCCAAAACCCCTTTTTCTTTTATATTTTCTTCTTTTAGTATTATTGTCTTTTGTACATCCTTCATTAAAGAGATGAAAAGGATGAGTTTCTACAGTAAGTTGTTAACATATTACCAATCATTAGTTGACCTAAGCCTATGGGAATTTCAAGAGCTTTCACCAAGTTGAAAAATATCTAGCTTGTGACTGAAACAAAACCCCGCTTCTAACGTGTTGAGTTATTCTACTTGCATAACTTCAGTGGTCCCTGCAAATATTATATGTTGTTTTATTTGCAAAGAAAGGCATTGGTTAAAATTTATGTATTTTGTCATATTAGGCCCTCATGGGAAGATCTAAGGTTTTGGTTTGTGAATAGTGCACTTAAAAAAAATATGGAAATAGAGCTGGGTAGAAAGAAAATATGGGAGGTGATAGGGGAAGCTTTGTCACTAACAGCGCCTTTAAGCTTGTGAAGAAGGTGTCGTTAGCGCCCTTAGTAAGGGTGCTTTCAATGGCTGTTTTAAGAGCACAATTTATAACAGCACCTTCTTTCCCCCATCCAAACACCAATATACTTCTGTGCTGTCCACAGAAAAAATCTTGAGCAACTGATATTCTATGATTGATTTTGTCTTCCTTCTTAACTCATGCAGGGGCCTAATCTCATTTGCATTTCTTGGTGGAGCCATGTATCTTGGACTTGTTATCTTATCTTGAGGTAAGTACTTCAGAAATAATAAATCATATACAGTGCATGTGTTTCAAATGTATTGACACTACTAGCTAACAAAGCTAAAGCCTAAGAGTTGCCAATATAACTTGGACCCTATGATGCAGTCATCTACAGCAAGGCAGAGTACTAGGATAGCGATTATACTTGCTGAGAGCATTGAAGTCATTTGAATCATGGAAATGTAAAAAAAAAAAAAAAGCATTTATGAAATTATAAGATAAGTGAAGTTGTGATTGTTTCTCAAAGGATTGCTTATGTCTTAGAATCATTAGTCAATAAAACCTAAGGTTGTACTAAAAATAAAAAATAAAAATGGCACCTTTGGATGGGGCAAAGAAGGTGCCATTAGAAACGGCACCCTTAGAACAACCATTGAAGTAAGGGCGCCTTTTGTCACGGTCGAGCTTAAAAGTGCCATTAGTGATGGTGCCTTCTTCACAAGCTCAAAGGCACTATTAGTGACAATGCCTCCCCTACCCCCTCTAGTGTATTTTCTTTCTACTCAGCCCTATTTTCGTACTTTTTTTTTAAAGTGCACTATTCGCGAACCAAAATCGAAGATCCGAAATAGTGCAAAACGCTAATTTTACTTATAGTTGGAAACAAAAATAGGAAGCTTACTACAATAACTTATTAGATGTACACAAAAATTCGTAGTAGTAAAGAGAAGAAAACAAAGACTCACAAGACCATTCTCGTGAGATCATTAATGTTCCTAACAATGGACATGATGTCTACATGGAGAATCCCCTTCCTATTACCTACACTTTAAGAATTTTCTTATTAAAAGTGAAAAGGAACACTAGTCCAAAACAGACGGCTGGATGCATGATAAAGTCTGAAGCATTAGTGTCTATTACAACCCTAAAACGATATCACATTATATAATATATGTATAAAATTATAAAATTATACATGAATACTAAAACTAAATCCTCTCAACACTTCCCCTTAAGTTGGAGTACATATATCATATGCTTTTAGTTTGTTACATCTATATTTCCCTCATACCCCTAGAAGTGCCTTAATAAATAGATCAACAAGCTAGTCTTCTGATTTGACATAAGATGGTTCAATTTTCTTATTTAATAATTTTTCACACGAACAAAGTGACAGTCAATCTCAATGTGCTTTGTGCATTTATGAAAAACTGGATTTGACGTGACATGCAAATCAGCCTGGTTATCATATATCAACCGCATTGGTTGTAAATGAGGAAACCTATGTTCTTTTAGTAGATGCTTAAACCAAAGTAATTCACATAACATGGATACCATTGCCCTATACTTTGATTCTACACTTGATCTTGCTACTAAAGTCTAATTCTTACTCTTTCATGAGATAAGATTACCACCAACAAACACATAATATGCCATGGTTGATCTTCTATCTAATGGTGATCCTGCCTAATAAGCACCTATGTATCCAACAACATGTATGTGCCTATCATTCTTATATAGAGATCCTTTAAGATAATGTAAAATATAAATTGCAAACTTCTAATGATTAATATGGTGAGCCTATGAGCTAACTCATTACACTAACTGTAAATGATATATAAGGCTGTGTCATAGTTAAATAATTGAGTTTAAAAACTAACCTCCTATATCACTTTGGATCATTAGGACATCTCTTTCATCAAATGAGACTTTAACATTAAAATCCACAAGTGAATCAATTGGTTTAGCTCTAGATAAACCAGTTTCAGATAATAAGTTAAACACATACTTTTGTTAGGAGATGTATACACCTTGCTTTGATTGAGCAACTTTAATTCCATGGATATATTCCAATCTACCATTATCCTTGGTCTAAAATTTTTGTTGTAAGAAACCTTTTAATTTCTCATTACCTACATGGTCGTCTCCTAAAATCACAACATCATCAGCATATATAATCAATATAATTTTCATACCATTATATTATTGATAAAACACTGAATGATCTCAATCACACCTACGAAGGCCAAATTCAGTCGCAACTGAACTAAATCTACCAAACTAAGCCTATGAAGATTGTTCCAACCTATATAAAGATTTCTTCAAGCAACAAACTAAACTCGTCTCCCCCTGAACAATAAAACCTGGTGGTTATTCCATGTATACCTTTTTTCAAGACCAACATGGACAGAGGCATTTTTTATATCTAGTTAATACAAAAGCCAATTATAAGTAGCAACAATTGAAATTAAAAGGCATATTAAAGTTATCTTAGCTACGGGTGAAAAGTATCCCAATAATCAATACTAGGATTGCAAGTGAGTCGAGATAACTTGTGAACTATTCGAGTTCAACTTGGAAAAAGCTTGAATTCGACTAGCTTATAATTGAGTCGAGCTGAAGTTCGAGCTACTTAAGTAGTTACAAAGCTTGAATTCGAGCTTTAAAATACTTGGCTCAGTAAGCTTGCGAGCTTAATAGAGCTTAAATGAGTATTAAATAGAGACAGTTGAGTTCAAGCTTATCGAATATTAAACACTCTTTATAGTTAAATCAATATTTAAAAAAATAATCGAGCTTAATTAAGTTGAGTTCAAGCTTATTGAGTATTAAATCAAGTTGAATTCGAGCTTAAAAATCAAAGCTCAATCGAGTTCGAGTTTGAGTTCAAGCTTCGAGTTTGTCATTCGAGTCGAGTTTGAGCTTAAAACTGTATCAACTCAACTTGACTTGTTTACAACTCTAATCAACACCATATATATGAGTAGGGGTGCAAATGAGCTGGGCAGAGTTGAGCTTTTGCAAGCTTGGGCTCGGCTCGTTTATTTTTTAACGGGCTAGAGTTGAGTTGAGCCGGGCTTTTAACCAGCCTGGAATATATAGGCTCGGGCCCCAGCCCATTAAGCTTTTTCAAGCTCGAGCTCGACTCGTTTAGCTAAATGACCCTAAATAAGCCGAGCTCGAGCTTGGCTCGTTTTGTTAAACGAGCTTAAGCTTAGCTCATTTAGCTTATATAATTATTTTTTAATTATATTTATAATATTAAATTAATATAAATAATTATATATAATATTACATTAATAATATAATATCAATTATATATATATATATTAAATGAGCCCATTTACGAGCTTGGCTCGCGAGCTCTCAACAAGCCTGTTCACGAGCTTTGTTCTCGAGCCCATAACGAGCCTATTCGCTAGCCGGCTCGCGAGCTTGAGGACAAGCTCAGGCTCGACTCGTTTAGCTAAACGAGCTTTGGATGGAGCTCGAACTCTGCTCGTTTAGCTAAACGAACCGAGCCGAGCTGGGCCTGAAATGAGCCGAGCTCGAGTAGCTTGCGAATAGCTCGGCTCGTTTGCAGCCCTATATATGAGTATAGCCTTCAGCAACTAATTGTACCTTCAATCGATCAATAATGCCATAGGTAACACTTTTACAAAGAATATCTATCAACAACTAACTGTGGATTTACCAGAAAGAAAAGATACAAGATCCCACGTATCATTAAGATATAAGGCGAACATTTCTTCTCGTATAGCAACAAGCTTCTAAAACAAATTTTGGAATGGAATAGAAATGGTAGATAATGATAAAACAAAATATGCATAAGATGATGAGAGAAAAGAATCTGTAAGAATAATTGAAAGAGGATGACAAATAAGAGGACGAATGGAACCTTTACCTTTTCTTATTGCAATTGGCAGGTCAAAAGCACTTGAAGAAGGACTTGAGTCTAGAGAAGGATTTTATGGATGTGAAGAGTCATGTGGGTTAATATGTTGTCGATGAACATAAACTTGTATGTCTGGGTAATTAAGTGAGGAAATCCTTGAGATGGTAGCAAAGTGATAGAATCACATTAGTCAAAAGAAAATGAATCATGTGAAGATGAAAAACGCAATGTACAAGGAAAATAATTCATAAGAGATTCTTTTCTAGTAGATACAGAAGATGCAAAAAAATATGGACTAGACTCAAAGAAAGACATATCGAACAAACATAAAAGTTATGATGTTCAGAAGAATAACATCAGTATCCCTTTTGACTATGAGAATAACTAATGAAATGTAACAAATTGATCAAGGATCAAGCTTATCAATCCTTGAAGATAATTGATGAACAAAACACAAGCAACCAAAGACATAGGGAGGCAAAGAAAAAAGTGATTGATCAAGAAGAAGGAGATGCAATGGAGCCTTATTGTGTACTATAGATGACATTCTATATATAAGAAAATATGCAGTAAGAACAATATTAGACCAAAAGTGTTTAAGTACATTCATATGAATTAGTAAAGTTATAGGAATTTCCAATGGCATGTCGGTTCTTATGCTTGGCAACTCCATTTAGTTGTGGAGTATAAGTACATGCACTTTCATGAATAATATCATACTTTTACAAATATGACTGAGAAACATTAAATATGTATTCTTTGGCATTATCTGTGCAAAAAACATGAATGGAAGAATCAAATGTTCAAAATATATCAAAAAAATTCTAATGATTTTTCATTAAATATAACCATGTCATTCGTAAATATAATCATTAATAAATATAACAAAATATCTAAATCCACCAAGATAATTGACACATGCAAGTCCCTATACATCAAAATGAACCCAATAAAAGGGAGCAGTAGCTCACTTATTGACTCTTGGACTAAATGAACTACAACTTTGTTTGCTTAACTGACATGATTGACATTAGAGATAGGGACAAGATTGTAAACTAGGAAACATAAGATGAAGAATCCTTAAGGAAGGATGGCTAAACTGGCAATGCATCTCTATAGGATCTAGTTTGCGGCTGAGCATACGGTGACACTAAGTGTTGAATCCATATAGTATAACCCACGAGACTCATGTACTCCATCAATATCTTCCCCATTCTCAAATCCTATATCACAAAGGATGAAGTAGACCCATTAACAAGAGTAACATATAGAATATGATGGAACAATTAAAAGAAGTGGTGAGTTTACTAACAAATAATAAATTAAAAGCTAATTAAGGTATATACAGAACAAACTTCGAGGTAAATGATGAAAGAGGCAATGCAGAACCAATCCCACTAATAGGTGAAGTAGACCCATTAACAAGAGTAACATTTGGTGACAGTAAGTAATGTGTAAAAAGTTAGTATAGAGAACATATGATCAGTGGCGTCAGAATCAATAATCCAAGGTTGTAAAGAAGCTTGAGTAAGGCATAGTTGGATTACTTCCTGGACTAAAGCCAAAGAAGATGTAGATGGCTATAAGGCATTCTGAAGCTGTAGGATTCTTGTATATTTTTCCCATGATAAAGTAATAATAGATGACTTAGGTTCCTCATGGTGCACATCTAAATTAGGCATAATACACACTGAATTTGAAGTAACATAAGCAGATATAGAGGTACTAGAATGAATAACATGAGCTCTAAGACATCCATGCAAAGCCTAACAGGTTTCTCTAATGTGACGTGGGTGACAACAGTGATCATAATAACAACATGACCCACAGCCTCGTGCTCCACGAGCTGTACAACCTCCCTTACAACTAAAAGATCCTCCATACCCATTATTAGGTGTCTAACTAACAAGAGCTGAATGGTCAGTGAGGAGAAGTAAGAGATGGCATGGATTGTGCAAACACATGACTAGTGCGAGAATAAATATAAGCTCAAGATGGAAGTTCTGACGATCCAAGGACTTGTGAATTCATTTATTCTAATTCCGATTTTAGACCATGAAGAAGTTTGACAACTGCAAGACGATTACATAATTTCAACATTTCCATCCTATTAATACTAAAAGGCGTCACATCATTAATTTCTTCTAGACATCTTTTTATCTCTCTGTAACATTCAATAATCCCCTTGCTATAACTAAGAGAAATTGGCTAGAATACCATACATGTGTGTGTTGTTCAAGGGATATAAAAATTTAAGATAATCCCAAACTTCTTTATAGATACCAAAACTGTTACATAAATTGAATATTTAAGGTTCCATCGAGTTCCACAACAAGTGAAGGTACCGCTGATCAATTTGATCCCATTTATCATATTTGCTATCAGTTTTCTCAGGAGGTACATTGGTCAAAATTGTAAGACGACTTTAACCATAGAAAAAAATGCTTGAACTATTTGTGCCCACTGAAAATAATTTGTACCATTCAAATTGACAGAGGTAAGTATTGGAGTAGAAGACTTGTACGATGTAACAACAAACTTAGAATCCATGACAAAACATCGATTTACTTTATAGGACGCAAGAAAATAAGACAATCTTTCTATTTCAATCACTCAAAAATAGAAAAGCAAATTATTTTCTATGGGCAAACTTCTTATTACCTTTATAATCGATAAGTGGGTAATTAAAAAAAATGCATTCAAAAGTCACTACTCCATATGGTTTCTGTAGTTTAGGGAAAACCTGAAAAGGCTAGAGAGATGTTCCCTTCAAGTGCATTATTAGACAAATCATAAAGGAGAAGAAACTTCAAGACTGGTTATTGGTATACATGGCTCGGTTTTAGAACTGGTCAACATTATCGGGTTAGTGGTTGGTATGCATGGTTAGGATTTTGTGCATGGTTAGGATAACTGGTGTTTGTGAGTTTTGATGTCGCTAGCCGGTCATCGGTTTGGTTGGGTGATTGGTGATGGTAAGACATGACAGAGATGGTCATAAGGGTTCAATGGGTTTATTTTAGAGGATAGATATGGGTATTTAGAGAAGTGGTCATGGCTTTTTGGACAATTATGAATACGACGATGGTGACTAACGATGGTGGCAGTGCTGTCTTGGGTAGAGGTTTGGTGGTAGGCGTTGTTCGTTAACCATGCCCTGATACCATGATAAAGTTTAAAGTGTTTGTGTCTATAACCCTAACATCATATCATATTATATAATATATGTATGTAATTATAAAAATATCCATGAGTACTAAAATTAAATCATCTCAACAATTCATATAACAGTGTTTACTGCATTATAGGGTCCAAATTATATCATGAATTGCAACCATCATTCTATTGGGTTTTGGCTCATCAAGTTAGTCGTAGAGCAAGCAACTTATGCATATCGATTGAATCGTTTCTCCTTTGTTTCATGATTGTTCGTCCAAAATTGATTAACTGCTTTTACATACTCTATGCAAAGTGTACATGAATGCTAAAGGAGCATCTATCCTTTTAGAAAAATCTTTTGTCCTTTGTTTCACTAATGAACATTGTTCTTTTTTTGTCTTTTTTTTTCTTCCATTATAACTTAGGGTGGGAATAAGGCTGTAAATGAGTTAAGTTAAGATAATATAGTACCAAGCTCGAAGTTAACTTGAATGAAAAAACTATAAACTCAAATTCAACTCAATCTCGATCGAACTTGACTTGAATTGATACTTGACAAGCTTGATATTGACTCAGTTAGGCTCGATTCTTAATAAGACTAAGTAATAATTTGGAATTTGGGAATAGAATAGGGGTTTTAGTTAGCTTGGTTATGAAATATGATAAATGTGAACCATGGGGGGGAAAAAGGCAAGGAATGAAAATAGGCTTTCAAAAGGGGCAAAAACACAATTTCTATAATTTGTTTTATAAATAAATATAATATATATATATATATAAGAAGCTCATTTAGACTTGCAAGTTATTTGAATTGGATATTATACAACCCAAATTACTTGATAGCTACTTGAGTAGCTCAAACTCGAGTCTAGCCAGATTGTAGTCAAGTCGATTATTAGAGCTATTATCGAGTCGAACTTGAGTAGTTCACAAATGACTCGACTCACTTATAGCCCTAAGTACGGGTTTAGACCTAATTCATTAGGCTTAAAAGATTAACATAGTGTTATTCGACAACAAGGTAATTAGAATTAATTTCGCTTTTTGAAAAGTGTTTCCTATAATTAGAATTACAATAGCTAAGTCGTGATTAAATTCACATGTTGGTCATAGTTTACTATTTTTTTTTCCTTGACAATGACTAGGTGTGACTCCAAATGAATTGAAAAAGACTAGTTTTTCTTTACTTCTTAGTTGATGGTGCATATTATATGGATTCATGATTTAATGCAACTTCAATTAAAGAAAATTAAACAAAAAATCCTAAACCCGATAGGTATAGATGAATTGCGATAGTGATGTCTGTATAAAGGATGTGAATCTTAAACAAAGCTTTTTTTTTTCCCCTTTTTGGCTAGACCTTAGATTATCTAATTAACCCAAGATATTTTTGTTGTGATACCAAATCCTATTGTACCGATCATTTTGTTCCAAAGTCATGAGTACTCTGATGATCCTTCCATGATTTTTAATTTAACCATTAATTAAATTACTTATTGCATTATAATGAGTACATTTGATATGCAAACATGTGTTTGTAATTGCAAACGCATTTTGTTGGATGAAACTTACTCTTTATCTTTATAGGTAATCATTTGACAATTGAATATGCTTGTATTTTGCTGGAATCGGATAGTGTATGGTTTAGAGGCTGTAACTTGGGATGGTGAGAATGCTATACAGAGTCAAGGTTGATTGTATGAAAGAGTTCTTATTCAAAAGTTTGGGCGTTAACTTTTGATTTTGCGAAGTGTTGAAAAGTCCAACATGGTTGAAAATGATGTAATTTATAAGTCTCTTTTGACTTCAAGTTTAACTATTTTAGTTATGTCCAAAAAAAACTATTTTAGTCCAAAAAGTAATTTAATAGAGTATGAAAATATTTTAGCTTTCAGCCCATGGGTATCGAGGCCTAATAACCCTATTGATATTAAATTGTTGAAATTCTTGGGAGGGTTTAGTTATGAAATATAGAGGTCCTTTTGTACGTTTTATGAAACTCCTTTGTATCTGAGAAACAATGAAACTTTATTGATCTTTGTAAAATCTAATAACAATTTCACTAACTATCTATTTACTTCACTATAATTGTAATTATATTATAATTTTATCCCTTATGAATAGCTATTACGGTATGCGGTTGACCATAATAGCTATTCCATAAGGAATTCCTATTAAAAAAAAAAGAACATTGAATAACAATTCTTTACTTAAACCTATGAATAACAATTCAATGATGGAATTGTACATTTTCCAAAAAACTCCCATTTAAATGAAAAAATTAATAAGAAAAATCTTATTATAACTTTATTCCATTCTCATTGATAGGAATTTCATCACAACCTTATTCATTCGGCGAAGTCAACGGGTCGTATGTATATAAGTAGATAGAACCCATCCTAATAAGCTAAGAGTTATATATGGACTACTTCATTGAAATACACGTGACCACTAGTTTTGGGACATCAAAATGGAAACACTAGATTGAAATTTCTAAGTCATAAAATTCAAATACTAAAATGCCAAAAATTGAAATTACAACCTTGTTCATTTAAATTAATATGTTAAACATAATTTATTTTTACCTATTGGTTTTTTAAATTATAATCTACTTTACTGGGTTTCTTAGACTATTTTAATTTACCCTACTAGGTATTAATATGAAATTTTAATGTAACATGAATTGCTACCTTGCTTTTCTTTTATTTTCTTTTTTTTAAAAGAAAATTACCATGGACTTTTTGATTTTGTAATTCTTATTTTACTCTACATGATTTCATTCTTTAAGCTTTCATAATATATATTTAAATCTAGATTTGATGCGGACTTCATAATATAAAGTTGAGTTTATCAAGAAGAACACTTGTTGATTAAAAACAAAAAAGAAAATGTGCCATGGATTCCAATGGTAATATCATGAGGCTATAAGGTCATTGCATTAACTTTTGATTTTTTGAAAGCGGTTATTTTATATAATTATTCACACAAATTAGTAGCTAAGTTAGGATTTGATGTAGTGTGAAAAGCTTAAAAATAAACGTGATCAGCACATCAGTTGAAGTCACAAAAACACAATTGCACAGAAGCAATTAGAGAAAACTTTCTCAAAGTTTTGTAATTTGATATGAAGTAATATCTAAAATATAAACTAGGTTTACCAAACTATTTATATTGTTATATAGGAAACTTAAAAGACAAATACTAAATAATAAGTATAATAAAAACGGGCAATAAAGACTATTAGCTGTTATAATAAATTTAAAATGTGAAATAAAGGCCGGCAGTTTTTGCATTTAAGGCTGGCTTTTAATCTACATTGGCTGAAGGCCGATGGCCTTTCCTCCAAAGCCGACGACATTACAGCCGGCTTTGTTAAGTTTTCCAAAGCCTTCTACATTAGGATTAATTTAATATATTAATCATAACTTACTATTTTTTTTTCCTCCACCATGATTAAGTGCAACTCCAAATGAATGGAAAAACCAGTTTTCTTTAATACTTAGTTGATGGTGCACATTATATGGGTTCATGATTTAATGCAAATGAAATTAAAGAAAATTGAATTAAAAAAATCTTAGGCTTGATAGATGTAGATGGATTACAACAGTGATGTTTGTACAGAGGACATGAACCTTAAACAAGACTATTTTTTTCCTTTTTTGGCTAGATCTCCAAACATTCTCATCAACCTAAGATATTTTTGTTGTGATACCAAATCCTCTTGTACTAATCATGTTGCTTCGAAGTTTTAAGTGTTCCGATGTTGCTTGCTTGACTTTCAATTTAACTACTAGTTGAATTGTTTATTGCATTATAATAGGTACATATAACATACAATTATGTGTTTGTACCTGTAGTAAGCTAAATGAAGCTCACTCTTTATCTTTATAGGTAACGGTTTAACAATTGAATATGCTTGTATTTTGCTGAAATTGGAAAAAACATGGTTCAGAGGTTGTAAATTGGGAATGGTGAAAATGCTATATAGAAAATGCTGATTTGTTTGAAATAGTTCTAATTCAAAAGTTTTCGGCGTTAACTATTAATTTTGGGAAGTCTAGTCCAACATGGTTGAAATTGATGTAATTTACAAGTTTTAATTATTCTAGCCCAAAGAGCATCTTTATAGAGTTTGAAAATATTTTAGGCTTTTAGCACATAGGTATTGGGACGAATAGCCTATTGATAGTAAATTTTTGAAATTCTTGGGAGGGTTCTATTATAAAATGCAATGTTTTTTAAAAGGTTTTATAAAACTTCTTTTCAAGGAGAAACAATGAAACTCTATTAATTTATAAAATCTAATAACAATTTCAACAGGTGTAGATATACTAACCTAATAAGTTAAAGATTCCTACATGGACTATTTAAGCGAAATACATTATGATGTCTCCTTCATTAGTTTTGTGGTCTGAAAACCATGATAATATATTAAATTTGATTATGAAAATAAGTGCTAAATTGAAAATTCTCACAGTACAAGTACGGATATAACCAAGTTGGCTATCATGGGTTTTTCGACCCATCCGATCCATTAAAAATCTTATAGGTTAACCTATAGGATTTTAAGTCAGATTTGGATCATACAACAACCCTGGTAGATACCCACAATCCAGTACTTAAATTAAAAAAATAATAAAAACAACCCTAAAATGTAATATGAAATTAATATTATTTGTCCTCTATTATATTTTAGTCCCAACAGAGGATTTAATTTAACTATATTCTTAAGATAATATGTATTGTCTAAGTCTCTTATATGAGACATGATGAAGGAGTAATATATTTAAGTGTTTAAATATTGAATCATGAATGTGGAGGTTATAATTATATCAATTATATATGCATCTTTTAATTTTACTCGTATACTAAATTGTGTCAAAACTATAAGCTTTTAAATTTATTATTGAAATTTGAAAATAAGTTAAAAAATAGGATCATCGGATCATATTTTGAATTTTAAAATAAAACCTATAGAGCAGGTTTGGATTTACTATAGCTTGGGTTTATAGACCTATATTAGTCAAAGTGGCATACCTTTAAGGTCCTGTTTGTCTCAAGAAAAATGTTTTGTACTTTAGAAAAATGTTTTACGTAGAAATGTTTTCTTAAAAATAATATGTTTTCATGTATTTGGTTGCATTTACAGAATTAAGTTGAAAAATTTTCCTGTGTTTGACTACCAATACTACGTCATGTTGTTATATATAAATAATTTATTTTAACAAGTTACTATATAGTATATTATGCCAATTAAATTTATTTAAAGTAAAAATATAAATATATATTATATAATTTATATGCAAACTATCAATTGATATTTATATTTTTTAATGTTTTTTTTATTTTTTTTTTTTCCAATAAATTATTTTTATATTTCAAATATAATTTATTGATATTTACGATAAAAATCAATAAATATCATGTTTCTGGTGTTAGAATACTTACAAAGGTTAATCCGAAAAATAACTTTTCGTTTTGAAAAGAGTAAGTTGTTTTCCTTAAAAATAATATGATTTTCTCTTTAGCGAAAGTTATTTTATCTTATAAAAAAAAATATTTCTACTTAAAGTATCATTTTCTGCATAACAAATAAAAAAAACAAATTCTGTGTAACAAAAAAAAAAAAAAAAAAAAAGAACCATTATACAGCCCCCGGCAAACTTCCTGGCTATTTCAAATCCCGCCGAAAGCCGCACTTTGGTATATGTACTTTTTAATGGCACAATATATATTTTTCCTTGGCACATTTTGGTATTTATACACTAATGACCCTCGGCACTAAGTTTCCGCACCCCGAACTCCATATCTTACCATAAGACTTCTTTCCTCGCATTTCCTCCTCGAGTATATAGAGACGATAGACTCTCGGCCCATTAAGAATGTGGGACAAAATAGACCTGAGAGCTCGCTTAATCCGATTGTACTGCTGGCCGATATCCACTGTCGAAGTCTTCTCAAAATACCTCAACATACCACCAAAATCCATTTCCGAAGAGACCACGCTCCCGATAACAGTAGTACCGAATTCAGGCAACCAAAGCCACCATTCCAACTCTGGCCCTCTTGTATTGATTGGAGCTGCTCTAAGCCAAGTATACTCATGCTTGATCTCCATTGTCAAACTGGTCTTGAACTACCTTAATTTATCCCCCATTCATCCCCAAAACACGCCTCAAGGCCAATCTCAACATCAACAAATCAATATACCGAATGATGTGAGTCCAATTACTTTGTTGTTTCAAAGTCAAGAGTTAAGTAAAGCAGTTTTGGGTCTTGTAGTGCCCATAATAGGGATGCTTCTCGATCAATACAATGACCTCACGGTCCTCCAATCTGCACTTGTTACGATCGCACTCTGTCTTGGTATAGCGGCAACACTCAACGGAATGATGTTGAAAGGTATGTATCCCAGAGCAGCAAGTGTAATGGAGAATGTGGGAGTTGCATTGATAATTTTAGGTCTATTTGGACTCATTAGCTCATCCCTTCCGCCAGCTCTAGGATGGATCTGCTGGCTCTGTTTTGTGCTGTCCTGTGTCCCACTTGTATTGGGCATCCCGCTTCGTAAATCCACAAATGATATGAACCACTTAAACTCCGACACCCCGGATCCACCCAACAATCCGGTATGATGATCGATGTTGGCTCCTGTATTCTACTATTTTAGTCTATAGAGTTGCACTTGATACTGAATTAGTCGTTTGGTATGTACTGAATAATAGTGTTTGTCTGCTCTCAAATTTTAACTCGCCAGAAGGTGATTGATGTTTGACACCTCATATAACGCAATCACATCCTTTGGATTAGGAGGGTTAAATTAATCTTTTTATAATAAATTAATCTTTTTATAACTCGCCAGGTGCACTTTGTATTGAATCAGTCGTTTGTATGAAGATTTTTAGAATAAGATATCTCTCCCTCCCTCCTCTCCACACATCCCTTCCCCCCACTCCCCCCCCTCCCCCGTGTATGCGTGCGTGTGTATGAGTAATTGCAGATTACCAATGCGTAAGAAATCTATTTCCCTGAATTCTCAACCGATGCATTTGGATTTTAGCTTCAAATCTAGGGTTTAGTCGTAATTCTAAATCTATGACGAACCATCAGTATGTATGGCATCCATGTGTTTGTCAAGAGGCTGAATGAGCTTAATTTCTCTGCACATATCCTACAAATGATTCAATACCTGTAAAAAGCTTATGGTTCTTTGGATGTTAATGCCGACATGGAAATATTGTCAATGAAGCACAGGGCAGGTTCTCGTTACCATTTCATTCCACTGGTAACTTTGCCTGCTGACAAATCAGTTATGTCAAATTACTCCTTTGAGGCTGTTTCATTGCCCGCGCTGTGTCCTTTTGGTTGAATAAAAGCCCACACTATCAGAATAGTTGTTTGTGTCCATCTTTAGTTATAAGCAGCATGGGTTTTGATACTGGTGTAGTTATATTATCAAATTGAGCTAGTTCAGCATGGGGATGTTTCAATTTTAGCAGCAACGATGGTAGAGTGAGTGAATCTCTTGTGCATTAGATTATCAGAATATGTGTTCATGTTACTTTTGAGAGATCTTTATTGAAGGTATAATATGCCTATGGATAGATGACTATAGATGACTGTGGCTCCATCTTGATTGGCTGTCTAGATCTTTCAGTTTAATATAACAACATGATTGCATTGTTCTTGTCGTCCATAGACCAGAGAGAAATTCCCCTCTAAAATATGATCTACTCTCAAAAGCCTTAATATGGTTGAAAAATCACTTGAACTCTGAGATAAGAGTTTTTTACTCCATGTTCTTGCAAATTTTTAACTATATGTTGGATTCTCGAAAATTAAATTTGTATTGACTTCTTTTGTATGAGGAATTTAGAATAAGATTGGGTAGGCTTCTTCTAAGTTTTGAATATAACCATTAACCTGTTCTTTCCCTCTCTCTCTCTCTCTCTAATTGCGTAATACAAATGATTATGATATTTATATCCATAATTCACAATCATTGCATTTTGGTCTTTTGAATTTTAGCTTCAAATCTCAGATTTATTAGTCCTTGATTCCAAATCTAATGAACCATTAGTATGGCATCTTATGGGTTTCTCAAGAGGCTGAATGAGCTGAATTTTTTGTTGACACCTCTAAAAGCTTATGGTTTCATGAATGTTATGTCACCATGGAATCATTTTCAGTAAAGTGTGAAGCAGGTTCTTGTAGCCTTTTCATTCCTCAGTTAGCTTTTCCAGCTGACAAAATCAGTTATGCCAAATTTTTCCTTCCATTCGGTTTCCTTGTCCCATGTCCTTTTGCTTTGAAAAATCCCATTCTGTCATAATCACTGTCCATGTCCATCTTTAATTATAAGTAGCGCTGGTTTTGATATTGATGTAATTTTGTTTCTATTTTAGCAGCAACGATGGTATGGAGTGAATCTCCTTGTTGCACATTGATGCACTTCTTTCTTTCAAGAGATCCTTTATCGTAGTACAGCATGTCTATGGACAAATGATTGTGGGATCATCATTATTGACTCTCTAAATCTTTCAGTTTAATGTTAAAACATGATAGCACTGTTTTTGTTGTCCAGGCAATGCTTTTATGACATCTTTGTTAGAATCATTGATTGATGATGGCTACTACTGGAATGCTTACAGAGTTTTTGATCCTTTTTTTTTTTGTGGTTAAGTTTGATGCTAATATATAAAACTATGGAAGGTTAACTCTGGATTCATAATACTGATTCTGTATTCTTTCAAATCTCAGTATGACCCAGCTACTGAAAGGACTTATTCTGTGTGGCCTTTCCAATACAAATGCTCTATGGACATCGCTTATTATTGAGAGTCTTGTCACCTTGGCTTAATGGTAAGAATAAGATCAAGTTTCCTTAATCTAACCAGTTTATGTTTTGGCACACTAGCCAAACTATTCTTCATCCAGTGCTTTTGTATTGCTCTAGAATCAAACTCCTTTTGCTCTTGCATTGTTCCATCATCCGCTGATAACTTGAATGGCTTGCTTTGATGAGCCTTCACTTGAACATTATGCATTATGAAAGAGGTTATCATAGACCAGCAGTTCTGATCAGTCAGACATTCTCCTGTGTAAGTTTTCTGGATATCCTGTAAATTATTTTAGAAAGCTGCGATTCAATGAGTGTCAAGGCAATAATTTTGTTGATTTTTTTCACATAATTTATTTAGTACAATGAAAATGATTCGCAAATTGTTCTTTTTATTAGTGTACTTTTTTGCTTTGTCTTCTATTAATCTGGGATGTTTTGCTTAATACCCAACTATCTCTGTAACACTATTATGCTATTTTGACAAGTTGGTATCAGTTGGATGTCATTAAGACGAACTGTAGTAAGCTCCTTGGCTAGTTAATGGATCTAAATGCAGAATTCATGTGCAAGTCCAGTCCATCAATTTTTAAATTAAGCATTTTGGCTAATGTCTCTTACCTCATACATTTCTGTTTTAATCTGTGCTCTTGAGCCAAGTATTAACTACTTATTATGTACTTGGTTTTGGATCATTAGTCAGAGTTTGTGCTTATTGGAAACTCAGAATGCAAATGCCTAAGGTTGTTGCATTTGCTGATCTGCTGCTCTGTTAATTGGGCAGCCTTTGAACCTTATTTGTTTTGCTTTTCTGATATGCTGACTAGTTTGCCTTCATTGACCATGACATGTTGGTTACTAATCTATGCCATGTAATATGCATCTGTGAATGTGTAGGTGGTAGAGACCAGCCAAGATTTTGTTCTACATCTATTACTTACTGTTAATCGTCCTTTAGAGTTACAGGATGCTGGAACAAACAGTCAACTAACCTGGTATAGGCCTTGGTGACACTTTGCATAGTTTGATAAATTAAAGCTTTGATCTAGATTTGATTATAGGAGCTGATTAATAGATGTCTTCCAAGATATCTATCAGATTTAGATCCTAAACCATCATAACTAAAAGCTTAAACTTGTAATATAATGTGATTTTAATATTTATACTCCCTCCCATCCTAAACAACCACATGAGTATACGCATTGACTAAGATCCATCACATAGAAAAATTAAAATGGGGACTTATGATGTGGCCTAACATTGACTAAGGTCCATCCCATGGTTCTGTGATAAGGATCTACATGTACAACATAATAATAACCTAATATAGATTTACTGATTTTGATACATTTTCTTGTAAAGTATTTTTCATATAACTGCTCTGGATTTTTATTTATAATGACTTAAAATGACCTTATTCTGCATGGAACAATGCATGTTCATTCACTTTTATCAGGAGTGACTGTGTATCATGAAGTTATCTCAATTCTAATTTGATTTTATTCCTTTGTCCAACATAATTAAACCAAGCATGCTTGATGGATTTGAAAGGTCTGCTGTTGTGGCTCGATGGGCTCAGCTTCAACAAAAGATAGCTGTGATGAGCTCCACATTTGAAAGTGGAGTAGGTTTATCCAAACTTGTGACGTTTTCAAGTTATCTTGATTTACATCATGCAAAGTTGTAAAAGGTAACGAATAATCTAATGGAGGGAACCATAATACACAGTCTTGGGACCGACCAGTGGCTTAAGGAAGATGTGGAAAGCAAACCTCTTAAGGTTTGTTGTTTTACGAAAAATGGTTTCATAGAAGTATCTAATGATGATGCTAATAGGCCACTTCAGAGATGCCAGCTTAATGAACACATCACAATTAAACAATCCTCAGACAAGGAAGTATCTATGATATAATTGTAGATTTAGAGGATGTCTTGTTCTTCATCGAAGTCAGTTGGGAAAAAAAAACTGTGAGTGCAGATGCTTGACCTCAAAGAGAGAGAGCAATACCTTAGGATCTTTCTATATTCTCTTCAATAATTATTTGCATCAAGTTCTTTGTTGAGTCTGTAATCATATTGTCATTTTCCTGTTTACATTTTTCACTTCATTTGGTTTTTGAGAAAATTGTACTTGTCTGAGTTGTCTCCTTAATTTTCATGAATTTAACAAACCATTATATTAACACACTACTTCTGCAGAGTTTAAGCTACCCCAAACATATTGCATGCTTCCTTTTGTTGAACAGTGTTACCCCAGATGATGCTTTATTGATCAATGATGTAGTTAAAATAGTGCTGCTTATCATATGCTCCATCATCTGAGAAGTCCAATATTTCTGCAGGATGATGTACTCTTGTTTCTCCATAATTTTCTTGGATCTGCTAAAGAATGGCTTGCCATGATGAAGACGCTTTCTGGAACGACAAGATGTACCTCTGTTGATCTTCCAGGCGGGGGGAGGACTCAGAACTTGAAAAAGTAAGAGATAAAAGAGTTCAGGAACAAATATTTGTCCATTAATGTTGGTGCAGATCTATTAATGCAATTTTTACCAGAAAATAACATTTAAAAATTCACTCTTAAGACATATTTAACGTGAGCATGGATAGCTCTACGCATGGCCATGAAATTCACTAATCAGGTATGCAAATTATCTAGGGAGGATTCTCTTTTGTTTTTGAGTCACACATTTGTACCAAGGAAGATGAATGTTGATATGAAGATTGATGGAGTTGCTCTAATATCTGGAAGCCTAGGCTTAAAAGATGTCTTTGAAAGAAAAATTCACAGGTCAATAGATGATTAAAAAATACAGAGCATCAAGTCTTCTTTTTGGACTCCCTATTATTCTGGCCGATTGTGGAAGAGGCAATCTTAGTCTGATTTCTGTATACACTAATTCTTTTGCGAAGGTCACAGTTTTGTGTAAAATCACCATAGAGATTTTGTTTTCTTTGTAGCTTGAGAAGTCATCCCCAGTATAATCAGATACTCATCACTAATGTGCAGCACAGTTATGTACAAAGCCTTTCAAAGTATAGCTAGACAGTGGTAAGCTCTTTGAAAACTCCTTTTTTTTTTAAATTTATTTTCTCTTCTTTTAGTATTACTGTCTTTCATACATCCTTGGATTGCAAAAATTGAAAAGGCTGAGTTTCTACAGGAATTTGTCAGCAAGTTGCCAATTGTGTGGCCTAAAGCTATGGGGTATGCCAAGAGCTTTTGTTGAGTTGAAAATTTCTAGCTAGTGACTGAAACAAGTTTCTGGTTTTAATTTGTTAAGAGTTCATCTCTCTAGCATAACCTTAGTGACCCCTGTAAATAGCAGAATAGTATGTCCATTTCCAAAGCAAGGCTTGAGTCAAAACTTCAGTATTTTGGTATTTCAGGTCATTGTAGTTGGAGAAAGAGACGAGATTCACAGCAATTGCTTTTGCTTAACAGATGTACAAGGAATTTTGTAGCGTAAAGAGCACAATAATGACTCACTGTGCAGTGCCTTTGAGATTATTGAAGTTCCTGATAGTGGACATGCCGTTCATTTGGAGAATTTCCCTCCCGTTGTCCAGGCTCTAAGAAGGCTCTTGTTGTGAGTGAAAAGGAACACCAGTACAAATTATGGTGATTGGTGATGCTTGCTGCATTACCGGGTCCAGATTATATCATGAAATGCTACTGTTAATAACCATTTTTGAGTAAATAACTGATCTTTATTTAATTTGAGGCTGCATTGTTGCTTGTAGAGACTTACTCCAAGCTGATTACCGACTCTTTCCGAAGTGAATGTCAATGCTGAATTAAGTATCTAATTTCTGAAAAATCTTCCTGGGGATGCTCCACAAAAGGAGATTGGTTTTCCTTTTTTTTTTTCTTTTTTCTTTCTTTTTTCTTTTTAATAATGTTTGTTGTATTCTAGTAGATATAATGTGACAAAATATCGTTGTGCTAAGTAAAACGGGATTGTGGTATCTATAAATTTGCTGCGGGAGATGGTAATTAATATCAGGTGCAAACAGCAATGGTCGGTTGGTCACTGGTTGCTAATAAATCACATGATGTGTTTTTTATTGCACTACCATTAACTTTTGAACAGTTTTGAACAAACCTAAGCGTGCCTCACTTCATTTGTGAAAATACATTCAATTCAATATATCTGAAACTCGTGCAGCTAAAACAACAAAATTAGTCTCCAACAAATCACAAATTCACGGTCTATAATTTCTATCATGATTATGATCATATTACAATTTGCATCACAATTCTCGATCAATATGATTCTCGAGAAAGAGCCTAACAATAGGTTTGTTTGTTTCATAATATTCTAGTCATTTTGGCATCATATTTATATCATTTTTAAATAGATATTTATCAATAAATGATATTGATGAAAAACTGATATTTTTACTCATAAATTGATCAAGCAGATGTGATGTTAATATGATATAAATAAGTTACATATATATATATATAGATCTAATACAAATATAATACGGATAAAAATCTAATTCATAGTTAACGTAACAATAAAATAAAAAAAACATAAAAATAAAATGAAGTGATAAAGCATTTGAAACCATTTTCCTTTTATTGACTGACAAAATTCATAGTCCCAATGTCATTTTTCTTGCATTACAAGAAAATTGAGTTTTAGAGATAAAAATTATGTGTCTAAACATAAAATTCTATAGCAAGATCCATTATTGTTGATTCTATTTGTAAAAATAAAACTACTTTTACTAATTTTCATTGCATAATATTTATTTTTAAATGCTAGATTTATTGTAGTATTGATATTAAAAAGAGTAGAATGAAGTGATAGAGTGATTGACATTGCTCTCTTTTGACTTAACAACGACTTGAAAAGGCATACCTCTCAACTTATTAATGAAATTATTAGTTATCCTTTTAGTTGCCTTCTCAACTTGTTCATTTTATCTTAATGTTACAAAATATTGATGTGAATTTGTCATAAGGTCTAGAGTTTGGAGTTGTTTAAAGAGTTCAAGATAGTTTGATTTTGATAGGTTTGGACCTTGAATTATTTTAAGAGTTTAGAGTTGTTTGCTGATAGCTAACGTCTACCATCACTTGTAGTTGGAGTTGTTAACATTAGACATAGTTAATTATCTATTTCAATTGTTCTTTAATTTTTTTTTAACTATTATTGGTTTTCATTGTTTATTTGTTTGTTTTTACAACAATTGTCGTTGTAAAATTTACAGGTCAAAATCATGTCTTAATGAGATGAAATAGTTAAAATGCTGAAATTTCTTCTCAACTGCTATAATGATGGAACTGTTTTTAAAAAAAATTTCCTCTTCCCCCTTTTTTTTTGTAGATCTTAATTCTACTCGGCACAAAATTGCCAAACATGTTAGCAATAAAGCTTTTATCTAGTTTAATCATTAAAAAGGACCGTTGCAAAAGTCCTTTTCGTTCTTTATGAAAGCTTGAAATAGGAAATATCAAGCAATAACCAAAAAAAATAAAAATATGAGAGAAAGCAAAAAAAAAAAATTAAAATAAAGAAAAACAACAAAAGATTAAAAAAAAGTCAGAAAGTTGAGCAAATAAAAAAATCAAAATGGATAATAAAAAAATAAAAAACTAGTTATTTGGTGATTGAGAAGTACCATTATGGAAGGAAACCAATTTTACAGGTCAAAAATAAATTTCATGAATTAAATATATGCTATTTTTAGATAAATTAGCAAATATTTCCGTGTAATCTATGAAACGTAAGACGCGTCTTCCTTTTTCATCGTCTCCGTTCTCTTTGGCCGCAGTAAAAATATCGTTTTAAGTGTGGGGGCTCCAGTTGTTGACTTTTATTTGGAAGTTGGTTTCATAAGCTCGCCATAGTCTTTATCTCCACCAAGTCTTTTAATTTGATGTCCAAAAAAAAAAAAAGTCTTTTAATTTGGGTAAAAAATCATTGTCTTTAATCTTTGTAATAAAGATGGGCAGCTAAAGCACACCCCCCCACCCCACATAGGAAAATTTCAGAAAAAACAAAAAAAATAAAATTAAAATAGTCAAAAATTGAAAACATAAAGAAAAATAACAATAAATTAGAAAAATAAAAAAATTGAAAAAAATACAAAAAGGGAAGAATATATAAAAAAAAAAAAAAAAGACAACACAGACTTTTTTTTGTGTTTAAAAAGTGCCATGGACAAAATTAGCATGTAGTAATAATTTATTCGCGGGAAAAAAATGACCGAACAATATTTAAGGCAACAAATTCCCTTCCTTGCTGGAAATAGGAGTCATATATGCAATAAATGAATAACTATCAAAATTCCATTTTTCCATTTTTTTTTTTTTTTTGATGAAAGTTCCAGTTGAAACATGAGAATAAAAACATAATTATGTAGTTGCATCTTTGGCATGATGGGAACTTAAAAGATTGAAAAAAAAAATTGAAAGCCCTCGGCCAAATTATCGATCAACACAATTTAAGGATATTGATATAGTACATCTATTTTACGTTTTGTAATTACTCTATTTTATGTAAATAATGGAGTTTAATCACTTCGTTTAAGGAAACATCAATAACCATTATATGAACAAAATGGTAGAAATTAAAATGGACTAAATTGATTTCATAATAGAAAAAGAAAAACTATAAATTGAATGTTGTTTGATTTAATTTTTTTTCCTCATAATATAATGCACAAGATAAATAAATAAATACAAACATATGGTTGCAGAGATTAGAAATATAATACGATGGCCATAACATGAAATGGAAAATTTCTATTGTATGAAGATGTTAGCAATTCCCATTGGTTTTCCAGTGATCATCACGTTTATTCTTGTTTTCTTTCCCTAACTTTCTATGAGTAATTCAAGCATTCAACGCTGTACAAAACTAATAATAGAGATAGTCGTGCAAGATTTTTTAACTTTTTCTTTTACCATCATAACGTATAATATCAATAATAATATAATCAAAAGACAATATTTGTGAAATTGTATATTACTTCTCCAGCTAATATATTATTTATTTATGAAATTTTACGGATTCATCTTATATTTTAATTATTAAAATAACTAAAAAAAAACTTAGGGGATTTGTAAAAAAATAAATAAATAATAGAATTTTTTAATTTCTCTTATTAATTGGAATCTTCGGTAATATTATTATAGTTCAGACTCCAACACTTTTTCATTCGAACATTTTTCTATAAAGATCAATAGGTGCATTGAAAAAGTGATAATCATATTATTAGGCTACCACAATCTTTCAATTTTCTTTTTTAAAATTCCCCTATCACGTCTTAAAACATCTATCAGCCCTCAACAATCTAAACCCTTCCTTTTCTTTTCTTTTTTTTTTTTTTGGGGGGTGGGGGGGGTGTGGCGGCATACAAAACCCTTCCATTTGTTGAAAGAGTGATCTTCATATCATTAGAATACATAATCTTAATAATCAATTTTCTTCTCAAAATACCTTTATATTTATTTTTTTTTTTTTTTGGTCAGTCTCAAAAGATCTTCATCAGATATCCCGAAACGCCACCCCTCTCTCACACTATTATTTACATCCAAATGCAAATGTAATTTACTGCAAATGCAAGGAATGGGCAGTTTGAATTATGTATGCCTATATTCCAAAAACATTTGTGAGTAATTACTCTAACTACTGCAACAAAGCGACTATGATAACCATTTCTCCGCCAAAGGTGAAGAAGACTTTGACCGTAAATTAGAGGAAGAGATTATATAAATGAGTTAGATTCTGTGCCCAAGAGTGCTGCTTCCTTACGATCATTACCACGTCAATAATCACCTATTATGATTTTTTTTTTTAATGTAATGGGCTTTACCTGCTTCTACTCAGTAAAAAAAAAACGATTATTAGCTTCTGATCGTGTTGGGTCACCCCACCCCACTTGGAAAGCAGATGAATCTTAGTGAAACGTAGATGATGATTTTCCCCAGAAATCAGCAATATTTCACCCAAATATAATCAACTGACAGTTCCAAACCCATAAAATAAATAATACTAAAATGAATTGTAATAATTCCATGTATATATATATATATATTTAGAAAGAACTAACATCGAAGTGTTGCTGGTTGACTCGATCGAATCACATCGAAATTGGAAGTTGGTTTCATAAGCTCGCCATTGTCTTTATCTCCACCAAGTTTAATGTTTCCATTTATATAGTTAGGAGCAACCGAGCAAGTGCGAGTCAATGGTTAGAACCAGATAGTATCTAATTTAAGATATATTTTAAAAAATATTTTGAGCTATTCAAACAGTGCTGGGTTGGATTTCCTGTTATAATGAGACAAAAAAGAATTAATAATATTTTAAGCTATTCAAACAATGTCCTTTAAACAATTTAATAAGCTAATAGTATTCTAGATCTAGTTTAATGTTATCTCTGCTAGTCCTGCTCGAATGAAAGATACCAATTTATTTATTTAAAAAAAAAAAAGCAATTTAATCAAAGTAGTATCTCTCCTGCCTCCCTCCCGCTCTCCCTCCCTCTCACATATCTGTTCATCACCATAATAACAGTGGATCATCATTCTCAAACCTACTTATGCCCGTTACGGTGATTACTAGGTGATAGATTGTGGATGCTTGAGTTCGGTAATGGTCATGGCCAAAGGAGCATGCTTTCAGTAGCAATATCGAACTCAGCATCCACAATTTATCACCCATCTATCGCCATAACAGGCCTGGAGCCTAGATCAGCAAGCTCAATCACATCACGACCACGATTCCGACCATAATCATGAATCATCTGATAATGATGTGAATCACAATCATTTCTTCCCTCTTAACTCTGTAGTTTAAACAACCCATGTAAACCCTAACCCTCTAGATCCACCGGTCTGATCATTGATGTTTGTCCCATGTTTTGAATTTATCTTTTGATATGAAATTTTTGTATGTAGATGCAGTTTTAGTGAATCAGTCATTAGTTTGAATCAATCTTCTATATAAAGATTTTAGAATAAGCTACGGGTTAGGGTATTAAATATAACCATGACCTGTTCTCGGTGTGTGTGTGTGTGGTATTGAAAATTACAAATGAGTACCATGTATTTGGATTTTTCTTGGATTTTAGGTTCAAATCTTGGGTTTGGTCCTTAATTCCAAATCTATAGTGAAATATCAGTATATATGACATCTATGTGTTTGTCAGGAAACTGAATGAGCTCAATTTCCCTGCAGATATCTTGCAAATGATTTAACACCAATAAAATCTTATGGTTTCTTGAATGTTAACGTCAACGTGGAATCATTATCAATGGAATATCCCGCAGGTTTGTGTTACTTCTTCATTCCTCAGTAACTTTACTTGCTGACAGAATCAGTTACGTCAAATTATTTCTTTGGTTTCTGTTTCATTGACCATTGTCGTTTTGGTTAAATTAAATAACGTGCTGTCAGAATAGCTGCTCGTATCCATCTTTAATTATAAGCAGTACTGCCTATGATGTTGATGTAATTATATGATAATGAGCTAGATGAGCATGGGAATGTTTCTATTTTTGCAGCAATGATAGTGCAGGATGAATCTCCTTGTTGCACATTTGAAGCTGCATTTCTCTTTTTTGAGAGATCTTTATCGCAGGTACAAGTATGTCTATTGTATAGATGATTGCTACATCATCATTAGTGATGTTCTGGATTATTCAGTTGAAAATAAAAGCACGATAACATTGTTCTTGTTGTCCAGTCAAGTTCATATGCTCCACGGATCATAGGGGAGTCCCCTTTAAAATAGGATCTAGTCTAGGAAGCTTTAATATGGTTGAACATGACTGGGTCCCTGAGGTAAAAGTATCAGACTTTTACTCTATATAATTGAAAAGCCACTTCCATTTCTATAACTATGGTATGCTTCTGTAGCTATACTTATGCTGAATAAGCATTTAATATCTAATGTAACATTTGCATGACATGGCAGGGCAATATATTTGACTGCAGTAAAGAGCAGCTAACAGCAGGGAAAAAAGGCTAAGAAAATCACATGATTTCGCTCTTTTCATGCTGATCATAAAGGAGTTCCTTAACATTTGATCCTTTTCCTTTTCTACTTAAGAATCCAATGTGCATTGTGCAATATATTGCATCGATAGTTGCACCTTTAACAAATATCGTGTTTCTTTATTAAAGAGCATGTGAAAATGATGCAGTATACTATTTTCAGTCCTAATAGAGGTTCAAAATATACTGAATTGGTTATTTGCGCTGAAAGTGTGGAATCAACTAGGGTCATTTTTTTCTATGTTTTAAATATAAGCAAGACCATGGCTTATCTCTCTATTTTCCATCTTTCCCAAAGTTGAAGGACCAATACTAATTTTCTCTATACATCTGCATCATGTGCAGTTAGTTCCATACCTTTGAATTTGAGGATATATTTAGATTGTTATATGACCATTTTATCTTGTATTTTTTATTATGTCAGTAATCCTTTTGCTGTTTTATCTATGCACACAGAGTCTTGGAAGCAACTTTTTTAAAAATCCGAGGACTAAATACTCAATTTTAAATATACTAGATAAGTGCACATGAAACAAATATAAGGTGGTGGATTTGCAATTTACCTTTTTTTTTTAATCTATTACCCTTTTTTTTTTTAATCTATGCATGTAGGGTCTCTCTCTTTCTTTTTTTTCTTTCCTTGACTGGCAAGCTCTTAAACATGAGGAAAATTCCCATGGAGAGGTAATTACTTGAAATTAACATTACATTATTGACTTTACCCCTTTCCTTGTTTGAGAATAGAGTTTTTGGTTGTGTTGAATATTTAGGTAGGCATATTATGTATAACCAATGATTGAGTGGCTTAGGTTTATTATGCAGCTTTAATTCAATGTAAGATCCTTTTTGTGTAGCCTATTTATAGACAATTTTACGGTTGTAGATGGGTTTTGAATGACTGCAATAATGTGTCCATTGTCCAAGATATTGATTACAAATTTCATGGAAAAACTATAATTATGATGAAAATTTTGTCTTGTAATGAGACGATCTGTACGTGGGGGTTTTTTATTAGTAGAATCCAAGTGGAAAACTATGCCATCATCTTTTTATATCCCTTATGCTCTTATTTGTACTTAATTAGATGACGACACTCCACTAATCCATGCTGCTCGGCAAAGGCACAATGAAACTGCTAAATGCCTTCTCTAGCGAGGTACCGACCTAGCAATATCTAGTGATGTAGGTGCTGTTGCACTTCATCATTCTGCTGGAATAGATAAGTTAATTGCTGCTGTTATATGCAGTAATTGGCAAGTTGCCTTATTCTGTTTATACTTTTTGATGCAAGGAGTCACTTTTGTATTTATTCTCCATTCCTTACATTTAATGGACTTTCCAAGAAGGACGAAAATCAGAATTCATTCCTTCCTCCATTCCTTAAGAGAAATCATTAAGAGAAATGATTTGATTATCAATAATTTGATCATTTATTTATTGATTTGATCATAAATAAAATTTATTCGTTTCCTATATGGTATCTTTAAGAGAAATGATTTGATTATCAATGATTTGATCATTTATTTATTGATTTGATCATAAATGAAATTTATTCATTTCCTATATGGTATCATTAAGAGAATTGATTTGATTATCATCAATGATTTGATCATTTATGTATTAAGAGAATTGATTTGATCATAAATGAAATTTATTCATTTCCTATACGGTATCATTAAGAGAATTGATTTGATTATCAATGATTTGATCTGATTTGATCTTTTATTTATTAAGAGAATTGATTTTAATATCAATGATTTGATCATTTATTTATTAAGAGAATTGATTTGATCATAAATGACATTTATTCATTTCCTAAATGGTTGTTTCTATCATTTCCTATATAACTTCCTCTTCTCTCCATTATAATATCCGTGTCCCTCCCTCCTCGTAGCACCTAAACATTCTAATTCGTTTACCCTTTGCTATAAGTCTACTAGCATATATACAGGTTAAAATCTCGACTAACAAGACATGTGGGATGCTAGAGCTGCTTTAACCCAATTGTACTGTAGCTTGATCTCAACTATCAAATGCATCTCAAATTATCTAATGATGCCATCAAACTCCGAGGAGAATAGGCTTCCAATAGCAGTGGTACCCAGCTCAAGCAACCAAAACCAGCGTTCCAACCCTGGTCTTCTTATGCAGATTGCATCTGCTCTTAGCCAAGCCTATTGCTGGTTGATGTCCACTATCAATGTTTTCGTAAAGTTCTTCAACATATCACCTATTCATGACCATAACACACCTCAAAGCCAAAATCAGCAAGGCCAAGCCCAATCACAGCACCACCAACCAATATACCGAACCCCATCCGCCATGATATGAATCCAATCACCTCTCTATTTCAAAGTCAAGAGTTAAGTAAAGTATTTTGAGTCTCGTACCACCCATAACCGGGCTGCTTCTTAATGAATCCAAAAACATTATCTTCCTCAATCTAGATTTATTACAGTTACACTCTATCTTGGTACCGTTGCGACATTTAACGGAATATTATTGAGAGCTATCTATCCAAGAGCAGCAAGTGTATTAGAGAAACTGGGAGTTGCATTGATATTTTTGGGATTTTTCAGACTCAGTAGCTTATCCCTTCTGTCAACCCCCGAATGGTTTTACTGGCTGTGTTTTGCGTTGTTTTGTGTCCCACTTGTATTGAGCATCTTGCCTTTTAAATTCGCAGATGAAGTAAACCGCTTAGACACTAACCATCCAGATCTACGCAGCATTCCAGTCTGATGATTGACGTTGGCTCCAACATCTATTATTAGTTTTTTATATTTATGTAGAGTTGAACTTTCTACTGAATGTGTTTGCCGTTTGTCACCCGGACAAGGAATAATTTTGTGTTGCAACTTTTAGTACACTGATGTACCTTATATTAAATCACTTATATGTATGAAGTTTTTAGGAGAACATCTGGCTATACGTCGTCAAGGTTTTGAATTTAAAAATTATGACTCCAATCTCCTTCTCTCTCCCTATTTTTTAATTTCTGTGTATGCGTACTTAATTTTTTATACATAATTTTGTTAAAGTCGCGCAATCCTTGTTTTTTTCTTTCAAATGTTTTGTTTGCTTGTAGTGATCTTGCAGGTTCCTTTTTTTTTTTTTTTTTTTCCCTTTGGACATAGGGTTTTATGTGGGAGTATGTTGAAGTTGCTTATAGGAACAGCTAAATGGTTTGGTTAATTAGGAACTTGCAAAGAACCATGCTCTGTTAATTAGGAACAGCATGGCCATTCGTGGTGTAGATGGTTTGGTTAGACTCAAAGCTACCATGTCAGCAGATACAAGTTGCTGGAGATAGAGGAGAGAGTAGCATAAATGGTTTGGTTAGCTCCGCTGCCGGGTTGGCAGTTGGATGCAACAAGCAGGTAAGCTTTATTTCATTTTATATACCTCCAAAGTTCAAGCAATTGCTTCTGAAAGTTTTGTATTTTGATCTGGCTAGTTGGAAAGTAATGTGGCTTCAAGTTCAGATGTTTATCTGAGGGAGATGTAGTAAGAATATCTCTTTAACTAAGTCTTTCCCAACAAGTTAAGTTAAATCTCATTCTTAACCTTGAGAAGTAGTTATAGCGGTCGAGGCCAGATTCTAACATGCTAAAATGCAGGTTTAAATCTGAGAAAGTTCATTTCGTTTACAATTGAGTCAAATGCTCCATACAATAATGTGGTCCAGTTGTTTGGTAGGAACAGGCCCCCTCATGTTTGGATCAATTTTTCATATAATGGGTCATATAACCAATGTTTGTTTTTCTGTTTGAGGTTGCCTGTACTATGAAGGTTGTTCTGTGGTAGTGTTTAATACAAGCGATAAACAGGATCGGTTCTCAATAGAACTCTAGTTACTTGCTGCTGCAAACAAGCGCAACTAGCAGGCATGGTCCTTGATGTCTTTCTATGAAACTGCTGGTAATGTAGTATTTTCTGCTTTTGTTTAGGTAGCAAGCTTGATGGGAGATACTTAATTACAGATGAGTTTGCTTGGGTTGCTGCAGAGCTTGTTGAGGAGCGATTTTGGTGCTGTGAAGGTGAAACTTCGGTTACTGTTACAGCAAACATTCCTCTGCTTTCCCTTTAGTTCTTGAAAAGTATAATCTGAATATTCATTGTAGATGATTTTAATTGGTTGATCTTACAGGGTTGCCCATACCCATAGTGGAGATCCCCTTCAAGATTTGCAAGAATACTAGAAATATTAAAGAAGTTCGGTGGCCAGTTGATCTCCGTGCAGATGCCTATAGGAATTGGACCAGTGAAAAGCCTCCTGTTATTGCTCGATGGGCTCAGCATCAAGGAAGGAAGGCTGCTGTGAGCTCCACATTTGAAAGCGGAATAGGTCTATCCGCATATGTGATGTTCTCCGGTTATCTTGATTTACATCATGCAAAGTGTACAAATTAATGAAGAGTAAATGAAGGGAATCATAGCACATGGTCTTAAGACCTGCCAGTGGCTTAAGGAAGACATGGCAAGTGAACCTCCAAAGATTTGTTAGTTCTAGAAACAGTGGTTTCATAGAAGCATCTACTAATGACTCTAATAGGCCACTTCAGAGATGCCAGCTTAATGAACACGTCATAATTGATAAATCCTCAGGCAAAGAAGTATCTAAGTATGATATGACTGTGGATTTAGAAGATGTCTCGTACTCCATCTAAGTGCTAGAATTGGAGAAAAAAGTGCAAGCAGAATTCTTAACCTCCGAGGGGGGGGCATTTATTTTCCTCAGGATCTTCTTCTATATATATATATATATACACATTTTTTCCAATAATTGTTTGCATCAGGCTCTTTGTTGTGTCTGTAAACATATTGTCGTTTCCCTGCTTACTTTCTATACTCCATTTGACTTTTGAGAACATCGTACTTGTCTCCTTAATTTTCATGAACTCAACAAAGCATTGTATTATCACATTAGTTCCGCAGAGTTTAAGATACACCAAACATACTGTCTGCTTCCATTTCTTGAACAGAGGATCACCAAATGATGCTTCATTGATGAAAAGATGTACTTAAAACAGTGCTGCTTATCATATACTGCATTGTCTGAGAGGTCTATCGTTCCCGTGGGATAATGTATCCTCTATGATTTTCTTGATTCTGCGGAAGAATGGCTTGCCATAAAGTAGATACTTATTGGGTTGGCAAGATGTATCTCGGTTGATCTTCCTGGCTATGGGGACTCAAAGCTTTGAATAGTAAGACACACGCAGTTCTCTTGTAAATCAATACAAGTCGAATCTTTAATCTGGAACTACGTTGTTGCTCATAAGCGATTTAGATGTAACATTATCTCTGAGCCGATCAAATGCGTCTACCGACTGTTTCCAAAATGAATGTCGATGGTGTTTAAAAAACGGTGTTTTCCTTCTCATGTACAAGTAAGATAATTATTATTATTATTTTCTTTCAAGCTTGTAGTATTATAGTAATGATGATGCAGCAAATATCGTTGTACTAAACATTCATTTTGGATGTTATAAGCTCTTATAAGTGTTATAGACCTTTTTAGTTGTAAGATGTATAAATTTGTCTCCATCTTATTCAAAATGTGTTAAATGGCACTTGTAAAAAAAAAAAAAAAAGTTTTCCATCCCTATACATGGTTTTTAAGTGTATAATAAATGTCATTAATACATGTATTCCAAGGGAATGAACTAAGTTCAAATCCCACTACTAAAGAAAAAAAAATATATTAATAAATATGTAATGCTTGTTGCTATTAACTTGTCACATCATCGGACTATTAATGGATGACATTTTATTTATTTAGCTACATCCATTATTCACTTTGAAAATATTCGAACATTGTTTAATTACCAAATGGATGGTAGTTTTGAATTTTTAAAGGGGAACATTGAGGTGTCAATTGAAAGAGATGGTGATTGCATATTGTGTGTTTTTGTGATATATTTGCACCGAGGGGGGGGGGGGGGGGGGGTGGAAGGGGGAGAGGACAGTGCGAATCTAACAAGCTAAGATGGACATTCAAATCCCGTAAAGCCCATTTCATGGCACAACTTGCAGGTGTGGAAGCAACAAATGGGTCTTCCGCTTTATGTGCCCCAAACAACCGGTCCAATTACAATTATGGCCTTCCTTTACCAGAAAAAAAGGTTTATTTTCTAGACGTTACATGTCTATCTGGATTGTCAGTTTGTCATTTGTATCGTATCTATATCATATATTTATGTATAATTTATCTATATCATATCAGTATCATATTCATATTGTATCTATTTGATTAGTTTATAAGTAAAATTATCAATTTTTTATAGTCATCTATTTTTTATCAAATATCTGTATAAAAAATGATAAAAATATAATACCAAAATGATTAGGATACAATTAAACAAACACACCTATGTTTATGTGGAAACGAGCATCATTTACCATTTAAGGCAATGCTTCATGTATCAACATGCCCCAATAGTTTGGTAGGAACTATCACGTAGGATTTAAGTGATTTTAATGGTTGTTTTTATTTCTTGCAAGGTTCTCTCTCTCACACATATATTCCATTAATTTATTATTATTTTATTAAATTATCTATTATTATATGCATAGATTTAAGTGATTTAAACGATTGTTTTTATTTCTGATGGTATGGTTTTGTTTTATGAAAGTTGATCTACTCGTGCAAGTAGAAGATAAAAATGTTTTTACAAGGTTTGTTTTTCACCACTGCTAAATCAATTTATCTCCAGGATCTAATTAAACAATTTTAGAAATTAAAATTAGCTAGCAAATGCTCGGTATAAGCATATCTTTTAAGAAAACCTGTGCATATAATACTTAAGGCATTATATGTGGCTGGAGACTAGGCATGCCTGAATTTAGATTCGGGGCATGTCGATTCTTTACATTGATTATAAAAGATTAATGTAAGAAAATATTAAGAGTTTAATCACGGTCAAAACTCGAAATAGATTTTAGCCATGCAATTAACAAACCGTATAATTTTCATATATGTAACTTTCCTATAACGTGAAGTTTGTTATAAAAAGCCAAAGATACAGATATCATCTATTTAGATAATGAAAATATGTATATATGTGTGTATATATATATATAGGCGAAAGCTAATGAAAATTATTCATGGTAAGCATATAAGCCAGCACATCGAAATAAAGCAATTTTTCAAGAGACTATACGAATTCGCTTTTCAAATCAAGAGCTTTTCCATGAATTATTTATTCTAGCCATTGATCAAGTAAAATTAATCAGATAGATTTCAAATGAATGGACTCATTTAGCAAGTTTACTAGTCGAATGAGCAATATAGAAGTGAATGGGATTGTAGTTTTTATGAGGATTAAGCCAAATTCTAGACCAGTACTAATTTTACTATTATCTAAATAGTTAGAATTTAAATAAGATAAAACTATGCCAAAAACTAATTAAATACTAACATTGCAATATATTAAAAAGATCATAGAGAAAACCTTTACAGTTTAATCAAATAAAACATGAAAAAATCAAATCCATCATAAATTAATAATCTCAACTAAATTATAATTATATTTAGCTAAGCTATTTTCGATAAAGCTTTTCATTTCGTTTTGAGTGCCAGGTGTCACGCCTCAAAAGGGGGCCTAGTAGGATTAATCTAAAGCTATCATATCACGTGTGCACCCGTAATATGAGAGTCGTCTTGTAAGTCAGAGTGTACAAGACTATTTATTTATCAATGTCTTTCATATAAATGATATATTATATTATTGGATTTCAACTATGGAATCCAATTATCCGCTTTCTACCAAGATTGCAGAGAATCGGTATCCCCTACCAAATAGTGAAAATGGGTTTCAAACTTATGACTTACAAATTTCAAATTATTATAAAAAAAATTATCTAATTTAAATTCTAAGTTTATCATATCCTATATTTCTATCTTCAATAGAGTTTGTTGGAGAAGCTCTCTTCACACATTCATATCCCAATCTCAGCTAATATTAATCATGCATAAAAACTGTTGAGGGGTGAGTGAACCACGAGCTCAGTGAGGTAACCTGACCAAAGCACACATCAAACAATAACAAACAAGTATAATTACTAATCATATGCAATGTAACAATTAATTAAATGCATATTACAAGCTTGGATGATCTAGAATCCAAAGCAGGATAGAGATTTACGCCCTCTCATCAGGGTCGAAGGATCACAATGCTATGACCCACCTACCCAGGAGAGACTAAGCATATAGGAATACGGCAATACTCACTTTAATTATCTCTTTAAATTAACCATATCTTAGATCTCTTGTTTCCTGTTTTCTACCTTAAAAACTCCATTAAGTATTAGTCCTTTCAAAGCGATGTCATAAGCAGCGTCCTTTGTTTACCATTTAGTTCCTATAATACTGACAGCTCAAAGGCAACCTTGCATTGATCTAATAGCTTTTAGCCTAGGTCAACCAAGCATTATCAGAGGGCCTAAATACTAATGTAGTAGGCTGCCACTTGCTCAAACGTTGTTTATGCAAATCGTGTAATGCATTATCATTTTCCTTTATGGTGTCAAAAGTTTTTACTCAGGTTTAAGGAGATCATACAATTCACAGTTAATATCAACATGCTTCATACGGTAACTATCATACAATAAGCTTATCACTTATAATAGGATAATTTTGGCAATCAAGCATACAAAAAACATCATGCAGTATACCCAATCCTACATGCATGTCGGTTTATATATGATTACAGGTGCAGCTATACTACAAGCACAAACAGTATGATAAGGTCAAAGTTACACACCTGTTCATTTTTGCTTGCTAATCGTAATGATCCTCAGGAAAATCTAGTACAGCTCGGTTTCTCTAATAAAATAAATAACAGATACTTATTATTGTTATTCATATAATGGTTTCAATTGTATTATTTTGTATTCTAATTCTAATCTTTTTAATTGCTAATTTATTCTATTTGCTTATTCAGAAGTTTTAGACTTTTCAAAGATTATAAGAATTTGTATATTTTATAATTCTAATGATTTATCTTTAAATTATCTTTTATAACCAATATGTTTTGAAATTAATCGTCTTTTATTGGAATTGAAATTTAAGGTTAAATATAATTATTTGTTGAATTGTTGATTTGTATCGTAGGGTCCTGTTCTAAGAATTTATTTATTTTAATAATGAGAATTTATAAATTTTCTAAAGATATTTAAGGTTGTAAAATATTAGGATTAATTAGAAAATAAGTGTTTTATTATTTTACAGTAACGATCATTTTATCATTGATCACTATTGGTTTAGAATTTAATAATTTTAATTCGTGAAAAAATATTGGGAGCAATTTTTACTGCTTTTTGTTATAGTTCTTTAAGATCTTATATTATATTTTTAATAATTATTACAATCATTTCATGTAAAAATTAGAGGGATTATACCAGGAGTCTTTTAAATAATTTTCTTAAATTTATTTAATCAAATTAACATGAGGTCAAAATTGCAATAATTTATCTTTCAATTTATTACAGCCCATTGTCTTAATTGAGTTTTCATAGACTTCTTTTAGTAAAAAATTGTCAAGAACACTATATAAAGTCTTAATCTTGATATAACAAATATTTTGTAATATTATGTTTTGGTCCTAGAACACAAAACCATAATATCAAGACTTAAATAAAAATAATCTAATTATTTAATCATATTTCGATAAAGAAACAATATCAGATTAGTGATTAAATTTCATGGACTTCTCATAAGAAATCAGCACTTGATTGAATTAAAGAAACACCAATGCATCTAGAAATAATTGAAATAATAATATATTGATATGAAGAATGATTTAATAATAAATATTTCTGAAGCGTAGGATATAAGAAGTCAACAAAAATAAATAAATAAAAGAAATTCCGTTCGTCTCCGCGAGAATTCTTCTTTCTTCCGTATGTCTTCTCTCGGTTTATTTATTTATCATGTAGCGGCTGTCAACATAAATTACCTTGGGAAAGTTATGGTGCTGGCACGTGTGTGTTCGATATTATATAATATGTGCGTGTCCTCCAATGGTCTTTAATGTTGCAAAGGTGGACCCCATAAGTTAAATATGCTACCTCCCATTTGATATTTCCATACTAGAAATATTAAAAGTAGACGAAAAGGTGGTCCCTTCGGCGCATGAGTAGTTGAGTACATGAATCGGCTTGTTTGTCTCGTTTTTTCCTTTTTTTTTTTTTTTCTTTTTTTTTGGGGTGTATTTTTCCTGTAAAAACTATACATGATAGTATTAAAAATATAGCAAAATATATGTAAATTTCTGACTTATTAATTGTCTCCAATTTTAAATTTTACACCTCCTAACCAAATCATAAATCAAAGAAAGATTAAAAAACACTTATATTTTGTGATTTGGTTTTATGGTTGATTCGAACATTCAAAACGAACCATGAAGCACACCAAGATAACACTGGATTTTGTGGTTTGGTTTTGATTTGATAAATAGGCTTGTAATTATTTTTTATTTAGTTAATAGGTCCTAAATTTCTAAAACGTAAAAATACAAAGTATGTCTCTTTGAGGAGTTTCTATCAGTTGTGTGGTTCTAATTTATATGATACTTCATTTTCAATTTATGGGTTTGCAATTATCAAAATTAGTCTTTCGTACTGCTAGAAATATATCATAGAATTAGGAAACTCTAAAATACTGTTAAATTGATTATAAAGATTATTATATAATATATATATATTAAGAGTTTCATTATGGTAAGAGTAGATTTGAGCCATTTAAATTTTGTACGTAATGGGTCTCATTAAAAAGAGCATGAGATAGTAGAATTTTCCTACAATATTACTTCTGCAAAGTTTGAATAATCTTTCCAACTTTTCTTAAAATTTTTATAATAATCATAGTATGTTTAATCGAGAAACCCGCTATGGAATTTCTTCGGTTTCATTACAAGACTGTCTTACCCATAGTATTGATATTATATTGACTATAAAATATTACTATGGAGAGAATTTTAAGAGATCAATCATAATTAGAATAGATTTTAGCTGTTCAATAATCACATGAGACCGATCCATTAAAAAAAGTATGAAAATTTTTTTTCTAATGCATTATTGTTCCTAGAAGTACTCTTTTCCACTTCTCCTCCCTTATGTTTCTCTCTTTTCCTTCTCCTTCTACTCTACACCCCACCATGATCTCCATGAATCCTATACTCCATATGTTCCCCGTTTATTTTCTACCATTTGTATACCCAATCATTTATTGTTTTGGATAGTTATATCATCTTTCTCTCCACCAATCTTGACTCGACTCCATTTATGAATTAGTAACATGAACTACTAATCAACACCATCATAAACGACCCATAGTGCTCAACAACAATTTATTAATTGATCAATAATTGCTCATAGGAAATCCATTCAACAATGCCAATTTTCTACTTTAGGGCCTGTTTAGATTGTCATATTTTTATAGGTATCAGATCTGTATCGGATCAACATCTGTAATTCATTGGTATCACATCTCTATTGATTTGGTTTGGTCAGTTTATGAAACCGTCGGCTATTGTATCAATATCGATTCAACATCAGTTTGGTTTGAAAATAATGCAAGAAGGATACTAAGCCGGTGTACCCAAATAAGCGCACTTTCCATATGAAACCAACTAATAGCCTTTGAAAATTAGGAAATCATTACTTTGGAACTCTCTATTCCACTAACACATATACATTTTAATCCCCACTTAAATGATGTATTTGCAATCTCTCCACAATTTATAATCCATTTCATTTTTCTTCTATTGGTAATTTACTATATAAAATTTTATTTGCATTGCTTTTGTTGTGCTTCCATGTAAAGCCATGCATCTGTAAAAGTTATTAACATGTACACGTGATTCTTTCCTTTTGTTTCCCCTTAATTTTTTTTTTTTGTATACGATTTTTCTTGTTGGTTGATGTGGAATGATAAAAATCGAAACTCAAGAATCATAAAATAAGGAATTAGTAGTGAAAAAGAGCATGCTGTGTTTTTATAAGTTTGTGAAGAACCTACTTTAAATTTTTATCTATATTATTAAAGAAGTTGAGGCCAATTTTGATAATTTTAGCATCATATTTACTTTTGAATACTCCGAAATGGAAAATGTTTCCATAGAAATTATATTATGTACATGTATATACACCGGTAGTTATATGGGCTATAGAGGTGAATCTATTCACCTAAGTCAAATTTATGCATTATTTGACCTAGAGGGGTGAGCAATTCGCCTCAAAATTTCTCTTCAGAAGGCCATGTTTTGCTTGAAGAGGCGAATGTCGCCAATCACTAAAGGAATGAGGTGATATTTGCCTCTTTGTGCCGATGAGTTAACTTTCACTTCATTATCCTAATCAAAGGCAAAACTAGTCTCATATAGGATTTTTTTTTTTTAATAAATGATCCATTTTAAAATTTTTAAGATAAAATAATTGTTTCGTAACTGTATAGCAGTTTTTATTAAAATTTTAAAAACTTATATTAAATACAAATGTTGAATAATTAATTATAAATAATGAGTTTTTTTTTTAACTCAATGCACATATCTTATAAACGATGAGTTTACTATATTTCTATTAAAATATTTTAGTATATGAAAATATCACAAATTTGATGTCTCAAACACTTGAAAAATTTAATGAAAAAGTATTAGCTAATTGATAAATCATCGAACAACTAGAAGTAAAAAATAAATTACAAGCCAAAAAAACAAGATATCACCTTAAGTTGTCTTTGTTAATACAATTATAATGCATAATCAAATAGTGATCGATACTTCAAAAATCCATACAAAAGCATTTGTTCCCAAATTATTACATAGCAAATAAACAAAAAAAAAAAAATGAATAAACCCTGTTGGCATCGGATAATGAACACAAGAAAGTTGAGAGAGATGAGCCAAATGCGTAGGGAGAAGAATGAGTGCATGGGAGTTTTTTAGGGTTATATATTGGTAATGTGAGGCGAAAGTTGCCCTATGTCCTAGTCAATGTGAAATTCACCTTATTATCCTAGTCATGAGATTAATTTCATCTAATATTCCTTAGGATAAGGCGAAATTTTCCACTGATAAAAATTTTTTTTTTTGCACCTGCCATTATTTATAAATACTTTATTCATTGTTATAATAATTTGTCATAAATTATAAAGTAAATGTCACATTTTGTACCTAAACTTTGATCAAAAGATTAATTATGTGCATCAAATTTTAATTAAAAATAATTTAATAAAGAATATTATTAAATAAATTTAAATAGATAAAAATATTGCAAATTTCTTTTGAAAAAAGAGAAAATTGAAAAAATTATAAAATTTATTTTTATGATCAATAAAATATTGACTCGTGTTATTATTAAACTATTAAATAATATTAATATTTTTCTGTGAAACCACAGTCACTTGTATATGAAAAAAAAATTATCACACGTTATGTGTTTGTAAATTAACCAAAACACAGATCATATTTTTGTAATGAACAAAAAAAAAACACAAAAAGTGCTTCTAACACTTGTTGATCCTGAGACATTATGATCAAAGCTTACAAGCCTTCCAACGAAGCCAAGATACACATGTGGTAACGCATAAATTAAAACTACTTTAGCAATAATTAGAACAAGCCTTGCTAAAACGATTTTTCCTAAAATCACAAATGCAATCAATTATTAAAAATAATTCGATTTTACGAATCTCGTTATTTGTTTTAGCTTGAATCTTTTTTTTTTTTTTTTTGCCTCAAGAATAAAAATAATTTTGAGGGTCTATGTTATCTTAGTACTTCAGATGACCATAAATTAGACAATTTAATCTCAACTATGATTCTATTTGGAGCTCCTGCTATTCTAAAATTGTCTAATTTATGAAATTTTAAAATTAGATAAACCATACCAAGTTTGAAATTTTCCTTTTTTTTTTTTGGGCTGAGAGACTCGTATTTTGCCAAATCATATATGCAATTTAGATTTTTCATTACTATATCATATTGGAAATTTTGCCCAAACCAATCATTGTCAACAACTATTTTCAACATGTTGTAATTTCCAAAATAAGTGACAAAAATGGGATGTCTATAGGGACATGTATTAATTGAAATATTTATATCCAAGAAAGTATTCAACAACTTGTTGTTTTGTTATAATTTGGTATATAAAGAAAACATGAAGTTTTAGTTTGTATAATATTGGTATTGAATTTTAAGTTTTACTAGCTAGTATTGACTTTATTCTTGATTTATTGGTTTTATTTTTATTTGATGTGTTGATTTGCAATAAATTTTTAATGCAATTATAAAACAAAAGGCTCTAATTTTTTATGGTTATAACAAAAAATATGGTTAGCCACAATTTTTAGTTAACCATCATGTCAAATGATTAGAAACTGAAAACATGAAAAATTAACAAAAAAATAAAATGTTGCTATTAAGACTATTAAGTATTAACAATGGATCACTTTCGAATTAAGAAATTGAAAAACTGGTTACGTTAGTTTGCTTAACGGAACCATGCCCACCACTGATTCAAAGATATTGCTTAACTTGTTAGTTATAATAACCATGTAACTACTTCGTTGAAGGTTATTCCCTGGAATGATGGCTGCTTTGAAAAGAATATAGTAGGTATGTTATATCAAACGATAGAGAAACTATTATTCTTTTTTATTCTTATCTTCATTAGTAATTTCATATTTGTTTACTTTATAATGATAGCATTTTTTTTCATATATTAGTATTTGTACACACATATTTATTGCTAGTGAATGATATGACTTAAAGATTTGCATGAAGGTTTTATTATGTTTGTCGATGCTAGTAACCAAAGGTTTTTTTTTTTATTATGCTATTGAAAAAATTTATCGCTAAGATTTATGATTATGTTATTGGAACGAATCGGGAATTAAAAAAATAGTAAATAATAAAAAGGATAAGTTTCCGTTTGATGGAAGTCATGGATTCTAAAAACCTTTTTTTTTTCCTGGCTAATTCAATTTTGCGAAAATGTTCCTAGAAAGAGTTTACTTCTATATAGTTTAAGTTTCATCATTTTAATATTTACTTGGTAAATCATATTTTCTTCCATGTTCGATTTGGTTAGTGCTTAGTAACAAATGTTTTATATGTAACCATATTACTTGATCAATATTTCGATTGAAGCCATTTTTCTATGATCGATTTGTTTAATGCTTAGCAATGAATGACTTTTTTTTTACAGAAGCAGATTACCTTGATTTGATCATTATTCGTAAGAGAATTGATTTGATCGTTATTCAATTAAAAGGATCTTTAGTTGTCAATTCCTCTCACCAACTTTTTTAATGTGACATTCCTTCATTCGTTCCTAACATCTCGTAAACTTCCCAAGAATGATGAAAATTAGAATGAAATGATTTGTATAAGATTTTCATTATTTACCGAGAGAATTGATTTGATCATTATTTAATGAAAGAGATCTTCGTTCACATACAACAATATTCATGTCAGTTCCTCTCCTCAATTATATTTTCATATGACATTCTGGTCTATTAAGACATAACCAAAAATCCGGCAATTCATATGGAGAATAGTCACAAACTCAATCCCGGAAATGCAGAATCTGTTTCATCACAAGGTATTTCCTCTACATCTTTGTGCTTTCTGTGGAGCGGTTGAAACATCTGAGCACATTCTTGTTTGCTGTGATTGGACTTTATGTGTTTGGTTTGATGTAGTGGGGATTAAGTATGATCACAGACAAGTTACTACTTTTATAGATTGGTTCTCTAGCATGTCATGGGAGAATGTCCTATCGAAGAGGGAGAACCTTTTGCTGATGTCGAGGTTGGCAGAGGTGTCATGGGCTATTTGGAAGAGAGGGGCGAGGCTCTCTACAACAATCGATGCCCAAATCCTTATTCAATTGCAATGCGGGTTAAAGTTTAGCTAAATGAGAAATCCTCTTTCAACAATTCATCCATTTCCGAACTCAAGGAAAAGTCCTTTTTGGGGAGATCTAATCCAGATAAAGAGACACCTCAAGCAAGCACTCTTCCGCCCAACGGTAATAGAGACTTGACCCAATCTTGGACTAGCTTGCAGGAGGAGATATTACCGGGCCCTTCTTGCCTTCCTCAAGTGGTTAGTCCCTCCAGTAGTAGAAACACAACCTCAAGTCGAAGATGGAACCAGGTCACAGCGTTTGAGGCAACGAGTCTTTAGTAAGAATTAATGTGGATGCTTCTTGGACCAATGCACATTAGGCGTGTGGCATTGCAGCGGTAGCGAGAGATTGGTCGGGCAAGTTGCTGTGGGGAGCATCAAAACAATCTTTGACTCCATCAGCAGAAGCAAGCGAATTGTTAGCCTGCCATCTTCGCCTTCAAATGATTAAAGAAAATGGGCTGGAATTTTGTCTAAATCGAATCAGATTGTGTCTAGATAGTCAAAGCTTTCAATGATGACTCAAAGAATCTACAGTGGAGCTCCTTTTTGTTTTTTAAACAAGCTAAGGCCTTAGTTGACTCCTTTGTTGATGTAAATATTTCTTTTCTTCGTATATATAGGTATGCAAACAAAGTTACAGATTGGATAGCCTCTTATGTAAGGAAAGGGATGTATCCTTATGATAGGTGGATTCCCACCCCATACCAGCTCCTGAGGCTGCTTGACTTTGATGTTTTTGGCAAGTATGGTCCTTGGTGTAATCCTTTAGACAATGGTTAGTTTATATATAAAAGCATTGTCTTGTTTGGCCTATATATATATATATGAAGAGTAGATACGCATTACATGTACATATATATAGTATATATTATTTATTAAAAAAAATTTTCACACTTTTTGGGTATTCGAAGGGGTGAAAAAAACTTGTCTTTGTTTGGTTTGATGGATAGAAAGGTGAAGAAGGATAGTGACGTGGAAAAAATTTTGCTCCACTTATTTTAAAAAGTATAGAACTTGGGACCATAAAAAACATCACCACCAACACCATCAAGATGTAGGAGAGAATTTGGAAAAAGATTATTTGCAATTACACAAATAACCACAAAAGACATCTTAAAATTTTAAAAAACTTTTCATATTTTAGCAAGTTATATAAAATACTCAATTAACTTCTTTTTAACTACCATTTCTTTCTAATCAAATAAATATTTTCCTTCCTAATTCTTTTTTCTTCTTATTTGTTTTTCCACATTTCTTTCCTTCGTCCTGAACATTATGTTAGAAATAGAGGGGAAAAAATAGTCAAATTAAATTCTTAATGCAAAGTATTCCACCGAAATGATAAAGATTTGGGCACTTATAAAATAGATAATTAAATATTGATAAGGAGCTCAAGAGTTTGACTATTGGGTTTCCATCTCAATAATTGATTTTTCTTAATGTCATTGTAACGCTCTAACTTTAATTAAGGCAATCATTACCATGTATAATATTTCATGCATTACACGCTCAGACTTCTTTAAAAAAAAATTGTTTGTGTGAATATTTCCAACCAATTTTAATTAATGAAATCGTTTGTTTAGATTTGTAAAACAACTGGATTTAATTATAGAAAAATCAAACTTTATAAAACATAAAAAAGATCTCTACTCCCACCAAAGCAGACCAACTTTCTAAGAAACAGAATTTTATAAAAACATTTTATAATCTATTCTCATGAGTAGATCAACATTTACAAACATATAGGCACCACCAGACCCTTTTAAAAGAAAATACAAAGTCAAGAGATAAATCTAGCTCCTTAAAATAAAACATAAACATAATAAAATACATCCACGGTCCTAACTCATTTCTCTTCTCCTCTCGAACCTTCAAGATCACCTCAAAACCCGAGTCAAACCTCATTATCAACATCACCAACATTATCATCAGCAACAACATCATCACCACCAATCATCTTCATCAGCTCATCATCATCATTACAACACCTAGCAAAATAACAACAATAGCAATGAGCTGAAGCCCAGTACATAGTAATATAGTCACACGCAATATGGCATACGAGTTTAACCAAATGCAATGCAGCAACAACAATTTTATTATCTTTAAATTAAAGTAAATCAAACAACACTGCAAGCACTCACGCTCCAAAGCAAGCATCTAGGAATGTAGGGGTCCTAAGTAATAGTAAACGCTCAGGAGGTTGATGTAGGTAGCCTAATACCTATATCTCCTACATGAAGTTATAAGAAAAAAGTCGTATCTAGGGTTTACAGCCTTTACATAACTCTACTCATCCCAGTCCATTACATCAGTTAGTTCAATTGGTCATACAAACACGAACTAAAACATATTACTTTATCCCGAGCCTAAGTAGATGTTATATTGATACCGCTTGCTCCATCGGTCATCCACTGAGCCACTTATGAAAGTCATTACATCATGACAGGGGTGACCTAAGCGCCTGAACTACCATGCTCACGTCGGACAAGGTTGTCATTCCTTGGATCAAATTCAACTGCATGCACACAACCAACATTCATCAATTATTAAGTCTTGTTTAAGTTTTAGTCTGTTTATGATGCCTATCCTAGTATCTTTTATAGGAAATCCAAACAGAATTTGAGAAGTCATTTCAAAAGATATATCAGATATTCATATCTATTCAAGAATCACTCATATAAGAAATCTAATTAAAATTCTACTTATATCAAACTCATTTTAGAATCCTATTTGATCATACATTAATTAGGAACCCTACCATAGTTATGAAGATCGCCTCGCCAAAATACGGATAATTCTCCTTTGTTTGTCAAAGTATTTTCTTTTCTCTTTATTTATGATATTTTCTTACAACAACATCATCGATGGTGGTGAGTATAGAGGACCTTTTGAGGAATACTGTAAGGAACATGGGATTAAACTGGAAAAGACAGATCCAAAGACCCCACAACAGAACAACATCATAGAGAGGATGTGTCGCACTATCATAGAGTGAGTAAAGTGTATGTTATCTCATGCTAAGCTGCCTAAATCCTTTTGGGGTGAAGCTGTGAGGACAGCGACTGATTTGATAAATCTATCCCTCTCTTATGCTCTAGATGGAGATATCCCAAAGATAGTCTTGATAGGTAAAGGTATTTCCAATGAACACTTACGCGTGTTTGGTTGAAGTACAATTGTGCATATTCCTAAGGATAATAGAAGGGAACTTGATGTGAAATCAAAGGAATGTAATTTTTTGGGTTACGCATATGATGGGTATGGCTACAGCTTGTTGGATCCAACTAACAAGAAGGTTGTCAGGAGCAGGGATGTAGTCTTTATTGAAGACCAAACCATTGAAGATATAGAAAAGTCTAAGAAGTCAAAATCCTCAAATGAGATCCCAGTTAATGTACACCCAGTGCCTTCCTTAAAGATTCTAATAATGATCGAGGTAATGTAGAAGATTCAGTTGAAGAGCCCTATGAGCCTCATTAGCAGATTAAGTTGAGGAGATCTTCAAGAAATAGAAGATTATCAGTGAGATACAGTCCACATGAGTGTGATGCTGACTAACAAAGGAGAAGCAGAGTGTTATCAAGAAACCATGCAAGACGAGATAAAATCATTGCATGAGAATCACATGTATGACTTAGTGAAACTGCCTAAGGGGTAAGAGACTACTGAAGCACAAAAAGGTATACAGATTGGAGACTGATAAAAAGAGCTCACAATCAAGGTATAAGGTAAAAATTGATTGTGAAATGGTTCAGTCAAACGAAAGGTGTTACAGGAAGATAATAGGTGTGATGGAACCCCCCATATGAGTTGGAGAGAGAGTTGTTGGATTATAGATTCAACTTATATGGGTCTATAATCAAGAAGATCTTAAATATTTGTTGTATATATTTAGTAGACATTGAAATTAAGGATACCTTAAGTATATGGCATATACTTGGAAGTTGACTTGGAATAAGGAGATTTTTTTGTAAACAAAGGAGTTGAATTTGCTGTACACTAACTGGAGATAACCATACACCGCCGGTCTACTTCACAATATTAGTCAGCATTGAAATCGAACAAAATTTTCCAAGAGCTCAGATCTGTCTAGGCTAGCTTCAACGCTACCAGCCTAGGGGGGTACGCTGTCGGTGTAGCGGCCAAGGTCACCTGCGTACCCACCGATGTAAGAATGCCGAAGTTCGAACATAGTTCTCAACACTACCAGCCTTCTTTTAAAGTGTACCAGCTTATGTTGCTGCGATTTTTCCCTTGTTTTTTCATATATACATTCTTCTTATTTGTTCTAAGGTCTGTATGAGAAGTGGAGGCTATCCTAAAACCTAGAAAGAGATTCTAGAGAGAGAGAGAGCCTATTCCTATTGTAATCCACCATTTGTGGATGATTGAGTGATCCACTAGTGTTACCTAGTGAAGAAAGTCTATATAATCTCATTATTTGATAATGGAAGATTTAGGCGCTGTTGGTCCCATGGTTTTTTCTAAAATTGAGGTTTTTCACATAAATCCTGGTGTTATTTATTTTATTCTGTTCTTGTTTATTTGTTGTTTGATTGATTGTAATCACTATAGGTAAGAGGAAAAATAATATGTTATTACTTTCAGGTTTATAGGGATATTTCCTAACATAGACGTGGTTAATTATCAGTTTCAATTGTTCTTTAATTCCCTTTTTTTTTAACTATTATTGGTTTATATTTTTTATTGTTTGTTTTTATAACAATTGTCACCCTAAAATTTACAGGTCAAAATCGCGTCTTAATGATATGAAATAGTTAAACGCTAAAATTTCTTCTCAACTGCTTTAATCGTGGAACTGTTTTTAAATTCTTTTCCTTTTCCCTGTTGTTTTCTTATAACTTAATTATATGATGAAGGAAATTTTTCTTCAAATGGGATTCTCATCAAAGTTTAATAGTTCCATTTATATAGCTAGGAGCAAGTGCATGTCAATGGTTGGAAATGGTCATCGGGACAGCCTGCAGCTTCTGGATTGTGAGTGGGTCACACAAAGATTGAAGTTCTGAACGCCCTAAGTATAAGCTGTATCGAATCTTTTTATTTAATAAAAGCAAAAAAAAGAAAAAAATTATAAGATGGTTGTAATTTAAAAACAAACATTCAAACTATTTTTACATGAAATCATTAAATATTTTATAATTTTACATTGTTAACATGACAACTAAAAACATACAAAAATAAAAAATTTTTTAATTAATGAGTTATAAATAATTATTATTAAATCTAATATTATTTTAAATTAAAAATTTGTTTTACAATTTTTTCTTACTTAATTGATTTTTAGTTTCACAATTCCAGTTACTTTGGAACAGAAACCGAGGTATGGCGACTAGATAGACTCGCTGGGTCCGGTTTCATCAATTTCATATCTGGTTAGAATCCAATAAACCTCTGATGATTTCTTCTTTAATATATGTTTAATAATATTTTGAGCTATTCAAACAGTGTGCCTTGGAGTTTAACGATATTCCCCGTACTTGAAAGTACTAGGTTGGATTTCCTGTTATAATGAGAATTTTTTTTAATAATATTTTAAGCTATTCAAACAATGTCCTTTAAACAATTTAATAAGCCAATAGTATTCTCGATCTAGTTTTAAACAATTTAAAACCAACTAAATCAAAGTAGTATCTCTCTCTCTCTCCCCCTTTTCCCCTCTCTCTCATATCTATTCATCACCATAATAACAGTGGATCATCATTCTCAAACGACTTATGCCTGTTACGGTGATCATTGGGTGATAGATTGTGGATGCTTGAGTTCGGAATTGTTCATGGCCAAAGGAGCATGCTTCCAGTAGCAATATAGAACTCAGCATCCACAATTTATCACCCATCTATGACCATAACAGGCCTGGAGCTAGATCAGCAAGCTCAATCACATGACGACCACGATTCCGACCATACTCATGAATCATCTGATAATGATGTGAATCACAATCATGTCTTCCCTTTAAATCTGTAGTTTAAACAACCCATGTAAACCCTAACCCTCTAGATCCACCGGTCAGATCATTGATGTTTGCCCCCTGTTTGGAATTTATCTTTTGAAATGAAATTTTTGTATGTAGATGCAGTTTGTATTGAATCCGTCACTAGTTTTGAATCAATCTTCTATATAAAGATTTTAGAATAAGCTAAGGGTTAGGGATTTTAATATAATCATGAGCTGTTCTCTGTGTGTGCGTGCGTGCGTGTGTGTGTGTGTGTGTGTGTGTGTGTGTGGTATTGAAAATTACAAATGAGTACCATGTATTTGGATTTTTCTTGGATTTTAGGTTCAAATCTTGGGTTTGGTCCTTAATTCCAAATCTATAATGAGATATCAATATATATGACATCTATGTGTTTGTCAGGAAACTGAATGAGCTCAATTTCTCTGCAGATATCTTGCAAATGATTTAACACCAATAAAATCTTATGGTTTCTTGAATGTTAACGTCAACGTGGAATCATTATCAATGGAATATCCGCAGGTTTGTGTTACTTCTTCATTCGTCAGTAACTTTACTTGCTGACAGAATCAGTTACGTCAAATTATTCCTTTGGTTTCTGTTTCATTGACCATTGTCGTTTTGGTTAAATTAAATAACGTGCTGTCAGAATAGCTGCTCGTATCCATCTTTAATTATAAGCAGTACTGCTATGATGTTGATGTAATTATATGATAATGAGCTAGATGAGCATGGGAATGTTTCTATTTTGCAGCAATGATAGTGCAGAATGAATCTCCTTGTTGCACATTTGAAGCTGCATTTTCTTTTTTGAGAGATCTTTATCGCAGGTACAAGTATGTCTATTGTATAGATGATTGCGGCATCATCATTAGTGTGTTCTGGATTATTCAGTTGAAAATAAAAGCACGATAACATTGTTCTTGTTGTCCAGTCAAGTTCATATGCTCCATGGATCATAGGGGAGTCCCCTTTAAAATAGGATCTAGTCTAGGAAGCTTTAATATGGTTGAACATGACTGGGTCCCTGAGGTAAAAGTATCGGACTTTTACTCTATATAATTCAAAAATCACTCCCATTTCTATAACTATGGTATGCTTCTGTAGCTATACTTATGTTGAATAAGCATTTAATATCTAATGTAACATTTGCATGACATGGATCCGGGCAATATATTTGACTGCAGTAAAGAGCAGCTAACAGCAGGGAAAAAAGGCTAAGAAAATCACATGATTTCGCTCTTTTCATGCTAATCATAAAGGAGTTCCTTAACATTTGATCCTTTTCCTTTTCTACTTAAGAATCCAATGTGCATTGTGCAATATATTGCATCGATAGTTGCACCTTTAACAAATATCGTGTTTCTTTATTAAAGAGCATGTGAAAATGATGCAGTATACTATTTTCAGTCCTAATAGAGGTTCAAAATATACTGAATTGGTTATTTGCGCTGAAAGTGTGGAATCAACTAGGGTCATTTTTTTCTATGTTTTAAATATAAGCAAGACCATGGCTTATCTCTCTATTTTCCATCTTTCCCAAAGTTGAAGGACCAATACTAATTTTCTCTATACATCTGCATCATGTGCAGTTAGTTCCATACCTTTGAATTTGAGGATATATTTAGATTGTTATATGACCATTTTATCTTGTATTTTTTATTATGTCAGTAATCCTTTTGCTGTTTTATCTATGCACACAGAGTCTTGGAAGCAACTTTTTTAAAAATCCGAGGACTAAATACTCAATTTTAAATATACTAGATAAGTGCACATGAAACAAATATAAGGTGGTGGATTTGCAATTTACCTTTTTTTTTTTAATCTATTACCTTTTTTTTTTTAATCTATGCATGTAGGGTCTCTCTCTTTCTTTTTTTTCTTTCCTTGACTGGCAAGCTCTTAAACATGAGGAAAATTCCCATGGAGAGGTAATTACTTGAAATTAACATTACATTATTGACTTTACCCCTTTCCTTGTTTGAGAATAGAGTTTTTGGTTGTGTTGAATATTTAGGTAGGCATATTATGTATAACCAATGATTGAGTGGCTTAGGTTTATTATGCAGCTTTAATTCAATGTAAGATCCTTTTTGTGTAGCCTATTTATAGACAATTTTATGGTTGTAGATGGGTTTTGAATGACTGCAATAATGTGTCCATTGTCCAAGATATTGATTACAAATTTCATGGAAAAACTATAATTATGATGAAAATTTTGTCTTGTAATGAGACGATCTGTACGTGGGGGTTTTTTATTAGTAGAATCCAAGTGGAAAACTATGCCATCATCTTTTTATGTCCCTTATGTTCTTATTTATACTTAATTAGATGACGACACTCCACTAATCCATGCTGCTCGGCAAAGGCACAATGAAACTGCTAAATGCCTTCTCTAGCGAGGTACCGACCTAGCAATATCTAGTGATTAGGTGCTGTTGCACTTCATCATTCTGCTGGAATAGATAAGTTAATTGCTGCTGTTATATGCAGTAATTGGCAAGTTGCCTTATTCTGTTTATACTTTTTGACGCAAGGAGTCACTTTTGTATTTATTCTCCATTCCTTACATTTAATGGACTTTCCAAGAAGGACGAAAATCAGAATTCATTCCTTCCTCCATTCCTTAAGAGAAATCATTAAGAGAAATGATTTGATTATCAATAATTTGATCATTTATTTATTGATTTGATCATAAATAAAATTTATTCGTTTCCTATATGGTATCTTTAAGAGAAATGATTTGATTATCAATGATTTGATCATTTATTTATTGATTTGATCATAAATGAAATTTATTCATTTCCTATATGGTATCATTAAGAGAATTGATTTGATTATCATCAATGATTTGATCATTTATGTATTAAGAGAATTGATTTGATCATAAATGAAATTTATTCATTTCCTATACGGTATCATTAAGAGAATTGATTTGATTATCAATGATTTGATCTTTTATTTATTAAGAGAATTGATTTTAATATCAATGATTTGATCATTTATTTATTAAGAGAATTGATTTGATCATAAATGACATTTATTCATTTCCTAAATGGTTGTTTCTATCATTTCCTATATAACTTCCTCTTCTCTCCATTGTAATATCCGTGTCCCTCCCTCCTCGTAGCACCTAAACATTCTAATTCGTTTACCCTTTGCTATAAGTCTACTAGCATATATACAGGTTAAAATCTCGACCAACAAGACATGTGGGATGCTAGAGCTGCTTTAACCCAATTGTACTGTAGCTTGATCTCAACTATCAAATGCATCTCAAATTATCTAATGATGCCATCAAACTCCGAGAGAATAGGCTTCCAATAGCAGTGGTACCCAGCTCAGGCAACCAAAACCAGCGTTCCAACCCTGGTCTTCTTATGCAGATTGCATCTGCTCTTAGCCAAGCCTATTGCTGGTTGATGTCCACTATCAATGTTTTCGTAAAGTTCTTAACATATCACCTATTCATGACCATAACACACCTCAAAGCCAAAATCAGCAAGGCCAAGCCCAATCACAGCACCACCACCAATATACCGAACCCCATCCGCCATGATATGAATCCAATCACCTCTCTATTTCAAAGTCAAGAGTTAAGTAAAGTAGTTTTGAGTCTCGTACCACCCATAACCGGGCTGCTTCTTAATGAATCCAAAAACATTATCTTCCTCAATCTAGATTTATTACAGTTACACTCTATCTTGGTACCGTTGCGACATTTAACGGAATATTATTGAGAGCTATCTATCCAAGAGCAGCAAGTGTATTAGAGAAACTGGGAGTTGCATTGATTTTTGGGATTTTTCAGACTCAGTAGCTTATCCCTTCTGTCAACCCCCGAATGGTTTTACTGGCTGTGTTTTGCGTTGTTTTGTGTCCCACTTGTATTGAGCATCTTGCCTTTTAAATTCGCAGATGAAGTAAACCGCTTAGACACTAACCATCCAGATCTACGCAGCATTCCAGTCTGATGATTGACGTTGGCTCCAACATCTATTATTAGTTTTTTATATTTATGTAGAGTTGAACTTTCTACTGAATGTGTTTGCCGTTTGTCACCCGGACAAGGAATAATTTTGTGTTGCAACTTTTAGTACACTGATGTACCTTATATTAAATCACTTATATGTATGAAGTTTTTAGGAGAACATCTGGCTATACGTCGTCAAGGTTTTGAATTTAAAAATTATGACTCCAATCTCCTTCTCTCTCCCTATTTTTTCATTTTTGTGTATGTGTACTTAATTTTTTATACATAATTTTGTTAAAGTCGCGCAATCCTTGTTTTTTTCTTTCAAATGTTTTGTTTGCTTGTAGTGATCTTGCAGGTTCCTTTTTTTTTTTTTTTCCCTTTGGACATAGGGTTTTATGTGGGAGTATGTTGAAGTTGCTTATAGGAACAGCATAAATGGTTTGGTTACTTAGGAACTTGCAAAGAACCATGCTCTGTTAATTAGGAACAGCATGGCCATTCGTGGTGTAGATGGTTTGGTTAGACTCAAAGCTACCATGTCAGCAGATACAAGTTGCTGGAGATAGAGGAGAGAGTAGCATAAATGGTTTGGTTAGCTCCGCTGCCTGGTTGGCAATTGGATGCAACAAGCAGGTAAGCTTTATTTCATTTTATATACCTCCAAAGTTCAAGCAATTGCTTCTGAAAGTTTTGTATTTTGATCTGGCTAGTTGGAAAGTAATGTGGCTTCAAGTTCAGATGTTTATCTGAGGGAGATGTAGTAAGAATATCTCTTTAACAAAGTCTTTCCCAACAAGTTAAGTTAAATCTCATTCTTAACCTTGAGAAGTAGTTATAGCGGTCGAGGCCAGATTCTAACATGCTAAAATGCAGGTTTAAATCTGAGAAAGTTCATTTCGTTTACAATTGAGTCAAATGCTCCATACAATAATGTGGTCCAGTTGTTTGGTAGGAACAGGCCCCCTCATGTTTGGATCAATTTTTCATATAATGGGTCATATAACCAATGTTTGTTTTTCTGTTTGAGGTTGCCTGTACTATGAAGGTTGTTCTGTGGTAGTGTTTAATACAAGCGATAAACAGGATCGGTTCTCAATAGAACTCTAGTTACTTGCTGCTGCAAACAAGCGAACTAGCAGGCATGGTCCTTGATGTCTTTCTATGAAACTGCTGGTAATGTAGTATTTTCTGCTTTTGTTTAGGTAGCAAGCTTGATGGGAGATACTTAATTACAGATGAGTTTGCTTGGGTTGCTGCAGAGCTTGTTGAGGAGCGATTTTGGTGCTGTGAAGGTGAAACTTCGGTTACTGTTACAGCAAACATTCCTCTGCTTTCCCTTTAGTTCTTGAAAAGTATAATCTGAATATTCATTGTAGATGATTTTAATTGGTTGATCTTACAGGGTTGCCCATACCCATAGTGGAGATCCCCTTCAAGATTTGCAAGAATACTAGAAATATTAAAGAAGATCGGTGGCCAGTTGATCTCCGTGCAGATGCCTATAGGAATTGGACCAGTGAAAAGCCTGCTGTTATTGCTCGATGGGCTCAGCATCAAGGAAGGAAGGCTGCTGTGAGCTCCACATTTGAAAGCGGAATAGGTCTATCCGCATATGTGATGTTCTCGGTTATCTTGATTTACATCATGCAAAGTGTACAAATTAATGAAGAGTAAATGAAGGGAATCATAGCACATGGTCTTAAGCCTGCCAGTGGCTTAAGGAAGATATGGCAAGTGAACCTCCAAAGATTTGTTAGTTCTAGAAACAGTGGTTTCATAGAAGCATCTACTAATGACTCTAATAGGCCACTTCAGAGATGCCAGCTTAATGAACACGTCATAATTGATAAATCCTCAGGCAAAGAAGTATCTAAGTATGATATGACTGTGGATTTAGAAGATGTCTCGTACTCCATCTAAGTGCTAGAATTGGAGAAAAAAGTGCAAGTGCAGAATTCTTAACCTCCGAGGGGGAGGGCATTTATTTTCCTCAGGATCTTCTTCTATATATATATATACACATTTTTTCCAATAATTGTTTGCATCAGGCTCTTTGTTGTGTCTGTAAACATATTGTCGTTTCCCTGCTTACTTTCTATACTCCATTTGACTTTTGAGAACATCGTACTTGTCTCCTTAATTTTCATTGACTCAACAAAGCATTGTATTATCGCATTAGTTCCGCAGAGTTTAAGATACACCAAACATACTGTCTGCTTCCATTTCTTGAACAGAGGATCACCAAATGATGCTTCATTGATGAAAAGATGTACTTAAAACAGTGCTGCTTATCATATACTGCATTGTCTGAGAGGTCTATCGTTCCCGTGGGATAATGTACTCCTCTATGATTTTCTTGATTCTGCGGAAGAATGGCTTGCCATAAAGTAGATACTTATTGGGTTGGCAAGATGTATCTCGGTTGATCTTCCTGGCTATGGGGACTCAAAGCTTTGAATGAGCAAGACACACGCAGTTCTCTTGTAAATCAATACAAGTCGAATCTTTAATCTGGAACTACGTTGTTGCTCATAAGCGATTTAGATGTAACATTATCTCTGAGCCGATCAAATGCGTCTACGACTGTTTCCAAAATGAATGTCGATGGTGTTTGAAAAACGGTGTTTTCCTTCTCATGTATAAGTAAGATAATTATTATTATTATTTTCTTTCAAGTGCTTGTAGTATTGTAGTAATGATGATGCAACAAATATTGTTGTACTAAATATAGCTGGTTTGTACAAAAGCTCGCAGCAGACACTTCCAAAAGAGAGAAACTCAAAGGAAGGTTTGTTGATCCGATTATTAGCGAAAACGGGTGGTTGCTTTGGCGGACTTGGAGGCCGAAGTTAGTGAAGACCAGCTAAATGAGGAGTTGAGTAATAGATGCTTTGAACTTCTTCAAAAGGGTTAGCTAAAAGAGGATGAGTTGATCTCAACTTGTTTCCTTTTTGTCTTTTTCAAAATGTATATTGGTTTGTTTTGCAAGTCTAGGAAAGAGAGGAATGTTTGGATTTTTAACCGGATGGATTCGTTTTGATTAGATTCCTCTTAAGGATTTTCTTTGCTGTAAGTTTTGAGTTCAAATTTTAATATCATAAGAGTAATGCTAATGAGAAAACAAGAACTAACCATTTTCGTCTTTTTAAAATTTATTTAGGCCAGCAACATTATTATAGATTACAACAAATATTGTTGTACTAAATATAGCTGGTTTGTACAAACTGCAGCGGTTCCTGGGCCGTGAATAGCCAATGGCTTTGCAAAATACATGTCTAAGATGATAACATATTTTTATGCTATAATAAAATATTTTGAATAACATATATCGGGCTATGGTGGGCTGGCTCTCCTCCATGTGTTTTAGACAATGGCAACCAAATTTTTACGAAGTAATAATTGAATTTTTTGTTTTTCATGTGTGTAAATTTTTTAAAACATTCTTTTTGGATATTATAAGCTCTTATAAGTGTTATAGACCTTTTTAGTTGTAAGGTGTATAAATTTGTCTCCATCTTATTCAAAATGTGTTAATGGCACTTGTAAAAAAAAAAAAAAAGTTTTCCATCCCTATACAGTTTTTTAAGTGTATAATAAATGTCGTTGATATATGTATTCCAAGGGAATGAACTAAGTTCGAATCCCACAATTAAAGAAGAAAAAAATATATTTAAATAAATAATGTAATGCTTGTTGCTATTAACTTGTCACATCATCGGACTATTAATGGATGACATTTTATTTACTTAGCTACATCCATCGTTCACTTTGAAAATATTCGAACATTGTTTAATTACCAAATGGATGGTAGTTTTGAATTTTTGAAGGGGAACATTGAGATGTCAATTGAAAGAGATGGCGATTACATATTGTGTGTTTTCATGATATATTTGCACAGAGAGAGAGGGGGGCACAGTGTAGTAAAAGGAGAAGGGGGAAAGGGAGGGGACAGTGCGAACCCTAACAGGCTAGGATGGACATTCAAATCCCGTAAAGCCCATTTCATGGCACAACCTGCAGGTGTGGAAGCAACAAATGGGTCTTGCGCTTTATGTACCCCAAACAACCGGTCCAATTACAATTACGGCCTTCCTTTACCAGAAAAAAGGTTTATTTTCTAGACATTACATGTCTATTTGGATTGTTAGTTTGTCATTTGTATCGTATCTATATCATATATATAAGTATAGTTTATCTATATCATATCAGTATCATATACGTATTGTATCTATTTGGTTAGTTTATAAGTAAAATTATCAATTTTTTATAGTCATCTATTTTTTATCAAATATCTGTATGAAAAATGATAAAAATATAATACCAAAACGATCAGGATACAATTAAACAAACACACCTATGTTTATGTGGAAACGAGCATCATTTACCATTTAGGGCAGTGCTTCATATATCAACATGCCCCAATAGTTTGGTAGGAACCATCACATAGGATTTAAGTGATTTTAATTGTTGTTTTTATTTCCTGCAAGGTTCTCTCTCTCTCTCTCAAAGATATTCCATTTATTTATTATTTTTTTATTAAATTATCTATTATTATATGTATGGATTTAAGTGATTTTAATGGTTGTTTTTATTTCCTGATGGTATGGTTTTGTTTTATGAAAGTTGATCTACTCGTGCAAGTAGAAGATAAAAATGTTTTTATAAAATTTGTTTTTCACCACTGCTAAATCAAGTTATCTCCAGAATCTAATTAAACAATTTTAGAAATTAAAATTGGCTAGCAAATATTCGGTATAAGCATATCTTTTAAGAAAACCTGTGCATATAATACTTAAAGTATTATACGTGGTTGAAGACTAGGCATACCTGAATTTAGATTCGGGGCATGTCGATTCTTTACATTGATTATAAAAGATTAATGTAAAAAAAAATTAAGAGTTTAATCACGGTCAAAACTCGAAATAGATTTTAGCCATGCAATTAACAAACCGTATAATTTTCATATATGTAACTTTCATATAACGTGAAGTTTGTTAGAGAAAGCCAAAGATACAGGTATCATCTATTAAGATAATGAAAACTATATATATATATATATATATTTATAGGCGAAAGCTAATGAAAATTATTCGTGGTAAGCATATATGCCAGCACATCGAAGCAAAGCAATTTTTCAAGAGACTATACGAATTCGCTTTTCAAATCAAGAGCTTTTCCATGAATTATTTATTCTACCCATTGATAAAATAAAATTAATCAGATAGATTTCAAATGAATGGACTCATTTAGCAAGTTTACTAATCGAATGAGCAATATAGAAGTGAATGGGATTGTAGTTTTTATGAGGATTAAACCAAATTCTAGACCAGTACTAATTTTACTATTATCTAAAGAGTTGGAATTTAAATAAAATAAAACTATGCCAAAAACTAATTAAATATTAACATTGCAATATATTAAAAAAATCATAGAGAAAACCTTTACAATTCAATCAAATAAAACATGAGAAAATCAAATCCATCATAAATTAATAATCTCAACTAAATTATAATTATATTTAGCTAATATGGCTATTTTCGCTAAAGCTTTTAATTTCGTTCTGAGTGCCAGGTGTCATGCCTAGAAAGGGGGCCTAGTGGGATTAATCCAAAGCTATCATATCACGTGTGCACACGTAATATGAGAGCCATCTTTTAAGTCAGAGTGTACAAGACTATTTATTTATCAATGTCTTTCGTATAAATGATATATTATATTGTTGGATTTCAACAATGGAATCCGATTGTCCGCTTTCTACCAAGATTACAGAGAATCGGTATTCCCTACCAAATAGTGAAAATGGGTTTTAAACTTACGACTTACAAATTTCAAATTATTATAAAAAATTATTTAATTTGAATTCTAAGTTTACCATATCCTATATTTCTATCTTCAATAGAGTTTGTTGGAGAAACTTTCTTCGCACATTTCTATCACAATCCCAGCTAGTATTAATCCTGCATAAAAACTGTTGGGAGGTGAGTGAACCACTAACTCAGTAAGATAAACTGACCAAAGCACACATCAAACAATAACAAACAAGTATAATTACTAATCATATGCAATGTAACAATTAATCATATGCACTGTAACAATTAATCATATGCACATTACAAGCTTGGATGATCTATAATCCAAAGCAATGGGGATTTACGCCCTCTCATCAGATCAAAGGATCACAGTGCTATGACCCATCTACCCAGGAGAGACTAAGCATACAGGAATACAACAATACTCACTTTAATGATCTCTTTAAATTAATCATATCTTAAATCTCCCATAACCTGTTTTCTACCTTAGAAACTCCACTAAATGTTAGTCCTTTCAAAGCGATACCATAAGCGGAGTCCTTTATTTACCATTTAGTTCCTATAGTACCGACAACTCAAAGGTAACCTTGTGTTGATCTAATAGCTTTTAGCCTAGGTCAACAAAGTATTATCAAAAGGGGCGAAATACTAACATGTAGTAGGCTGCCACTTGCTCAAATGTTGTTTATGCAAATCGTGTAATGCATGATCATTGTCCTTTATGGTGTCAAAAGTTTTTAGTCAGGTTTAAGGTGATCATACAATTCACAGACAATATCAACATGCTTCATACGGTAACTATCATACAATAAACGTATCACTTATAATAGGATAATTTTGGCAATCAAGCATACATCAAACCTCATGCAGTATACCCAATCCCACACGCATGCCAGTTTATTATATGATTACAGGTGCGGCTATACTACAAGCATAAATAGTATGATAAGGTTAAAGTAACTCACCTGTTCATTTTTGCCTGCTAATCATAATGATCCTCAGGAAAATCTAGTACCACTCGATTTCCCCTAATAAAATAAATAACATATACTTATTATATTGTTGTTCAAATAATGGTTTCAATTGTATTATTTTGTATTCTAATTCTAATCTTTTTGATTCCTAATTTATTCTATTTGCTTATTCAAAAGTTTTAGACTTTTCGAAGATTATAAGAATCTGTATTATTACATTGTTTTTGTAAGAGAAGTCTTTTTATAAATTCTAAATGTTAGCTGTAACTGCATAAACTTAAATTGTATCTTTTTTATTTATTCTATGAATGCTAATATTTATATTAGGACATTTCTTTTATTTTATTTACTACCTTCATTATTAAGATTTTGATTTATATTTTTATAAGTCTTTTAGTTTGATAACCTCAAGATAGTAAATTTCGTTTACCTAATATTTGTTTTTATTTTGTCTCTCTTGATTTTATTTTATGTTTATTTCTATAATTTGATGAGATTACGTTATTTAAAACTTATTTATATATTTTATATTCTTTAATACCTATCCTGTAAGGAAATCTCAAATATTTTAATTTACTTGGTTTATCAACCTTATCTATATATGTAAATTTTAATTTTTCTATCATTCATAATATTCAAAGTTTTGTTTATTTTTTTGTTAAGCCTTATATATATATATATATATATATATTAATTTGAGTCATGGTTTTTCTTTTAAGTTTTATTATAATGTATGCATGGTACAATCCATATTTCATATGGACCGAAATTTATTTAAGAAATCTATAGGTTAATTTAGATGAATATTTGATAAATTCATAATACTAATTTCTAAAATTTTAATAATTTCCAAGTTTAGTAATGTGTAATTGGTAATATGTTTTCAATATAATCATGGCTAAATTATTAGTATGTTAGAGCATAGGCATGTTATTGATAATAGTTCATACTTTCATCTAATAAACGAGTAATCTTCATTGAATACACTAAGTAATACCTTGTTTATAAGTGCTTTGTTAAATTTACCATAAAATCCAAAGTTGAATCAACTAGTATGATCTATAATTTAAGATACCAAGATTAGTTTCTAACGAAACCTTTATCACAACTTGATATAGGCATAGAGTTAGGTAGAGATTACCTTAATTTTTGTGAAGTTTGAAGTTGATGGCTTTCCACTATATTGTTAGCCGATTGTCCTAATGCATATAATAGGTCAAAGTGAGTTTGATCTTTTTTTATGAACTAAATTTGTTTAGGCATATCCTTACCTTTTTGATGTGGTTCTTCCTTGATAATTCCTTTTATGAAAGGTTTGCAAAAATTTCCAAATAAAAGTTTTAGTTTGGCTTTGTGTGTGTGGAAGTGGATGTTTTTTTATATTGATGTTGTCTTAAAATAGCATATGGGGCTCATGGTTTTGGAAGATTTCAAGGTTAAAGTGTTTCTATCTTCTTAGAATATTTAGGACATTTACAAAAGTTGAATGGTGAGAAGCTTTATGCACGGCAAAGTGAGTAAAGTGGAGTGGTTTTATCTTGTTGTCTTTAATTGTTATAAATGTGATCCTTTTACAACTTTGCCAAGAAAAAAATATGATAGGGTGTAGACGTGGTGACTCATGGTTCCTATGGGGTCTTAGGTTTTGATTTTTATGCTGGTTTAATAAATGAGGAATTTGGAGTTCTCTTTTGTCAAATTGATTGTGACATGAGTGTTAAAAATTCTCTCTTTTTTTTTTCATTCTATATGGTAAAGAGACTCTTCATGTGCATTACATTCTTAAATTTTATGTCCTAATTAGTTTAAGTCTAATTAGAAAGATTTTCATTTAATTGGGTGATGTTTATCTTTAATTTATGTGTAAAAAGTTATATTACATGGTCTTTATAAAACTTTAAGACTAAAATTTATTGAGTCTTTATACATGACTCATAGCTTAATTCTTGCTTCATCAAAAGGACTCATAGATAATAAGAATAATGGAATGAAATTTTCTTTGTTTATTTCTTTATACTCATGGCAAGGTTTAAAATAAAAATTTTTTCTTAGATTTGTCTTTTGTTTTATCTTTGATGTAAATAAGTGTTTAGTTGAATAAAATAAAAGTTTTGTTGTTGGTTAAAATATGAATGTGTATATATGTATATTTATATATTCTACGGTTGGAGTTTAATTAAAAAAAATTAAATAAATTCATTAGTTTTCATCATTTCTTTAATTTAGCTAGAAGATGCAAAGCCTAATTGAGTTATAATTATCAATTCTTGCTCTTAATTTACGGTAGAAGAAGGAAGGAGAAGAGTCAAATAATTTGATGATGTAAAACCTATTTAATGCTTATATCATTTCTTGAGTTATAATTATAAATTATTGTTCTTAATTTAGGTAGAAGAAGGAAGGAGAAGAGTCAAATAATTTGATGATTTAAAACCTATTTAATGCTTATATCATTTCCTTTAGGTGGCTTTCTAGATTCTTCAACAAGTTGCAAGACAAGAAACATCCTCATTCATGCATTGTAATGGACGGTTGAGGAGCTTGCAATGTGGTCTTTATTACACATCACTATGATGAATGCATTACATTAACTAAATGAGTCATTGAAAGTGATTTGCAAATTGGAATACAAGAGGTGGTCTTCTCCTCTTTTCACAATTTCAAAGTCGGTTTACAATAGTCCCACTTGAAGGAAATATTTTATATGCCACAAATTAATGAGTTCTTGATAATTTTAAGGTTAATATTTAAGTTATCGCGTAAAATATAGAGTCATACACGTATATTTAGATGACTTATTTTGAGTAAACTAAGTTTAAATCATCTGTAATGGTTCTATAATTTTCTTAGATAATTGTGGAGTTGAAATTTTAAATTTTAAAGTGACGCGATTAAATATTTTTAATTTTTCTCTTACACAATTAAAAATTTAGGGCCTGGAAGGGTAGTCAAGATATTATACTCACATGACTTAGAAAATTCTAAGTTTTAAGGTTATGTTTTTAGAATTTTTATTGAGTTCTAGATTTTTAGATATTCATCAGTTTTTAGCTATATCGTGTAGTGATATCATATATACTTATTTTTAGTAATTTGGTGTTTCACCGTAATTTATTAGCCACCAAGCTCTATAAACTTATTATTATAATTTAGGCTTTGTTTTATAATTTATAAATATAACGTAGTTATATTATTGACTCGTGTCATGAAATCTTGCTTTTGGTATCTATTAGGATTAAAGAATTTTCAATTCGGGTTTTTAAATTATAAATGAGTTTATTATTACTCATAGGTTTATTCTAGATTTTTTATTTGGTTATATGTTTAATACCTATTTTACATTTGCTACTATGTTTATTTCACTAATTATAAATATTCTCGGATTATAATGGTTAAATTAGGGTTTTAGTCTCTTTAGACTCAAAATTTTCTAACTAAAAATATTGGTATAATTAAAATAACTAATTAAGGTTTAGATTATTTGGTATTGAGTAGTTTTTTTATCTTTTTGCATATTTTATAATTCTAATGATTTATCTTTAAATTATCTATTATAACCAATAGGTTCTAAAAATTAATCGCCTTTTATTGGAATTGAAATTTGAGGTTAAATATAATTATTTGTTGAATCGTTGATTCGTATCGTAGAGTCTTGTTCTAGGAATTTATTTATTTTAATAATGAGTGTTTATAAATTTTCTAAAGATATTTTAAGGTTGTAAAATATTAGGATTAATTCGAAAATAAGTGTTTTATTATTTTATCGAATATAGAATTTATTTTTCTATTTACTGAATTTAAGGAAACTGATTTTAAATTTTACAGTAACGATGGGTATATCATTGATCATTATTTGTTTATACTTTAATAATTTTAATTCAAAAAAAAATTGGGAGTAATTTTTACTACTTTTTATTATAGTTCTTTAAGATCTTATATTATATTTTTAATAATTATTACAATCATGTTATGTAAAAATTAAAGGGATTATACCAGGAGTCTTTTTAACAATTTTCTTAAATTTATTTAATCAAATTAACATGAAGTCAAAATTGCAATAATTTATTTTTCAATTTATTACAGCCCATTGTCTTAATTGAGTTTTCATAGACTTCTTTTAGTAAAAAATTGTCAAGAACACTGTACAAAGCCTTAATCTTGATATAACAAATATTCTGTAATATTATGTTTTGGGCCCTAGTACACAAAATCATAATATCAAGACTTAAATAAAAATAATCTAATTATTTAATCATATTCTGATTAAGAAACAATAGCAGATTAGTGATTAAATTTCATGACTTCTCATAAGAAAATCACACTTGATTGAATTAAAGAAACACCAATGCATCTAGAAATAATTGAAATAATAATAATTGATATGAAGAATGATTTAATAATATATTTCTAAAGCGTAGGATAAAAGAAGTCAACAAAAATAAATAAATAAAAGAAATTCCGTTCATCTCCGCGAGAATTCTCCATGTGATCTTCCCTGAATGTCTTCTCTCGGTGCGGCGTACAGGTCTCCGACCTTTTCCCGTTTTATTTATTTATCATGTAGCGGCTGTCGACATAAATTACCTTGGGAAAGTTATGGTGCTGGCACGTGTGTGTTCGATATTATATAATATGTGCGTGTTCTCCAATGGTCTTTAATGTTGCAAAGGTGGACCCCATGAGTTAAATATGCTACCTCCCATTTGATATTATCATACTAGAAATATTAGAAGCAGATGAAAAGGTGGTCCCTTGGGTGCATGAGTACATGAATCGGCTTGTTTGTCTTGTTTTTTCCTTTTTTTTTTTTTTTTTTTTTTGGGTGTATTTTTCCTGTAAAAACTATACATGATAGTATTAAAAATATAGCAAAATATATGTAAATTTCTGACTTATTAATTGTCTCCAATTTTAAATTTTAGACCTCCTAACCAAATCATAAATCAAAGAAAGATTAAAAAACACCTATATTTTGTGATTTGGTTTTATGGTTGATTCGAACATTCAAAACGAACCATGAAGCACACCAAGATAACACTGTATTTTGTGGTTTGGTTTTGATTTGATAAATAGGCTTGTAATTATTTTTTATTTAGTTAATATGTCCTAAATTTCTAAAACGTAAAAATGCAAAGTATGTCTCTTTGAGGAGTTTCTATCAGTTTTGTGGTTCTAATTTATATGATACTTCATTTTCAATTTATGGGTTTGCAATTATCAAAATTAGTCTTTCGTACTGCTAGAAATATATCATAGAATTAGGAAACTCTAAAATACTGTTAAATTGATTATAAAGATTATTATATATATATATATATATATTAAGAGTTTCATTATGGTAAGAGTAGATTTGAGCCATTTAAATTTTGTACGTAATGGGTCTCATTAAAAAGAGCATGAGCTAGTAGAATTTTCCTACAATATTACTTCTGCAAAATTTGAATAATCTTTCCAACTTTTCTTAAAAATATTATAATAATCATAGTATGTTTAATCGAGAAACCCGCTATGGAATTTCTTCGGTTTCATTACAAGACTGTCTTATCCATAGTATTGATATTATATTGATTATAAAATATTACTATGGAGAGAATATTAAGAGATCAATCATAATTAGAATAGATTTTAGCTGTTCAATAATCACATGAGACCGATCCATTAAGAAAAGTATGAAAAAAATTTTCTAATGCATTATTGTTCCTAGAAGTACTCTTTTCCACTTCTCCTCCCTTATGTTTCTCCCTTTTCCTTCTCCTTCTACTCTACACCCCACCATGATCTCCATGAATCCTATACTCCATATGTTCCCCGTTTATTTTCTACCATTCGTATACCCAATCATTTATTGTTTTGGATAGTTATATCATCTTTCTCTCCACTAATCCCGACTCGACTCTATTTATGAATTGGTAACATGAACTACTAATCAACACCATCTTAAACGACCCATAGTGCTCACCAACAATTTATTAATTGATTAATAATTGCTCATAGGAAATCCATTCAACAATGCCAGTTTTCTACTTTATGGTCTGTTTAGATTGTCATATTTTTATAGGTAGCAGATCAACATCTGTAATTCACTGGTATCACATCTCTATTGATTTGGTTTGGTCAGTTTATAAATAAAACTGTTGATTTTTTATCGCTATCATATCAATATCAATTCAACATCAGTTCGGTTTGAAAATAATACAAGAATGATACCTATCTAGTGTACCAAAACAGGCTCACTTTCCATATGAAACCAATTAATAGCCTTTGAAAATTAGGAAATCATTACTTTGGAACTCTCTATTCCACTAACACATATACATTTTAATCCCACTTAAATGATGTATTTGCAATCTTTCCACAATTTATTATCCATTTCATTTTTCTTCTATTGGTAATTTACCATATAAAATTTTATTTGCATTACATTTGTTGTGCTTCCATGTAAAGACATGCATATGTAAAATCTAGTAACATGTACATGTGATTATTTCCTTTTGTTTCCCCTTAATTTTTTTAAAAATTTTTTTGTATATGATTGTTCTTGTCGGTTGATGTGGAATGATAAAAATTGGTACTCAGGAATCGTAAAATAAGGAATTAGTAGTGAAAAAGAGCATCCTGCGTTTTTATAAGTTTGTGAAGAACCTGCTTTAAATTTTTATCTATATTATTAAAGAAGTTGAGGCCAGTTTTGATAATTTTAGTATCATATTTACGTTTGAACACTCCGAAATGCACCATGTTTCCGTAGAAATTATATTATGTACATGTATATACTCTAGTAGTTATTTGGGCTATAGAGGCGAATCTATTCTCCCAAGGTCAAATTTATGCATTATTTGACCTAGAGGGGTGAGCAATTCGCCTCAAAATTTCTCCTCAGAAGGCCATGTTTTGCTTGAACAGGCGAATGTCGCCAATCACTAAAGGAATGAGATGATATTTGCCTCTTTGTATCGATGAGGTAACTTTCACTTCATTATCCTAATCAAAGGCAAAACTCGCCTCATATAGGATTTTTTTTTCTTTAATAAACGATCCATTTTAAAATTTTTAATATAAAATAATTATTTTTCAAATTAAAATAATTGTTTTGTAACTGTATAACTGTTTTTTATTAAATTTATAAAAATTATATTAAATACAAATGTTGAATAATTAATTAGAAATAATGATTTTTTTTTTATTTTAACTCAATGCACATATCTTATAAACGATGGGTTTACTATATTTCTATTAAAATATTTTAGTATATGTAAATATCACAAATTAGATGTCTCAAACACTTGAAAAATTTAATGAAAAAATATTAGTTAATTGATAAATCATCGAACAAATAGAAGTGAAAAATAAATTACAAGCCAAAAAAACTAGATATCACCTTAAGTTGTCTTTGTTAATACAATAATAACGCATAATCAAATAGTGATCAATACTTCAAAAATCCATACAATAGCATTTGTTCCCAAATTATTACATAGCAAATCAACAAAAAAAAAAGAAGAATAATCCGATTTTATGAATTTCGTTACTTGTTTTAGCTTGAATCTTTTTTTTTTAGCCTCGAGAATAAAAGTAATTTTGAGGGTCTATGTTATCTAAGTATTTCAGATGACCATAAATTAGACAATTTAATCTCAATTATGATTCTATTTGGAGCTCCTGCTATTCTAAAATTGTCTAATTTATGAAATTTTAAAATGGAACAAACCATACCAAGTTTGAAACTTTCCTTTTTTTTTTTAGTTGAGAGACTCGTATTTTGCCAAATCGCATATGCAATTTAGATTTTTCATTACTATATCATATTGGGAAATTTTGCCTAAACCAATCATTGTCAACAGCTATCTTCAACATGTTGTAATTTCCAAAATAAGTGGCAAAAACGGGATGTCTATAGGGACATGTATTAATTGAAATATTTATATCCACGAAAGTATTCAACAATTTGTTGTTGTGTTATAATTTGGTATATAAAGAAAACTTGAAGTTTTAGTTTGTATAATATTGGTATTAAAATTTAAGTTTTACTAGCTAGTATTGACTTGTATTCTTGATTTATTGGTTTTATTTTTATTTGATTTGTTGATTTGCAATAAATTTTTAATGCAATTATAAAACAAAAGGCTCTAATTTTTTATGGTTATAATAAAAAATATGGTTAACTACAATTTTTAGTTAACCATCATATCAAATGGTTAGAAACTGAAAACATGAAAAATTAACAAAAAAATAAAATGTTGCTATTAAGACTATTAATTATTAATAATGGATCAATTTCGAATTAAGAAATTGAAAAACCAGTCACTTTAGTTTCGTTAACCGAACCGTGCCCACCACTAATTCAAAGATATTGCTTAACTTGTTAGTTATAATAACCATGTAACTACTTCGTTGAAGGTTATTCCTTGGAATGATGGCCGCTTTGAAAAGAATATAGTGGGTGTTATATCGAATGACAGAGAAACTATTATTCTTTTTTATTCTTATCTTCATTAGTAATTTCATATTTATTTACTTCATAATGATGGCGTTTTTTTTTATATACTAGTATTTGTACACGCATTTTTATTGCAAGTGAATGATATGATTTAAAGATTTGTGTGAAGGTTTTATTATGTTTGTCGAAGCTAGTAACCAAAGGTTTTTTTTTTTTTTTTATTGTGCTATTGAAAAAATTCACTACTAAAATTTATGATTATGTTATTGGAACGAATCGGGAATTAAAAAAATAAAAAAGGATAAGTTTCCGTTTGATGGGAAGTCATGGATTCTAAAAACCTTTTTTTTCCTAGCTAATTAAATTTTGCGAAAATGTACCTAGAAAGAGTTTACTTCTATATAGCTTAAGTTTCATCATTTTAATATTTACTTGGTAAATGATATTTGCTTCCATGTTCGATTTGGTTAGTGCTTAGCAACAAATGTTTTTTATGTAACCATATTACTCGATCAATATTTCGATCGATGCCATTTTTCTATGATCGATTTGTTTAATGCTTAGCAATAAATGAATGTTTTTTTTTTTTGAAGCATATTACCTTGATTTGATCATTATTTAGAGAATTGATTGATTGTTATTCAATGAAAAGGATCTTTAGTTGTCAATTCCTCTCGTCAACTGTATTTTCATGTGACATTCCTTCATTCGTTCCTTACATCTCATAAACTTCCCAAGAAGGATAAAAATTAGAATGAAATGATTAGTATATGATTTGATCATTATTTACTGAGAGAATTGATTTGATCATTATTTAATGAAAGAGATCTTCGTTCACATGCAATAATATTCATGTCAGTTCCTCTCCTCAATTATATTTTCATATGACATTCATTCATACATTCCTTACACCTCATAGACTTTTGTATCGGATTTGATCATTTATTCACTAAGAGAATTAATATGATCCTATTCCTTACATCTCATAGCCTTCCTAAGAAAGAGAAAAATCATAACGAAATAATTTGTATCCTATTTGATCATTATTGAATGAAAGAGACCTCCATTGCTTACATCTCATAGATTTTTGTATCCCTTCCTTCTTTGTTCCTTACATAATGTTCCTTACATCTCATAAACTTCTTAAGCCACTTCCTCTCACCGTATAGTTCTTTCTATCATTTCCTATATAACTTCCTCTTCTCTCCATTGCAATATTCGTTTCCCTCCCCCCTTGTAGCACCTAAACATACCAATTCGCTTACTCTTTGCTGTAAATCTACCAACATATATACGGGTTAAAATCTCGACTAACAAGTCATGTTAAACACTATAGCTACTTTAATTCAATTGTACTGTAGCCTGATCTTAACTATCAAATGCATCTCAAATTACCTAATGATATCATCAAACTCCGAGGAGAGTACGCTTCCAATAGCAGTGGTACCTAGCTCAGGCAACTAATACCAACATTCCAACCTTGGTCTTCTTATGCAAATTCCATCTGCTCTAAGCCAAACCTATTATTGGTTGATCTCCACTATTAATGTTTTTGTAAGGTTCTTTGACATATCACCTATTCATCACCATAACACACTTCAAAGCCAAAATCAACAAAGCTAAACCCAATCACAGCACCACCAAAACCAATATAATGAACTCTATCTCTCATGATATGAATCCAAGCACTTCTCTATTTCAAAGTCAAGAGTTAAGTAAAGCAGTTTTGGGTCTCGTAATACTTATAACCGGCTGCTTCTTAATGAATCAAAAAACATTACCTTCCTTTGATCTAGATTTGTTACAGTCACACTTTATCTTGGTTTCATTGTGACATTTAATGGAATGTCATTGAAAGCCATGTATCCAAGAGTAGTAATTATAGTAAAGAAATTGGGAGTTGCATTGATATTTTTAGGTTTTTTTTAGACTCATTAGCTTATCCCTTCTACCAACCCCTGAATAGTTTTGCTGGCTATGTTTTGCATTGTCCTATGTCCCACTTATATTGCGCATCCTGCCTCTTAAATCCACAAATGAAGTAAACCACTTAGACATTGACTCTCTAAATCCACCAAGCATCCTAGTTTGATGATTGATGTTGGCTCCAACATCTATTATTAGTCTTTTATATTTATGTGGAGCGGGATTGTATATTACTTTTATTAAAAAAAAAAATTACTTACCTGACTTGAGATGGCGAGCTTGGTGTAAAATTTGGTTACGGACAGGGTATTGAGTCTGAGCCTAGGTGGGGGTTGGGTAGGCTGATGGCAGCGAAACTAAGCAATTGGCGGTGTTGGTTTAGGACATATCTACTGGCAGTTGAATCACTAGTAGTTCGTTGCTAGAGATCGGAGCTGTTTTGAACATCCCAAGTAGCAATTAGAAGCTTAGCATCCTTGAAGATGATTCAAAGATAAAAATTGCTTTGAAAAGCTCACAAATTGATGAACTCCTAGTGAGAAGTTCAATAATAATATACAACCCTATCCTAGAGAAAGAAAGCTTTCGAATGTTTTGTTAGAACTGTGATCTAAAAGGATGTTGATTGCTATAGATGTCTTTGGATGCTTGCCCAAGCCCCTTTTTATAACATTCATGCATGATTTCGATTTAGCGAGCATCAAATCGGTCAAAAAAATATCTTTACTCTTTAATATGTTCATGGTCGTTTATGATTTAACTTTGTTAATTTGAACGAGATTTTCTCTATTTCGCGTCAAATTATTGGTCAAAATGCTTTCCTAAAAAAGCTTTAATTTGGTAATTCTTTGACTACCTATGGAGTCAAATGTCTACTTGTCCTTAATTAAATCTTATTATTAATTCAAGAAAAAGTTGAAATCTCGGATTAATGGAGCTTAAACAAGCTCGTCTGGAACAAAAATGAATAACATTTTCTAGAAAGCATCCATCGGAGGAGGAATATGACATGTTTGACTCAGTCAACCAGCTAATGGATATAAGCCACATGGCGCTTTTGGTTAAGCAACTATTTGTTGCTTTAAGTGCTCCTAGCACTTGGAAAAAAAAAAGGGGGATTAATTATAAAAACATGATCTGTATTTTAATCAATTTACAAACACACAACTCATGATAATTTTTTTGACAAATAGGCACAAAAATGTCAATATAATTAATTATTATTTGAAAGATATGTGTTGGAGTTTTATTAGTCTAAAAAAAATTAATTTAATAAAAAATATTATTAAAAAAGTTAAATAAATAAAAATATTTCAAATTACTTTTTCAAATAGAGAAAATTGAAAAAAATGTAAAATTATTTTTTATGGTTAATAAAATATTGATATGTGTTATTATTAAACTATTAAATAATATTGATGTTTTTGTCTGAAACATGAGTCAGTTATTTGTAAAGAAAATTATCACAGGTCATATATTTGTAGATTGACCATGATACAAATCATATTTTTGTAATTAATAAAAATAAAAAAAGTGCTTCGAGCACTCCTTGAACCAAGGACATTATAATCAAAGGCTTAATGCAATAATTACTACAAGTCCAACAAAAACGATTTTTCCAAAAACCACAAATACAATCAATTAAAAATAATCCGATTTTACGAATCTCATTATTTATTTTAGCTTGAATCTTTTTTTTTTCATCAAGAATAAAAATATTTTGAGGGTCTATGTTACCTCAGTACTTTAAACGACCATAAATTAGATAATTTAATTTCAATTGGGATTCTATTTGGAGTTCCTGCTATTCTAAAATTGCTTAATTCATGAAATTTTAAAATTGGAGAAACTGTACCAAATTGGAATTTTTTTTTTTGTCGAGAGACTCGTATTTTACCAAAACGCATATGCAATTTAGATTTCTCATTACCATATCATATTGGGAAATTTTGCCCGAACCAATCACTGTCAACAACTATCTCCAACATGTTATGATTTCCAAAATAAGTGGTAAAAATGGGATGTCTATAGGGACACGTATTAATTGGAACATTCATATACAAAAAAGTATTCAACAACTTGTTGTTGTGTTATAATTTGATATATAGAGAAAACATGAAGTTTTAATTTGTATAATCTTGGTATTGAATTTTAAGTTTTACTAACTAGTATTAGACTTATGTTCTTGATTTATTGGTTTTATTGTTATTTGATTTGTTGATTTTCAAAATATTTTAATTGCAATTATAAAACAAAAGGCTCTAGTTTTTTATGGTGATGGGAAAAAAAAAAAAGGTTAAACACAATTTTTAGTTAACCATTTAGGTCAAATGGCTAGAAATTGAAAACAAGAAAAATTATAAAAAAATAATTAAAAGGTTGCTGTTAAGATTGTTAACTATAACAAATAGAAGATGCACCCGCGATGCATGTGAAAATAAAATAACTCAACATATATAAATTAAATAGATATATAGTTTTGACAGGTTATAAGGTAACAACCTTAATCAGTAATAGAAATTAAGAGATTAATTACAAATCATAATTACAATTATATTTTCTACGCGTAACTTCTCCATATTGGTGGTATATAAATATGTTAAAAAGGGAAAAGACCATGTCTATTCAACCATTATTTAATTCTATTAAAACCCTATTTAATTTTATGATTTCAGGGATACAAAAAAATATTTAACGCCCACATATTAAAAAAGGAAAAAACCATGTCTATTTAACCCTATTTAATTTCATGATTTTAAGAATACCAAAATAGTT